>CM051695.1:6045906-6535906 GCA_028022725.1 Lycodopsis pacificus
TGATATCTTTGGGCTTCAAATATAGTAACTGGCAGTATGCTGCGTTCCATTATTACAGTGTGTTGCCTATATTTATGTTTGTTTACTCGGGATTAAAGAGGTTCAGTTAATCATATTTGGCTGTGTTTACTTGCTACGCTACGGAGCCACAAATACAGTGAGGAAAGCCAGTCTGGCGGGCGGCTTACACCAGAGCGGAAACTCAAAGCTTCCCGCTCTGATGCTGTTTACTCCACTGGAAACATATTGCTGTGATTATCCAGAGGAAAACGGTGTTTGAGTTCTGCTGAAAGTACTTTAAGAAATAAAGAAGTTCCAGCAGCTTTAATGAAGCTCAGGACTCAAATGATGTCACTGTATAAATGTGGAATCTGTGTTTAGTTATTCCCCAGTCTGAGGTGTTTTATTATTAAAGCAGACAGTTATCTGTGTGTGTGCAGCAGCTTGTTAGACCCTGGTGGTGCCATGTCTGAAGATTAATTACACACACACACACACACACACACACACACACACACACACACACACACACACACACACACACACACACACACACACACACACACACACACACACACACGTTGTTACTGTATTAATTGGAAGGGAAGGATCTTCACCTTTTTATAAGCAGTTGTGAATAACATCATTGGTGTACTACTTATTCATAAACAATATCTGTGCTAGACTAAGACACAAAAAAATCCACATTTATGAAATGGGTTCAATGATTTAGTTTGATTATTGCAGAGGTTAATGTGTGCACCAGCATGAAATAAAACCACCAAAACATCTGCATTGACAAACAGAGATTTCTTAATTAAATAACGCATACGATAAACAGTAATTCAAATTTAAAAATACAATTTTTTCTTACCATTAAGAAATGAATGTATCTACTAGCAAGTATTGTGTGTGTGTGTGTTATTCCTATGTGCCATAGAGCTTCATCTTTGTCCACCAACTATTAGAAACACAGTGGGCGATATGTTCCTTCATTACCCTCAACGCTCATGAAAGAACCAACGCTGCGAACAAAGTCCCTGTTTCCTCTTGTTTGAAAAGAGTTGCAAAGTGGGAGGAGCTATTTCTGCCATCCCTGGCCGCAGAAGCAGAAGTCCCCTTTCATTTTTGCCACAGACCATGTTATGTGCCTCACAGTTGGGCAACTTCTTCTTGGATCGGCATGAAATTCTCCTGGTTGAGTCACCAGAACAAAACAAGGAACACCAGCGTTGGAGAGCATCTGGTTCTTTGATGAAAAGGGAAAAGGTCAGAGCGCCTCGGTAGCCAACTGGTTACAGCACACAACTGAGAATCACTGCCAGTGTGATTCCAGCCGCAGGCCTTTGTTCCAAAATGAAGTCATGGGTGCAACTGTGGACACAAAAACTTTGGTGGAGAAGTTCAGAGAGGATCATACAGTATATGGCAACACATTATGTTTTATCAGTTCAACAACAAAGCATTCGGAATTCCCTACCACTGCGACCGTACTCCGTGGTGAAAATGTGTTTCCCTGGAAACCTAATTGAGAATGATGTTTAGTTGTAAGGAGACATCGTGTTGTGAGAGACAGGGTTGGTCTGCCTTGCCAAAATGACAAAGTTGGAATAATCGAAACTTGTGGTCATAACATACCAGTATATTACTGGATCGATTAAGGTGACAGAAACTGAATCTGGGTTTATTTGGATAGTTAAGGATTTGCAGAGTTTTGTTGTGTCTTAAATGATAATATACCGAACAGCTCTGAACAGCTAACTCTATTTCTGTGACTTTGTATAGTAACCGTAGACTATCAGTGGACGTAGCCGTCGCCACTGTGGTTTTGAAGCATCGAGTTTGGCATTTTCGCCATCGCCATCTCGTCGTCATCTTGTCGCCATCTTGTACTTTTGCGACCAGTAAACTGGAAGTGACCATATTTGGACTGTGGAGGAGTGACGTAGAGACGCCGTGCTCTGGTAGTGACCTGTCAATCACTGTGTAGCTTTTGCTGTTTTGAAGAAGACTTGAAACTAGGGATTGAGACCATAAACTCATGTTTACAATGTTTACTGAGGTAATAAATCTAGAGAGAAGTAGAGTCATCTTCTCATAGACTTCTATACAACCAGAGGAGTCGCCCCCTGCTGGACAGTACAGAGCGTGCAAGTTTAATTAAGGCACTTCAGCATTGCCTGTACTTTCCAGAATCGGAGGTCGCCGCCTGTCGGTAACATGAAGTCAGTGTCAGTGTCATGTATGAGAACACACTGTAAATGTATTTCTGTCAGACTCTCTCAGATGCAGAGTGCCGTTGAACAATTCACTCTTATTTTCACATTTCGTCTCCTCAGTGTTGAGTTTGCTCCAACATGCTCGCACTGCACCCAGTCACCTGTTTTACAACCTGCAGAAGTAATTCTGTCCTGCTTTGTTCTGTCCGCACACTAAGATGGAATGTGTTCCTAACACCCGTCTGCAGTGTGTGTGTGTGTGGGGTTGAATATGAATAACCCATGAGGCTCCCCCCCTCGCTGCTAGAAGTCAATCCCTGTAACAGGGCCAAGCTCTAATAGCCTCCTATTGATCTGCTGAGAGCAGATGAGCGAGCCTCTGAACACTTGTTCCTACCTGCTCCCTTAACACCTCCCTGGGCTCTGATAGCAGGGAACCAGACACCGAAGGCGCAGGAAGAGCAGCGTGAAGGACATACCTTCGCTCAGTGACACACACACACACACACAGGAAGTGGAGGACACCCTGGGGAGGATATGGGAACTGAGGATAAGGTGATAATTTCAGTGCAGGTTTCCAGAAATGAAATTTTACACAGCTGCAGACTGCTACCCAGCAGCTAACGCTACAGCTGCGAGGGGAAGATCGACCACAGCGCTGCACACTCTGCATGTGTGTGATAGACTCAGATTATAGTCATGGTCAAACATGGCAGCAGCTTCGATGATGCCCACCCACCAAGTGTTGGACGGAACGGAACGCACGTCAAAATAATTTCCATCGGAGAGGACAAGAAGTATAGTTTGATTCTAATAATGCGGGCTTCTTTAAATCAAAGGGTTTATCCTCTGGGGAACAGGAATGGGGAAAAAAACGTTTGTTTCAATGCATGCAAAAACCAAAGTGTATAAATGTAATTGAGTTTGGGGTTATAGCGGCTGGTTCCTTTGTGTGGCCCAGTGACTTTCTGGAGTCTTCACTGGTTTCGCCGGCAACCTCATGGCGACAGCAAGATGTCACTGCACCCGGCCAAAGAAGTAGTCCAGCACACAATTCACCACAAACCCCACAAACAGGGCAGTGTGAGACGTCTGGCCACATGCAAAGAAATAAAGGGCGGCATTTCACTTCTACGACTGAGTCCATGCAATCTGAAATTAAAAAAAAAGAAGCTAACTGCTAACTAACAGCGAGGTAAGAACATCCAACATTCAACCAAACAAAGAGTCGTCCATGTACGTGAAGGCTTTGAAGGTTTGTTTACAAGACTAAATCCAAATGCAAGTTTGATCCTGAAAGAGAAAGTAATGTGATGACAACAGGCCTTGTTGGAGCATCAAACTCTGGCTCAAGTTGTGGGAGTAGTTAACCCACATTTCTCTATACTGTATTCACGTCTTCAACTGAGCTTAGTACAACAGCGACTGTAACATCTAACAGCTATTTTATTCACTCCGGCACCTTATTCACGTCTACAGCACACGTCTTAATCACTGATGAATTACAATGTAGCCTACCTCAAAAACTAAAACTAATTTCCAGCTTATTATGAATTATGAATTGCGATTTGAATTCTATGTACACTCTGCCATTTTTCCTTTACTGTAACAGTGTTGACCACACACACACACATAAAGAGTTAGAGACCTGTATCTATTTTGAGTCAAGGGGAGTAGCGTATCTCACACACATTACGTTTTTGGCGAGCTTCACTTCGGCTTAAAAATAGTCCCGGGCACGCACTCAGAAGCTCTAGGTCAAGCACTGACAAAATGTCCCGGCGACCCCGATGCCCGTAACCATAGTAACTCACCCTGTGCGGCTGCTTGTGTGTGTCACATGGGAAACACTAGACTACAGGCTGCGAGGCCTAAAGTGTGCTGAAGTGTGCATGAACTTGGACTGACGGATGCAACGACGCACCGGTCGACAAAATCACATCAAACCTATTGGTTACCAGGGCAACCGTAGAAAGCCCCATGATCATCGATAGTCTCATCAGACTAGCGGAGGCATTCGTGTTGAGCCGAGTCGCATGCTCGGACTGCACTCAGAGTAATCAGAGGAGAGGAATTAAGCAGGAAGAAGGAAATCCACTCGGAAAAATTCAGTCAAGTCAGAATAAACCACACGGCGCATAATCTCCTGTCCAGTGGCGAGCTCAGGTTTATCTCTAATCAATGTTTTACATGAGCACCCCCGCAACCCCGCATAGGCCATTAAACACATTTGATGATATGTTCGGTCACAACGACTAGATGCTCTTCCGACTGTGGCGGCAGCGCAGTAATCTACTGCTGCACTGTTGCTGCTGTCTTGTGTAACTCTTACGGACAGCTTGGTGCTTCTGATGTGTGAGATCAGTTGGCATCTTATCTCAATTACAGTTAAAGCTCATTCTTTCATCACGCCCTAAATCTAACGGACATCTGGTGTGTGTGTGTGTGTGTGTGTGACACCAGACATGAGTCATTTCCATTAAGTCTGTGTCTTCTCTTCCAAACCACTGACCAAATCAAAGCACAGGTTTATCCAACCGTGTGCTTTTTTGATGACAACACATTTCATATTTTATAATCAATTTTATCACTGAAATGTGCCAAATAAAAACGCATCAAAAACATCATTAAAACTCTGTCAGTGCAGTTAATTAGAAGAGTGTAGTAACAGCCCGCACAGCTATGGTAGTCAGTGCACAGCAACATGCCAGGAGATATCGCCAGCGCTAGCGCTAGCTTGACTGCCATGTTTGGTCACATGACCCTCGCCTTGCAGGTCGTAGTGGTCCGTCAAAAGTCTCCCAGCTAAGTTGGAGAGTAATTGTGACTGACCAGCGCTAGCGAGTTCCTGTCTGGCTAGCGTGTCAGGGGTTAGCTCACCAACTAGCGCTGCATGTAGTCACCACGTTACAGATTAACAAGCACCCCTTGCTTTGTGGGGATTAACGTTGCCGTTTCCCTATAAGGTTTGACCAGGCCCTTATAGACTCTGTAACGCCACATTTACCTGGTGCACTGCAACTGTGCTGTTGCGTGGACCTCTGAGTGAACGGCCTGGAAAACGTCTGTGATGCAATTTTACAGAACATTACTGTAAATGCTGTAATGAACAAAACAGCCTGTGTCACACTCTTTCCTGTTTCATGTAGGGATCCTCCATCTCACACAGTCTCGACTCCTCTCGAGGATGGAAGACATTAATTTCCCCCTCAACACACGCTGCCGTTATTAAAAGAGTGTGTTGCTTGTGCGTGTTTGTGGTTCTGGCTCTCTCCTGCAGGAAGACGACGCAGCATGAGAAAAGCTAGAATTACCGGCTTGCGGTTGTGTGCCTCGGTCTGCCAGTCATGTGTCAGTGTCACAGTGACCTTGACCTTTGACCTCAAACATCCAAGTCCAAAGTGGACGTTTGTGCCAAATTTAAAGAAATTCCCTGCCGGCGTTCCTGAGATATCGTGTCTACGAGAATGGACCGGACGGACGGGCCTGAAAACACAATGCCTCTGGCCACAGCTTGTTATAAAAAGCAGACGTCTTACCTGCAATAGGAAGTCAAAGAGAGCCAGTCTCCCCCACTCTGAGTGGTGAACTCCCACGCACGTTGCTGACCTCAGGCCTGCCTCCCTCCCACAGCGGAGCCGCAGCAGCTTCTGGTACTGGGCCCAGCTGAGCGGCACCGAGTTCTGGTCGTTGTCCTTATCGGCGAGGTGCTGAATATCCGGATCCCACCACACCACGGGTCGGGGAGTGCCGTTGATGTATCGGTACGGCAGAATCTCACTGCGGAACATCCTCAGCACCGCAGGGAGACTCCTGTTGAGTCCCAGCACCCTGTCCAGGTGGAAGGCCAACACTTCGAACCAGTCGTCGGTGCGTTTGATCAGGGAGCAGTGCCCCTGCTGGCAGCGCTCACCGTGGGTTTCTGGAATTCTGTGGTCGGGTCCAGGCTCAGGGGAACCCCTCTTAGGCTGCTGTCATGGAGAAATAAAGTTATATCATGGTTTCCATTTAGTCTATAAAATCACCCAATATCTAGTGCCAAGGACTACAGCCATGAACCATTGTTCAATCAAATAATACAACTTTTCAGCCAGCTGTTCAATTCACAACACCTGGTCTGCCCTCAACCTTGCGTGGGAGCCAAATAGCTGCAATGTTAACGCCACAGTAGCTGTTTGGCAGATTAATTGCTGCCAGCAGGACGGTGTACGTGGGATTGAGTCATAATGAACTACATAGCCCATGTTGATTGCAGCGTCACCCCCAGTGCAACAGTGTGGCTCACTGTCACAGGGGAACAAGATGAGTCAGGCTTTGGACACACAAATAGTTGTTGCTAATCAATTTTAATTTTTTCGGCTTATCCTTTAAGGTCGACGACAAGCAACTTCCTCACATTACGTTTTAAAAGTTTGTGATCAGCACTGGTAGGAACCTAATATGTTTGATGCTACGAGAATCTCCTCCACGGTGACACGGTTCGCCTTGCTCAGAGGCTATCCTTGCCATAAAAACCCTTCTTAAGGATGAACGGAAGTCAGACGGCGGCTGGCAGTGTCACGGTTTTGTGTTCCGCGGCTCTACCCGCAGTTTCACAAGCGTTTCTGAGAACTACGGTGGCCTTCAGGTAAAGTAAAAAATGTGAAAGGCTCTCTCCAGAGCCAGTGTTTGGTTTGTCCGTTTTGGGCTGCTGTAGAAACATGGCGGTGCGGCATGGCGGAATTCCATAAAGAGGACCCGCTCCCTATTAAGAGATGAAGGACTCACACGGTAACAGACGCACAAAGATCCTAGTTTCAGCTGATTGTAGGCTTATGAAACCATAGATGCGAATAGTATATTTCATTTCTGCTAATAGATCCCCCAAAATGCTACACTGGCCCTTTAGTCTGGTCTATATGATACTGAGTACACATGGTCAATGTATGTGGTATGGAGATAAATTGTTTGAAAAAGACCCAACCATCTAAATTGTGTGACATTTAAAAGTCACCTCTCGTCCGTGTAATTAAAATGAGCGTACCTGCTGGTGTGCAGGAGGATCCAGGGCCACTCGGAGCACCTGTCCGTGTGCGGGCACCCTGGCCTTGCTGATCACCTCTCCCTCAGCTAGGAGCTCCATCTTCCGGACGTCGTCCTGGCTGAGCCAGGTGAGAGGCCGGAGATCAGGACTAATCCTGATCCCCCTGCGGTCGGCGTCTGGGAAGTCCTGGTCTCTGAAGCTCCGACACCAGCCGCCGTCATCTACCCTCGCGGCCGCCTCCGGTTTGGACAAAGCCTTCCTGCGGTCCGACGACCTGGGATTCCCCCTCTCTTCGAGGTGATCCTCTGAGAGATTAAGGCGTTTTTTTAGATCTCTGGAGGGCCTTTTCACAGCCCGCTGCTCCCGGCCCACTTTGTCAGATTTCCCAAAGGGCTTTGCTGCTTGTCTGTGTTTTCCCACAACCCGGTGATGCTCAGATAGATTTGTACTTGCAGGTCCGCCATGTATTCGCGTGTCCGCATTCCTGTCCCGTCCGTCCGCCTGCCTGTCTGCAGCTCGTCTGCCATTCATTCGGCCGTGTGCCGGAGCAGGGATACGTGCTGATGTGGATTTGCCCCTTTCAAGATGAATGTAGGTCTGCGCGGTGTCGCTTGGCTTGATTCTTATGCTTTGGTTGTTGACTGTAAATTTCAGGAGATGGGGACGCTGATGACTGGTTGGGTGCTGGACGGCGCCTGCCGTCTCCTTTCTTTTGGGGGTGATGGCTTTGCTTTTGAGTTTATTTCTCCTCTCTTTTATGCCGTTTTTCTTATTGCCAGCAGCTTCCCCGAGAGCTTCTGGTGGCACCGAACGTTTAGACGTCTCACCCCGAGCTCCAGATTTCCAGGTCCCGCTGTGGACGTGAGCGAGCGGCCGTTGGAAGGCGGCGGCGGCGGCCGAAGGGGGCTCCACGACTCTGCTCCTGGGCCGGAACTGCCCGGCGGAGCTCAGGGCTCTTGAGGACCGCCAGTCGACGTTGTGAATGGGGAGGGGGAGAGTCGTCGTCATCACGGAGATGGCAAGGAAGAGGAGGACGAGGGGGGAGAGGAGGAGCAGCCATTTTTGACTGCAGCAGAGTTTTGACCACGCTCGCCAGGCCTGGGAGGAAGAAAACATAGAGAGAACAAGTTAGAGGGTGATCATGATGGAGTGGTACCATAAATTGCAAAGACAGCATTTGATGCTAAACAGAATGGGAACGCTCAGGTTCTTGTAGGGTTAACTAACCCGAGGCAGCACTGAGATCTCCTGGCTGGAAGGCATGTGGGAGGCAAGTGAGCGATGGGAGAATAGAATAAAAATAAACTGTGCTGTGTGGCATTATTCTGCTCTGTCAGAGTTTGGGTGCTTATTTCCCTAAAAATGGAAATCAGGGATTTGGTGGCAAAGTGGGAGCATGTCTGAATACGGGAGCGGCAGAAATACAAAGCGCGTGTCGGCCGGCTCTGTGTTTCCAGTAGCTCGCGGCACAATTGAACTCATCCGGCTGAGACCAATGCGATTGTGGCTTGCTCGTAATTCAGTGCTGCAGGAGCAAGAGGAGAAAAAAAAGAAGCCTGTCACCAACCTTAATATTGCTTACTGTACACTCACCGGAGGCTGTATGAAAGTGATTTCGGCCCTTTATTTACTGTGGAGTCAGGCTGTGTAGTCCTTCCAACAGATGCGGCAAACAATTACAGCACTGTTAGACCAAAGAATAAAGCCAACGCTGAGATGTATTGTCAGGGTGTTCCAGGGTTTGTGTTTGTGCGTCTACGGCGACGCTTGTCCCGCATGATGGCAACCGTGAGCAGACACCACCCATCAAATTGTCAGAGGAAGGCCGGCGGCTCTGCACCCTGCAGACAGGGTGGCCCTCGCTTCACGTTCAGTGGAAAGATAAACAGTAACAGAAGAGGCGTAGAGCGGCCAGCCCTCACAAGGAAGCTTCCTTTCATTCCGACACGAGCGACCCTGAAACAGAGCACTATGTGAAAGCCACGTATGAGTAAAAGACGGTGAAAAGTTCTTATTTTCCCACCAGGATGACCCAGATAACTCACTGCCCCCCCAACCCCCCTTACCTTCTCTGTCCTCCCCCATTCAGGCGAATGCCGAGAGGAGGAATGTTTCGGGCCCTTGAGACATCTTCCCCATCTTAACTACATTCCCAGATCCCTCCACCTGTGAAAGGATCCCATTATTCCTCCTCTGGACCGGGAGGCTCCCTAAGCTGGCAGCTCAATCATGAGAGAGCCTGACACGCATACACTTATACGTGCCCAATCTGTGTCACTGTCAAGTATATATATTTAACCGTGTTTTACGGTAATATACGCTGCAGCGAATGGCGCCGCAGTGGCGACGAAGGATGGCACAAGGCGGACGTCTGCTAGCAGCGCTTTGTCCGAGGGATCACAATGAATACTAATCGGCCCGCGATCGATCAAAGGTGCTGCACCGAGCAATTGGACGTGACTGAGTCACTGCTGCCTTTAGTGCGGGGCTTTGGAGCATTACACTGAATGAGAGGGATCATAGTGGAGGAGGGTGGGCAGCCTCTGCTGACCTCCAAGAGGCTTCTCATCCATTCATTTACTTCCCGCCGCAGGGTTTCACAGCAGATCTGCACGAGCGCCCGCCTCTGCCTCACTGCTGCTTGAATCTGTTTGCCTTCATCGTGAGGATGTAAGATCGATTAGTCGGTGGACAGAAAATTAATCGGCAGCTATCTCGATTCATTGCTTCGAGCAAAACAAATGCTTCTCAAAGGTGGTGATTTGTGTTTTTTGTTCTTTTGTTATTGTTATACATGACAGTTCACTAGCTAGGGCCCCACCTCGGCCGGCGACGTGGTTGGTCGGAGTGTTTTAGGGATGGTTGGTGGAGGGTAGCCTAGGTGAAGCGGTTTGGGGAAAGGCTAGGTTGAGGGTCCTCTGCGGCTCCCGGGCCTTGCAGACCCCCCCGTCCATGTGGGACAGTGGTGACTGGGAGGAAGGTGCCTCCAGGGAGTGGTTTTAAAGAGGGAGGGAGGGTGGGGTGCGAAAGGCGTGGCAGGCCGAGCTATAGTGGCCGTGGGTATTTGTAGGGTGTGGCCGGAAGTGGCCCCGAGGAGGTGTGGCCCTGCTCCTGAAATTCAGCTAAGGTCTTATCTCCAATTCACTAGCTAGGGCCCCACCTCGGCCGGCGACGTGGTTGGTCGGAGTGTTTTCGGGATGGTTGGTGGAGGGTAGCCTAGGTGAAGCGGTTTGGGGAAAGGCTAGGTTGAGGGTCCACTGCGGCTCCCGGGCCTTGCAGACCCCCAAAAGCCTGCCTACGGGAGCAGCGCTGCCTGCCCGTTGCGCATGTCGGTGGCGCTGTGGCGGGTATAAAGTTGGTAGGCGTGGGAGGACCAGCGGCCTAGGGCTTTGATGAGGTGATCGGGGACTCCTCTGATCACCTGCTGGGATCAGAGGGAAAATGGTGGGACCGGGTTTGGGTCCTCCTCCGCGTCTGGCGCTAAGGTCCTGAAGGTGGAATTCGGTGGGCCATTTGGCTGAGAACCATCGTCTGCCATGGTACCCCCCAAAACCGGCGGAAGGGGCTGCGTCGGTGAAGAGCTGGATGTCTTCTGGGTTGGAGAGGTGGTCGTCGTAGAAAAAGGTGATGCCGTTCCAGTTGGACAGGAGATGCTGCCACATCTGCATCTCTGCTCTGGAGGGTTTGTCCATGGGGACTAGGCCGGTGAGTGAGGGTGTGGATGATTTCCTTTTGGGCTGGTATGGAGGGGGGAGGGATCGCTGATGTCAGGCAGCACTGCTGGGTGTGTTGTTGGTACTGGGGGATGAATAGTTGGTACTGGGGGACCTGGGGGAGGGGCCTAGCGTCCCTGGGCCATGAAGCGGCTGGTTTCCATGTGGCGGCTGGTTTGGAAGAGGATGGGATAGTTGGAGAGAAGGAAAGGAGAAGTAGGAACTGGCATCCCGGTGCCAGGAAACTGTGTGGTGAAAAAAGGGGGGGGGGGGGAAGGACTGAGGCGAGGGACCCTGGCAGCCCGGTGCCAGGTGCCTGCGTGGCGGGAGCATGCGTGGTATGGAAAGTGGGATAGGGGGGGGGGGGGACGGAGGCGAGGGACCCTGGCAGCCCGGTGCCGGGAACCTGCGTTGTAGGGAAGGCAGACGTAGTAGGAAAAGTGGGATAGGGGGGGGGGAACAGAGGAGAAGGAACCTGGCAGCCCAGTGCCAGGGCAGGGGGCAGAGGAAGTGTGGTGAGGGGGAATAGTGCCAGTACAGCCAGAAGGATCCAAGCTGGAGAGTGCAGTAGGATCCTGCGGAAGTAGGGAAAAAGAGAGAGTTGGCTTTCTTTTTCTGAGGGTGATCCCGAGGAACTCCAAGGAGCGTGACGGCACTTCTGTCTTCCTATGGAGAGGGGGACGCCGAGCTGAGCGAAGACTGATGTAATCGTCGACAGGCCGTGGGTTGGAGGTGCTAACTGGGGGGAAATGACTAGGAAGTCGTCGAGCAGGTGGACCAGGTGGGGGATTTTATGGTTATTAGTGAGGATCCAGCATGGGGCCTCTGATAGTGAGTCGAATAGTTTGGGGCTGCTTTTACATCCGAAGCGAGTCTCACGGCGAAGTAGTAAGCGCCCTTCCGGCGAATGCCGAAGAGGTGCCAGAAGTCCGGGTGGATGGGGAGGATCTTAAAGGCGTCTTTTGGAAGAGGATGGGATAGTTGGAGAGAAGGAAAGGAGAAGGTAGGAACTGGCATCCCGGTGCCAGGAAACTGTGTGGTGAAAAAAGGGGGGTAGGGGGAAGGACTGAGGCGAGGGACCCTGGCAGCCCGGTGCCAGGCGCCTGCGTGGCGGGAGCATGCGTGGTATGGAAAGTGGGATAGGGGGGGGGGGGGGGGGACGGAGGCGAGGGACCCTGGCAGCCCGGTGCCGGGAACCTGCGTTGTAGGGAAGGCAGACGTAGTGGGAAAAGTGGGATGGGGGGGGGAACAGAGGAGAAGGAACCTGGCAGCCCGGTGCCAGGGCAGGGGGCAGAGGAAGTGTGGTGAGGGGGAATAGTGACAGTGCAAGCAGGAGGATCCAAGCTGGAGAGTGCAGTAGGATCCTGCGGAAGTAGGGAAAAGAGAGAGTTGGCATTCCAGAGCTGCTATGAAAAGGGGGGTTTGCTTGGGATGGTTAGTTTGCTTGGGATGATTGAGGGGGACGCCGTGAACCTGGCAACCTGGAACGGTGTGGCCGGCGGGGCGGGGCTTGGTGGTGCGTGGCTGCGTCACTGACGGCGCACCGGTGTGTTTTTGCCGGAGAGCGGGTTGCTGCGTGGCGAGGTGCCGTGGCGGCCGAGAGGAGTTGGAGCAGTTTCGCTTTCTTATCGCGGCGATTGTGGGGGATTCCCTTCTCCTGCAGCGCTGTTAGTAGGCGCGCTACGGTCCAGGCGGCGATCCTGGTCGGTTCTGTTCCGACCGGGGATCCGGTCGGGGCGTGAGCGCCGTGCGGCGGCTTCGAGCGTGGCGTACTGGGAGGCTGGAGTCGACGGAAGCTGGGCTGTCGGGGGAGCGTTCCCGAGCGCCGTGTCCGGAGTGAGCGGAGGAGGAGGGGGGGGGGGACTTCCGCGTCCGTTGCCTGCGCTCGGGGGTAGCGGGTCTCCGTCTGCTACGGGGGCTTGCTCTGGAGCGAGCGGAGGAGGAGGGGGAAGACCTCCGTCCGCGACGTGGTTCGCTGGAAGATGGCGGTTGGTCTGGGTCCCCGTATTGGCAGATTGTCCGTGGTGGAGTGCGTCCCCGGGATGTGCGAGTGGCGGCTGGGGAGACAAGCTGGTCGTCGTCGTCGGAAGGCCCGAGGGTAGCGGTCCATGCTGCGAGGTAAGGGATTTTCTTTGTTTTGTTTTTCTGCGTGGCGTTTGCTGTTTAGTGCGAAAGGCGTGGCAGGCCGAGCTATAGTGGCCGTGGGTATTTGTAGGGTGTGGCCGGAAGTGGCCCCGAGGAGGTGTGGCCCTGCTCCTGAAATTCAGCTAAGGTCTTATCTCCAATTATTGGACTACAGTATCTGAAGGTTGTCGACAGTCAAACAGAAAGGGCGTAGGTTGTCTTATAGACATTCCCCGACCAATTTCCTGGGAGGACAGAACTGTCTCCACTAATATTCGAGCAAACTTGCTCGTATTATCTTTGGAGTGAACACACAGAGGAGAGAGAGGCAGATGTGGTGTGAGCGGCTGCATATCACAGCGCTTCGTGGCACATGCATTCTGTATGCATAGAAGTCTGTGTGTAGATACATCTGTAGATACTGTGAGAAACACGTCTGTATTTCATTTTAGTTTTAGTATTTTTGTGCTCATCGGTGGGGCTGCTGGAGTACAGTGAACCCTGTAATCTTGGTTGCCGATGATGCTAATTTCTCTCCTGTTTCAGATTTGATTCCCGCTGGAACGTGTGTGGTTTTGAATTTTTTTATTCAGTTATTGTGTCTGGGGTGGACTGGGAGCATCGAGTTTGGCATTTTTGCCGTCGCCATCTTGGATTATTGCACCCAGTGAACGGAAGTGACCATATTTGGAGTGAGGAGGAGTGATGTAGGGATGCCGTATATGACTCTGGTTGACTTGAAACTTGAGATTGAGACTAAGTGAGCGTTCTATACTGTCAGACTTCTCTTTGCAACCAGAGGAGTCGCCTGCTGGTGGCCATTAGAGAGAATGCAGGTTTAAGCCACTTTAGCATTAGCTTCACAATTCAGACCCGGAGGTTGCCGCTTGGTCTGTATGCATATATAAGTCTGTGTGTAGATACAACTGTATTTTATATTAGTTGTATTATTGTTGTGCTCATCGGTGGGGTTGGTAGGGTAGAGGGAACCCTTTAATCTTTGTGGCTTTGTAGGATCAGATTCCTTCTGGAACGTGTGCGGTGGTGAAGTCTTTGGTTTAGAAGTTGTTATTGTGGCGATACTCACAATAAAAGTGCAGAAAAACTCGTTAAATTCCAGTTTAGATGCGAATGACTGGAAACACTGGAAACACTGACCAATCAGAGCGGACTGGGCTTTCTCTGGAGGGGGCCTTAGACGCTTAAAAAGAAGCGTTTCAGACTGACGGTGCATACAGGTACATGCAGGCAGAGTATGAGAACAATACCGTGTTTTGTGAACATTAAAGCATGTAAACATTTTCCAGTAGAAACCCAAAATACCAGCATGAACCTGAAAACGTCCCCTTTAAAGCTGCTGCCACAACTCTCACCAAGATCCAACATGTTAATCGAAACAAATCGGCCCTTGCTGAGACCTGACATGAGGACACTGCCGCCATTATCACGGAAACAAACACACGGGTCACCGCGCTTTAACTCGTTAGCGCTTCACTGGTTTTTCTCCCAGCGGTGTGCCGTCCCTCCTTTTACGTCTCCCGACTTCTTTCGACTGAGCATCGCTAATCAGCGTCCGAGCGTGTGCGGCTCGGTTGTTGCTCGGCGTGAACGTGTCAGCGTGAGACTGTGTTGTTGATTCCCCCCCGTCGCCTTCAACACCTCTCTGCAGTTAACACGCGCATGCAGCCGGGGCCCTGGGTCAACACGGAGACATCGTGAATGCAGCTGGAGGAGAGGACGACACGCTCTATATGTTTTCATGTGATGTGGTTGGCTGTTCAGACTCTGTCACTCACACACACACACACACACACACACACACACACACACACACACACACACACACACACACACACACACACACAGGGCTTTCAGTTGCTTATAAACACACAAGGTTACAGAGTTGAAGTTATTTGAACATTTTTCTCTGTTCCTTCAAAATGAAAAATGACACTATTACTGGCAAGCTAAAGACATTTTCCACTTGCTATCTCTCCAAGTTCTTTTTCTTCGTGACAGTATTTGTTCCTCCCTCTTTGTCTGGCTCCACTGTGCAGCTTTGATAACAGATCAACCCCTCCATACACACACACACACACACACACACACACAGACATATCGTATATACATATGGTCACATCTTCCCCTGATAACCTCCTGCGTGCTCCGACATCTGTCTCACAGCTCTGTCTTTCCTGTCTCTGTTATCATCCCTCCTTTCCTTCTCTCCCAGCTGAGGGCTGCAGGTTGAGGTATGCAGCATTGGTTTGAGACATGCTACAGGTGCTGCAGGTAGCTAGCTAGCCTCGGGAGGAAAAGGAGGAACACCATCTCTTTACACCAGCTCATATATGAGACTTTGTATTGGCCTGCTTAAAGAGGCAGGACAAACAACCATCTCTCCGACAAGGGCTGTTGGGAGTGGAGACCCCTTGGGCTGTGAACGGGTTGAAGGCAGGAGAACCTCGACAGCCGAATGGTTACACTGCATGTAAGAAGTGGACATAGTCACCCTTTGGTTTGTGGGTAGCCTCGAGTTCAGCATTTTGTCCGTTGCCATCTTGGTTTTGGGCCGTTAGAAGTGTCTCCATCTTTACTTTTTGCAACCAGAAGGGACACGGGAGGATGGAGCTCAGTACAAACAAATAATAAGTAAAACATTCCTCGGTGAGCAAAATGTTGCAATTGACTTTCATGAACTGAAAACACACTGTGAAAGGCTGAAAGCTCAAAGACGAAAGCACGGACAACAGCGCCGTGGCAGCGACCTGTCAATGACAGTAAGCCCCGCCCTAAAGCATAGCCTGCTTTATGGTCTGTTTGACTCTAAATGGAGCATCATTTACTAAATGAACATCATGCTGTATTGAAGAAGACTTGAAACTAGAGATTGAGACCATAAACTCATGTTTACAATGTTTACTGAGGGAATAAATCAAGAGAGAAGCAGAGTCATTTTCTCAACCAGAGGAGTCGCCCCCTGCTGGCTATGAGGAAGAATGCAAGTTTACAACACTCAGGTCAGAGTAATATAGTATGTAATGTAATGTGTTATGAATGTGTTGATACTTTTTAATACCCTAACCCTACTGCTTAAGGATGTTTGAATATAGTTTTACTGATATCCAACTTACATTCCAACACTGAAGGTCAAACTGCTTTTTGGTGAAATCGCATCAACTTTGATTTAAATGTATCGTAGACGCAAAGTATTACACTCATTAGAACATCAATTAAAATGTTTTAGAATCCATTCTGTAACATTTGCATAGCAGAGAAAACTGAGGTCAGAGACAGAAAAGCAGAGAGGTAATGTTAGAGTCTGTTTAACGAGGGCGTCGGGGAGCTGGGAGCTCAATGCAGCTGGAATGAGCCGTTAGTCAACATTGAAGCCATCAAAGCTGGAAATATGTTTGAAATGTATGAGGTCAGAAGGTCTCCGTCTGAACTAGCTTCAATTACCAGCTAGCACGAACACACACACACACACACACACACACAGTGTGTTGCCTGAGCAAAGAGCATCTCTCCGACTGGATCAAAGAGGATCCACAGACTCAGAGAATAATTAGTTAACACAGTTTGTCTTAATTCAGTCTGAGAGACAGTTAATCCCCTGAGAGAGACACATCATGGGTGTGCTAATGGCCATCAGCCATTCACTAACAGGCATGCTCCAACATGGACCCTACAGTGTGTGTGTGTGTGTAGAAACGAGCTGCTGATCAGAGGAAGAACACTCGTTGTGTTTATGTTTACAGCAGTGAGACTGATCGCTTCCAAAATGATGGCGACAATCTGTGTCATCCAGCACCCTGGATATCATTTTAAAACAGGACGTTTGATCGGGGAACTGCCTTTGTTTCCACGATCCTTATGTGCAGGAGGTGAAGGTTGAGGTGAAATGTGATACGTGTAATGATGCCTTTCACATTTCACTTCTACAGTCTGGCTTCAGTTCACCATCTGCGTTGATAATTCCCCGTGTCTCCAAAACATTCGTAACAACGTCACCAATATTGCGAGTGTCCGAGAGCAAAAATGTCAACCTTTTGGTTGTATTAAAAACAAAATATAAGAGATGATGACTCAGCAGAGTTACCTGGCGAACTATTTTCGATTGCAAGATAGCTGTTTTTAAATACAGTGTGGATGGAACCCTTCAAACGCTACCTTAAAATGATGGAAAATGAAGGACATAAAGGAAGAATGAAATATGCTCCGTTGTGCAGTATTCCTGCTATGTTATTTTTCTTAAGATAAAACAAAAAAAAGAATCTAAATTACTGAGAAGAAAAGGGATGTGGGGAGAATGAGAAGGAAAGAAGAGCAAAAGCACATCTTAACATCTGAGCAGATGCAGCGGGAGAGACAGTGTGTGTGTGTGTGTGTGTGTGTGTGTGTGTGTGTGTGTGTGTCCCTCAGCTGTCAACACCGGCCTGTCAGTTGCGAGGGGACCTTAATGAAAGCCGTCAGATCTCCTCCCTCCCTCTCTCTCTCTCACAGTACAGAGAGGAGCAGAGGAGCGAGATAAAACAAACGCAAAAAGCGGAGCGACTAAAGCAAACTGACGCACCAGGACGTGGAATGCACTCAGCAACTGCTCAACTGGTTTGCATCGACAACGCGTGAAAGATGAAAAATGAATGAGTTGAGTCATCCACAGAGGCCAGTCAGTGTTTCTGCACGGAACAAAACGAGAGGGGATGAAAGGTGTTGGCTTACCTCAGTTGCCTGTATTCTGGATATGGGCTCTGCAATGTGAAATACAATCCACGATGTCTGAGGGGGGAATCAGCAAATACTACCGCTACCTCCTCCGCACAGTCTTCAGAGAAATCCATTTATATTTGCTGTGTTTAAAATGAACAGGTGACAATGTGTTATTAATAGAACTCAACAGCAATCAAAATAAAGTGAGAAAAGAGGACAAACTCAAAGTAACACGAAGTGAGAATGTGTATATGTATAAATGGCCTTTTTTGTGGGTGAAGCATTCTCTTAAGACATTTAACAAACTGCCACTTGGTTGCACCTCGGGTGCAGCGCTACAGGCTCAGAAGACGCCATGCATCCCAAGATCTGACCCGAGAAGCACAGTTTGCAGCCATAAGATACGAGGATGTGGACTTAACATATGAAAGCGAGGGCGGAGCAAGGAAGGAGGCAATGATGTAGTAGCCCAAGGACGAACATGCCCGAGGCGGACGAACACATCGGTGAGCTGGGAGCAGCTTAGGTAACATGAACCGATGGGATGTGACCGCACACACACACACACACACACACACACACACACACACACACACACACGGAATCACACAGCTGGAAATGATACATGTAGGCAGTTACACATGTGGATAAGCAAATGCATTGGTAAGCATTCAGTATGAAAGCTCACAGTATGGACTGCAGCCTGTGTGCGTCCACATATTTATGGTGCACAGTGATGCATATGAATATAGAATACTATATCTAATGATTTCTGAAGAAGACACCGTACACGGCTCTTCCTGTTGGGGGAAATGAGAGCGGTCCTCTGTCCTGCCATCCTCCGGACGGCAGCCATCGGTGTGACATCTGGAAGGGGAAATCTTACGCGCATTGAATCAGCCGGGGGTGTTCTTTGTGAGGAGGGTTAGATGTCTCTGATGATGAGCAATCTTTGGAGACGGAGGGTTCCATCTTCTAGCAAGAAGTTCATCTTTCAATGTTCTGCTGTACATTCTTCAAATCTACGGTACTTCCCTAATATTAACTGTGGACCAAACATTCAATCAAGGTGCTTTTCATTCATGTTAATCAGCAACTACTCACCACTCTACCTCAGCCAGCTGCCCATCAAACCTCACACCATTCTGGGTGAATGGTCCGTCCACCATAGCCATACATTAACTACGGGTTTCCATTAAATAGACGGAGGTATGCAGGTCAACAGCCATGCTAGCGGCTCTGTGAGGGCCCGAACACACTGACAGCAACACCTATTGTTTTAAATGGCCAAACACACATGCAAAGGGGTTGTAATTAGTCTCAGAGGAGTATTTTAAGCATAACACCAACCAGTGTCCCCTCCCAGTCCCTTTAAAAGCTAGGCGCTCCCACACGGATTTAGTAAATTGGAGAAGCCAGCGTTTTCTTTGGAGCGAAAACGTTGTTTTTGAAATATTGGTCAGCGCAGTGGCTTTCTGCCGCCTCACGATTAGCGATGCGCCAACAACGCCCCCTGACCACACCTCATTTTAACATCAACACGCACAAATGGGCGCAAGTACGTTGCTACTTACACAGCACGGGCTCTGCGTTGGTCTTCAACTAGCAATGACAGCTGCACTGCGGCACTTAGTGCCGGGTGTGAGATAGGGCACCGTGTTCTCTCGGACTCCGCTAGCTTTTACCTGGACAAGGACAAAGCTGAGGGGACACTGAGACCAGGAGAGCCATGCATATCCCTTCACCTCTGCCCTCTATCCTCCAACCTTTGACAGGTAACATTAAATATGTTAATAGTATTATAATACAGAGCGGGATGCAGGGATGGAATAGATAATAATAGATGTTATGATGTTATGTGATAATGATATTCACCTTTTGTGCAAGTCCTCTGCATGTAGATTTTGCACCGTGGATACATTTATAAACCGTTACTGTCAGTCACAAGCCATGAATGATGAACACAACTTTTTCCATCTCCTTCACCATGCTCTCGCCCACAGTTATTAACGGTGTAACTTTGACCCATCTGGCAGCACTGCTGAGGTTAGACGTTCTGAATTCACATCTACACAGACATTAATATTAACTCTACATGTGAAGCGATGACTTCCCACAGAGTTTTGACCCATGGCATCAGTTCACACACAGACACACACACACACACACACACACACACACACACACACACACACACACTCACAGCGTGCTCTAAAAAGAGAAAATAACTTGAAAACAGAGCTTTTAATCTAGAATGGACAGACTACAAATTCATTTTACCCACAGGCAGATCAAAACCAGTATGTCTCATATGTTCCCATAACGTGGTAAAAAAAAGCTGAAATATGAAGCGCCACTACGAGACAAAGCACACATCTTTTGAGCAAAACTGAGGGAAATAAATGATTAAATGCGAGTTAGACACTCTGATTATCTGGACATCTGCTTGAGGACGTTTTCTCTAACTGGACCGTGTATTTGAATGGAATTCCCCTCATGTAGCTGGTGAACACAGCGGAGCATTTAACAGCAGACACATATTGTTCTCCGGAGCTGGTGGAGTGCAGAGTGTAAATTGGACTTAAATTCAGCAAGTGGCCAGAAATAAGTGCTGTGTGCTGCTTTAGTGTAGCATGTGATCTGATGCACACCTGCTCTGGACACAGTACACTTCAGTCAGAGAGCTGTGAGTAAAACATCTAGAAATGTCTTTTTTTGTTCTGTTTGTGTGGTTGCATCTGCCATCCATTGTCTTGTGACTGTGTGTGTGTGTGTGTGTGTGTGTGTTCTGCCTGTATGGTGACCTGTCATGCGTCAGTTGACTGGTCGAGTGTGACAGCGGGCAATCTGGCAATCTCCTGCTGACAAGCTGGGCTGGCCAACTGGTGTTCCTGTGTGTCTGTGCGTCCTCTCCTGTGTGTGTCTGTACGTCCTCTCCTGTGTGTGTCTGTGCGTCCTCTCCTGTGTGTGTCTGTGCGTCCTCTCCTGTGTGTGTCTGTGCGTCCTCTCCTGTGTGTGTCTGTGCGTCCTCTCCTGTGTGTGTCTGTGCGTCCTCTCCTGTGTGTGTCTGTGCGTCCTCTCCTGTGTGTGTCTGTGCGTCCTCTCCTGTGTGTGTCTGTGCGTCCTCTCCTGTGTGTGTCTGTGTGTCCTCTCTTGTGTGTGTCTGTGTGTCCTCTCCTGTGTGTGTCTGTGTGTCCTCTTCTGTGTGTGTCTGTGTGTCCTCTTCTGTGTGTGTCTGTGTGTCCTCTCTTGTGTGTGTCTGTGTGTCCTCTTCTGTGTGTGTCTGTGTGTCCTCTCTTGTGTGTGTCTGTGTGTCCTCTCCTGTGTGTGTCTGTGTGTCCTCTTCTGTGTGTGTCTGTGTGTCCTCTTCTGTGTGTGTCTGTGTGTCCTCTCTTGTGTGTGTCTGTGCGTCCTCTCCTGTGTGTGTCTGTGTGTCCTCTCCTGTGTGTGTCTGTGTGTCCTCTCCTGTGTGTGTCTGTGTGTCCTCTCCTGTGTGTGTCTGTGTGTCCTCTCCTGTGTGTCCTCACTTTTGCACATTCTGTAATTTGAATATTTGTATTAGCCCGTGTTTGTGCGTGGAGAGGTCGCTGGGGACGATCCGTCACTTTATTATTCTACATGAGCATCCAGCTTGAGATGCGTTGCCATACAACTCACTAGCGCCTCACTTCACTGTGGGCACCACAGCATAAAGATGATCATAATAGAGGTCAACATGAATTACTCAAAAAATGGCTGAATACCAGTGTTGGGCAAGCGATTTGGAAAGTTAAGTGAGTACCATTTACTCAGAATTACCTTCCCCAGCTATGGGTCAAACAGCACCCACAGCGTTGTTCTGGCAACTCCTGCAGCCCAACTGACGCCAAGGGTATTGGTTCCCTTTTCTTTTTGGATCACACCAGGGAGGCCCAGAGGGGAGCCCCGGGGCCTGGGCAACATGGGGCCTTCATACACCTTGCCCAGGCTTCTTGTGCCCTTAAGAAGAAACTCCAGCTTCACTGTGCAGTGGAGGCACCTTGGAAGCAGCTTGGCTCAACACCGAGGAGCCAAGAGAAGGAGGAGTAAGCAACAAAACTAAAGCCTAACTCACAGGCACAACACATCTATGGTCTTCTGACACCGCCATGCCGACGGGTGATTAATGGTACTGTTGGTATGGACGGTAATAACTAGACTACTCATGAATGATGGAAGAGACCATTTACCAGTCTTTGAGACCAATACTGAAGTTAAAGCTAACAAAATGAATGAGACACAAAACACAAGGTGCAATGCATTGTTTTAAAGAAGACCTGATGAAAGAATATTGGGAAAATTGTTTATGACGTAGACCATAATAACTGCTCTTTATGATAAACATTGTCCTTTAGTTAAATTGGTTGAAAAGCCTTGCAAAATGAAAACTGTATCAAACAAGATATAAAAACAAATTGACAAGTATTACAAGAAGCAGAAAAGGGAATAGTTATAGTGTTAAAGGAAATGATTTACAATGGAGCTGAGAAAGCGGGTTCTCCAGCACATTCCCTGACAAAGAATAAAACAATTACTAATTATATGGACTTGGTTGAAGATCATTTAAATATTTGTGTTAATGTTGGATCTAGATTAGCTGAGGTGGTCACTAACAGTACAGATGGAGTGGTACATGCTATTAATGTAAATACACATTCCATGTTTACAAGAGGTACTGATGGAAAATAATTGGTTGAAATAAAATGAAGAGGAAGAAGTGCACAGATCGGGGTGGAGTTGACGTGTCTCAGGTTAAAAAGGAAACAGTGAGTGTGCGGTGAAACACATATTTGTAATCAATCTTTACAAGCTGACATATTTCCTAACAATCTGAAAGCCATTCCTAAATACAAAGCTCTAATTACAGACCTGCGTCTTTCTCTCACTGGAAACATATTCTGTAAAAGATGATTTCATCACAAAGCACAGTGTGCCGAGTGAGCAGCAGTACGGCTTCAGAACTAACAGGACTACCAGGACTACCGGTACTTCTCTTTTCTTCATCGAAATGTAGGAGGAAAAATCAACTGCAGTAGAACATAATTAATATACAGTGTTCACAGTATTCATTCAACATTTGATACTATTGACCATGGTTATCACTGAAGAAATGACACAGTATGGGATCAGAGAATAGATATCAATATGTTCAAATAAATAAATAACTTATAATTACTGAAGGTTGCTCGTGGGGTTCCACAAAAGTCTACGTTAGGCCCATTATTGTTTATTGTGTCCATAAATGATATATAGGGGATTTCCAAAACATGAATGGACTAGTGTGGATCATTTTGGGGGATCTATTTGCAGAAATAGAGTATAATATTCATAACAACTTAGTTCCTAGTGTATGATAAGAATCGCTGTGTTGTCGTTAGCTTACAATGAGCCCTGCATATCTATGTATAGGGAGTGGGTCCTCAAGGCCACCGTAGTTCTCCCAAACGCTTGTGAAACTGCGGTGACGTGAGTCGTAGAACATGAAACCATCGCTGCATTCAAAGCAAACATTTCAAAGTTATATGCAATACTATATAAAACTAAGGACTTCCTAAGTCAAGCTTTATTACCTTACAATGGACTGTGGTGATTCATTTGTTTGTCTGCTCTTTTGTTTCTATGGCGTGGCGTTTTCTTTCAGTTATTTTTAAACATATCATTTTCCACTGCCCTCGACTGTTTCCCATTCTCCGAGAGCTCCGTCAGAATAGAATATGTACCGCATGCAGCCACAAAACATCTCGTTCTGTTCGGAGTGCCAAACCAATCGCAAGAGCTGTGTGTCGAAAAGCTTCATTGTGAGTGAACGGACTTGATTTTCCTTTTCCTTTGGCAAAGGAATAAAGGACACAGCTCTTCATGCTCCTCGTCTCTGTGTGTAGAATGACGCCCAGACATCGAATCACAGCTCTGAAAGTAATTACTCCGTGGCACAAAAATATCCTCGCTCCATGTGGCTGCAATGGGAGTGCACATGTGCTTAAATCTGTTCCCCATTGCACATTCCATTCTCCCAAGAGGAAGGTGCAGTGTGAGGAGAACATTCGCTGAACAGACGTGGCGGCCAAAAGATAACCAAAGCCATTACAAAATCATTTGCTGACACACAAGAAGACACAGTAAATATGGGCGGCGGCCAAATCACATCAAGTTTCGGCAAAAAAATGACGGAGTAGATAAAATCATAGCTGCCAAAACCACCACTGCTTTACTTCTTAGTCTGAGACTGAAAAAGTATTACAGTGGCTGCAGTTCACCACTGCTGCTTTGTTGGGTTTGGAATCTACCTCTATACCTTTGCAGGACTATTGACCGTCCATGCCTGACCTAGGCCCTGTTCACACCTGGTATCAACACCTCTAAGCACAGGTGGGAATGCAGCCAAGACGCGCTGAGATCTGATCGTTTAGACCACATTTAAAGGGGGCATTTGAAGAACTGAGATGGAGGAAAAGTCAGGGGGTCACCAACGTCTCTAAACTTCATCCTCTGGTGACCATGGATGTCTGCACCAGATCACATGGCAATCCATGCCTTAGTTGTAGAGTAGCTTCAGTCTGCAGTGGTGGACCGAGAGTAGCGCTGCTAAAAATAACAAAATTGCAGCTTACTTGTGGGTTATGAACTCCCTCTTCATTCAAAACAATAATTAAGAAGGAAATTTATGGGAGATTATGTCAATGTTTGGGTGCAATGAACTGGTTGGTAAATGGGCTCTATAACAGGGTCCTCAAGGTGAGGGTCGCTCGCCACACGTGGGGAGTCGCGAGATGATTTCCAGAATAGGCAAATGATTTTAAAATGTACATTCAAACCACAATGTAAAGGCTATATGGTTATAAATAAAACAATGTAATGAATACATTTAACGTGACCGACTTATTCTTGTTCCCACACGCCTCCTGAGGTGGTGATGGAAGATCAGCGACAGTTTGTGGGTCAATTTAGAGCCCAGTTCACTACTTGGTCTGCTCAGTAGTGCACATCGTGAGTGATCAGCGCTGCACAAGCCGGCCTCCCTCACACATGGACGAGCGGCCGATGGCTGTGTGGACAGTGTCTCTCTCCGACTTGTACTTGTGGCAGATCGAGTGGGAGGCAAAGCGACTCTGAACTCACTTTTACGTTGATGAGATTGACTTCTATTGTTCTCAGGGTCGTTGGTCTTTGTGCCGAACAAAGCCAACGCCACAAAGCGTCACACAGCAGCGACTTATTCCTTACACACACACACACACACACACACACACACACACACACACACACACACACAAATGACTCCTCGGCTGCTGCTTTGTTGAATATGCTTGCTCGGCACCTTTTTATTCACTACTAGCAGTAACTGACTGGTTTACTTGCTTCCTTACATCGTTAACATCTCAAATAAACAATAGGGCCGGCAGGATGTGGGTTCACACATTTAATGACAAACATTGCCTCGGTGAGTCAACCAAGTTAATCGCTGGGAGTTTATTTCCCGAGTTTGGTGACATTACTTTAAATTGGCTCAACAAACAGTATATACTATCTTCTGACACTATTCTCACTGCTTTTTAGTGCTACGTTATAAAACCTTGATTAACCTGCTTTATAGAGATTGTTGGAGCAAGTACGCCAGTAGAGAGCAGAATGTCCAGAAGGCCATTCAGCTGTGGCAAGTAAGAAATGTTTTGGGGTATTTAAGAAGTCTTTACGTCCCTTATAACATATTGGCAGTTTGGAGAGCTAAACAAAAGACAGTGTTCTTAGCCCCTTCATTACATTGCAAAGCGGACCTCGCGTTGACCGTAGACTGTACATAAGAAGTGGACGTAGTCGTCGTGACGTCACCCATTGGTTTGTGGACTGCTATTAGGAAGCCTCGAGTTTGGTGATTCAACCGTCGCCTTTTTCGCTTCTTGCAACCAATGAACAGAAGTTACCATATTTGGAATGTGGAGGAGGAACGTAGAGACGCCGTATACGTCTCAGGTAGCGGCAGCGACCTGTCAATCACAGTAAGCCCGCCTTAAAGCATACTCTGCTTTATGGTCTGTTTGACTCTAAATGGACCATCATTTACTAAATGAACATCATGCTGTATTGAAGAAGACTTGAAACTAGAGAGTCATTTTCTCATAGACTTCTATACAATCAGACTTCTTTTTGCAACCAGAGGCGTCGCCCCCTGATGGTCAGTAGAGAGAATGCAAGTTTTAAGACACTTCCACATCGGTTTCACTCGGCACAACCGGAGGTTGCTGCCTGATTAAAACCGATTTGCGATTCATATTGGTGAACCGTTACATCTGGAGTCCACAACTGATTTCAGAGCAACTGCAGAGCTCTGGGTCCTAGTGCCATCGGGCTCAGACATAGCTATGGTGTGTGTGTGTGTGAGAGAGAGAGAGAGAGTAGAGAAAACTGGAAGGTTAATTGACTCAGCCTGTAGACACAAACCACACTCCTCTCATTTTCAGAATTAAAGGGAGTGTGTGTGGCACGCAGACTCAATCACTCCAATCACTTACAGCATGTCCACCCTCCATTCTCTGCACGCAGACACAGACGTGGAGCAGAAGGAACAGGAAAGCACAGCTGAGAACACAGTGAGCAGCAGTCCCTGGTGTTAAACGTACATAACACTGACTGTACTGTGGGTGTGGAGAGAATTGAGTGCCCGGCATCCAATTCCCTCCAACTGAAGAACAGTGGTAGTTATTCCTGAGATTACAGAGGGCAGTTGTGTTTCTTGATTGTACAGCACAAAGTAAACATCCACATCCGTCTGTTCGCTTCGTTGAATGAACAGCACATTCAGTGTCCAGTTAGTCAACACGAGACGAGGAAAAGAAGAGAGAAGGAAAAAGAAAGAGGAGGAAATAGAAGAGAAAAACAAAGGACCGAACAGACGAATGCACAGAGAGGTTTCCTGCTTTGTGGTGGCAGCTCAATCCAGCAGCCCGTCTGCTCTGCATATGGAACCAATTTGAAATGTGAGACTATGGGCTGCTTTAAGACGTGCGATAGTCAGGCGATAAACTCTGTTTTGGCCTGCCAACAGAGCTATTTTCATGACTTGACTTGTATATCATTTCATTGTATAACCTATTTGCATAGAGTCACAGGGGTGTTTTATTCCCTTTCAGTATAGCTATCGTTCCCATTTACATTCATTTTAATATTTGAAATTACTTAAATCCATCTATTGAATGTGGGACTGAAACGGTAATCCCCATTATGTTCTCAATACATCAATTAGTCATTTGATCTCAAGATTTAAAGTAATGTGAATATTGCAACGACAAAATTAAAATTAAAACGTGGTTCGGCCTTCACCAGCTACAACTTATAATAAAATATATCATCACTCAGGGCTAATTTTTTCTGCAGAAAAAGTATGTTTACTTCCATACCTTGAGTACATTTACTTGCAGTTTGGTACATTTGTCTTTTTGTGAAGGAAGGCCACTTTCTACTGAAGTAAAGGATACACTTGTAATAATAGAATACTCTCAGGTGATATAATCTCACATGAAATGACCTGCCCGGTGTTCCAGTCCATGCTATGACAACAAGACTGAGAGGAAACATATATAATACACGTTCAACCACGTTTAAATGCTGATATCCTTCAAGTCTTTGTCATAACTGAACTCGCATGTTACAGGTCCAGGATCTGCCTACTCAGCGCTTCATTAGCTGAGCCCAAACTTTTTCGAAGTCTCAAAACTTTCTCGTTTCCGGTTGCGCGGCTGAAGGAGACACGTTAGCAATAATAATAAAAAACAATTCCGTCTTACCATGGTTCATGTCCCCGGCAGAGCGCATTCCACTTCGGCTTCTTTCGAAGAGTCATTTAACGCACGGACATGCCGTCGACTGGAGGTTGATGGAGTCCCGGCACACAAAACACACTGGACAGCCGGTGGTCCTGAAATTGAAGTCGCGCACGCGCGCGAGTCACTCAACAACTTTAGTTTAACAAATAAATTTGCACAGTTCTGCTAACTCGGTGCAATGTGTTGCCGTAAAACAAAAAGTTTGCTATGTAGCGCAGGTAACATCACCACACGGTCGCTGCGTTTTCTACGGACTTTAAAAATCGATCGACAAGACTGTCGCGAGCCCAGCCTCCCCTCTTCCTCCCAGGGGAACGCGCCTTGCTCCGCGCGAGCGTCTGGGAAAGCTGATTTCAAAGTAAAAGCCCCGTGTTTGCGGAGGAACGCCGTCTGCACAGTGAAATGTGAGAAGTCCCCCACACACACCACACACACACACCACACCATAACGTCTTTCCCAGCTGCCAGAAAGCTCAGGGCACAGAATAACCCGGACTGTATCGCCTCGAAAACAAAGAAAAAACAGGGTTACATGCTCTACATACTAATATAGTAATTCAAAACATTCCCTTCAAATGTTACGTTGTTGACTTTATGACGGAAAGCAAGCAGGGAAAGTTTGGTTTGCAACTCATGAATCATATCTATTGACCAGGCAGGCATGCTATAAAGCACGACCACATCGTCTGCTTTACGATACATTTGAAACATTTTTTGTGTGCAAATAATTACACACGTTTATCTGCATTAGACATATTGCAGAAAACTCCAAGCCCCTGTGTGTTTCTTGCTAAAAACAAAACTGCCATTGAAATACCACACTCAATTATCGCCTGCACACACAATGCACCTGTGAAAACCAATTAGATCACTTAGAAATGAGAGTTTGAGCACTAATATAATTCATGTTTGCTCTTAGAGAGAGTTAGAGGACTGTAATGGCAATATACTGTATTTTGTTCACATAACAATACCGTAATACGTCCATGTCACCTTCAGTTAACAAGAGACAGTATAGGTGAATAGATATCACCATAACGTCCCCGGTTGATTACTAACATACTACTTATACTTACACATTTATGTGAAATTGTATGTTTAAATATACAATTTAGGCATTATCTAATCCTCATTTTTTGTGAATTCATAGACAAAGTCTCGTAAAATAAACACCTAAATTAGTATTTTGGATGTTTTTCCCCACGTTATGGAAGCAAAATAGCCCCAAAATCTCTTAATGTTTTTGTGTGTTGACAACAAACATTGCATGTTCACAGCCTACTTTTACAGCATGATACAAATGAAAACGCCAAAGACACTTGATAATAGTGTTTTATACTTACAGTAGCATGAGGAGGGAGCTATTCATTTCCTGTGTAAAGTTGTGATGCAAAAACAGCATTTTTAGAAGAGGTATAGTCTTGAATGACGTGTTTGCTTTTGCAAGAGATGTACATTGAGTATTTTTTCTTTATGGTCTTGATTTTGGTGAGTTTCAACAAAAAGGGCTCTAGTCTCATGAGTTGTGTTTCAGCAATTGCAAAAAACAGTTTTAATGCCTCTGCTAGTTGTGGCCTACATACTGTGCTAAGTTGTGCAGCTGGTCTAGGCTGCCCTCTTGTGTTCAACAAAGCCACTATCTTTTAGTCTTTTTCTATGTCTGTGCACATCACTGGGTGTTTGTCGTACGCAGCAGATACAGTTGGAAGTCAGGTTTCGCAGAGGAATGGGCTGCCTAACTCGTGCTGACACACTCACACATCCATCTCTATCAAAGCTATCATGAGACCAAACAAGCTGAGGAAAATAATCTTCTTACATTCCCATTTTTGACATTTTCATAAAGAGTGCTTTTGATGCATGCTAATGTGTCACATTGCAAAAGCACAAAGGGAAAAAAGAGAAGCAAATTTCTGCTATGAAAAGAAAAAGGAAATAGATTAAATGTAAGGAATGACAAAAATAAAAGTAGTCACAATTATGAGACACTACATCAAAAATTGTTATAGATATGAATGTGAAAGATCTCAGAAAACATTTCGCTTTCTCTTTGTGAAGTTTGGTTTGATTGACGTGTGTTCTCATGCATGCTGCACCACTTCCTTGGTAACAAAAATTGAAGTACGTTTCCTCTGCCTTTATTTATTAAATACTCATTGCATTATTTATAAAAACGTATTTATTTAATTATTTATTACATTTATTTATATATTTTTTTCTCTCATCCATCCACCCTATTGACTCCCTCCCAGACTGATTGTTTATGACCTTGTTCTCTTATTACCTGATGACATCTTTCTGTATGTTAACTGGCCTGCTTTCACTGCTATATTCTTCTTCTTGCTCTGTCTTCCAATAAAAAGATGTGTTGAAGAACGATTGCCTGCAGGTGGCGATGTTGGTATGTTTTGAAAATAATCGAAACAATGAAAAACCACCAAACCTCCTGTAAAGAATCCCTCACGTGTCTTTTAACAGGGTCCTTTAGGACGAAACTGATCAAATCCAGGCCCAATAATTACAATGCAACTTTAATACAACAGCCCTCGTTATCTGTACTTCAGAAACATTTGAACCAAATTGTGTTGCATCCAATGGGAGGCCTTGTAAAGAGTTTATCTGTGTGTAGAAAAAACTGTGATTGTTTAAACCTAAACTATTAAACTAAGAATCTTCTGCCACGATAAAACAGTAATTTAACAGTTTGATATGACATAAGGACTGCTGTCTTTATGTACATTATCATTTTTATTCCTTTCTATAATTCCAACCTATTTTGCTTGTTCAAAAATGAACCAAAACACAACACAACACAGGATAAGTTGTCAGTTGCAAGCGTTGCAAGGGTGTGCGCAAATAATTAGGTAGTTATATGTAGTGTGTGTGTGTGTGTGTGTGTGTGTGTGTGTGTGTGTGTGTGTGTGTGTGTATGAGTGCGGGTGATAGCACAAAGCTCGTCTGATAGCGCTCGTCTGTTCTCTGACCTTTCTGCCTCTCCGCCGACTCACTCATTCCTCATGTTCGGGACTACTGTCCCACTGTACAATCAGCTGCTTCATCTGACTCTGCTGACCTCTGAACCCTCACCCTGACCCCCACAGCCACGCGACCCCCGCGGCTCTCACTGTATGACATTTCAGCTGCAATAAAAGATCCACTTGACAGGATGCTCTGTGTTTGCTTGTGGAAAACCTCGGCGATTCTTTTTTTTTTTGTGGAGCAGAGGGCACGTCCAATTGAGTATTCAAGTGCGTGCATGCACAGTACATGTGTGTGCTCACTTGTCCTGAATCATTCCATTCTGTTAAGCTGCACTGCATCCTTTATGGAAGACAGGGAGAATATTTCCAAACCACAGAGAGGCAGATAGAGATAGATATTTTCCCCCTGCCACACAGTGCGAGCTTTGTTCCTCGGCAGCATTCCTCCGGCTTTACACTACTGTACATTATCAACAGTTTGGAATCGCACCAGCAAACTGAGGCTTTCACACTACATTAATTTACTGTACTCAGAGTAGAATTTGTGAGAGTGAACATCTGCATTCCCCGACATGTTCTGCAAAATGTGTAGGTTAGAGGGAAAAGATTGTAGCACAGACTTTCCCATTGAAATAAATGTAGCTGGATGGTCAAAGTGGCGGCCATTTTTTACATGTATCCTAGATCCATTGCAACCGCTGTAGTGGGCTAACTTCTGCCTAAACTAAACTGACTTGTAGCAAGTCACGGAAATAAGGATTAAAACTATAAAGTGAGGTTACGAAGAATAGAGAGTGAGAGCAAGAGTGATATTTAAAAACTCAACGCTTCATCCACACACTTGTCACAGCGTGGGGAAGCACATCGCTATCAGCAGATGAGTGACAACTTTGTTCGGCCCCTATTTTCTGTAACCAACGTAGCATTAAAGCACGGTGGAATTAGCAGGCTAGCTGGCTAACTTAGCCAACTTGCCACCATGCTAGCTAAATTAGACATCTTGCTAATTCCACTGTGCTGTCATGCTACGCTGGGTACCGAAAATAAGCCAAACAGTGGCTCTGCCTCACTGTCCACTGCTCTGGATATGGATATGGACAAGCTACCTAGCTAACTAGCCCGCCATCCGTCTTGGGAGTTTCATCCACTCTCTTCCCTCTGACTAGATAAGAACAAATTACAAGTGCCATTTTCTTTTGTACCAGTCAAATGACCACGGTAAACAGTTCAATGTCCCTTATACTCCTATTCTATTGCTATGGGGAAAACACTTTTGCTATCCGCGTCATGCTGCCCCTTCTATCATTCCCAAGACTGTGCTGTGTGTGCAAAGAGACCCAGAAATCTTTAACCTGCGAGGAATACATCCAACACTTCATTGTCAACACTGCCGAGGTTATATAACCGTCTTGTTGCAGGATCCGCAGCTGCTCTGGGCCAGTTTCATTTGAATGTGCAGAAACACCCACCTTAAACCTACAAGACCGTGAGTCACAGTCAGAGGTCAGAGATAACAAATGGGGCCGTGTTTCACAGACGCATATTTGCACCATGATCAGACACTTTAAGTCCGCGGGGGCAAAGAGAATTTAATGCTCTGATAGGTCTGGGGAAACCCCAGCCCAGACGTTTACAACCATGACAGTTTGTTCACACACTCTGTTGTTCAGCTGTCACTACTCTCCTTTTCCAGTTTTTTTTTCATTGTTTCTGCTGTCCCACTCTTTTCGCAATGTGTCAGCCTTTGTGTCATTTGTTCACACACTGTGCTGAATCCATCCGAACCAGTGGTGAAACACAACTATTCACTTAAATTGAGTATAATTCTAAGATACCGATACATGTGATATATGGCCACATTTCAGCGTGTGCCTAGCTTGACTAACATGTGATCAGCTAATAAAATATAATGCACTGTTATAGATTAAACTACCGAACAAATTGTTTCAAACTAGTGGCGCATTAAAGGGGACATATCACGCTCGTTTTCGGGTTAATACTTGTATTCTTTTTTATACTAAAACATGTTTACATGCTTGACTGTTGAAAAAAACACTTTATTTTTATCATACTGTCCGTCTGAATATACCTGTGTTCAACCTTTGTCTGAGAAGCTCAGTTTTAGTGCCTGTCTCTTTAAGGCCTTCACCAGGATTGGCTTGCCAGAAAGAAGCATTTTATCATCTTTCAGGGGAAATATTTTTCAAAGAAGGGGACAGTATTGTGTTTTCAATTGTGCCAAGATGAAAGACATATGTCCAGGATGAGATGGAGCCTAAAGAGAATGCTAAACCATGCTCCTGGGCTCAACTTAAGCCTAGTTGAGATGTCTGTATGTCAGTGACGATGTTCTCACAGAGGAGACCATGACCCAGAAGGACGCGGGTGGACAATGTGAAAAAGGAGGACAGATAGAGGAAAAAGAGAGGAACCAGTACATTTGAATCTAGTGTCATGATTCCCGGGGCGCGACTTAAGAGATATGGATCCTGATATATTTGAGGTCTGTGACAAATGTTTGAAGAGCTTGCTGATTTATTGAAAATCAAACATAAAGCACAAATATATTGCATGTGAACAACCACTGCACTGCATGGAGAGCATCACCGCTGCAGAGAAATAACAAGAGTAGAACTCGTGGAATCTGCTCCAGTGTGAGTAATGTCACAAACCACTGTTGTGTTGTGGACATGAAACAGGATGAGCCCTGTGTGTGTGTGTGTGTGTGTGTGTGTGTGTGTGTGTGTGTGTGTGTGTGTGTGTGTGTGTGTGTGTGTGTGTGTGTGTGTGTGTGTGTGTGTGTGTGTGTGTGTGTGTGTGTGTGTGTGTTCATTCATGTGGGGCAGTGCAAGAGTTACCAAAGGCATAATTCCACCATTGTAACTGAAGTCAGGAAAACCGCAATAGGAATGAGTTTAGAGCGGTTGTTTTTAACATTAAGCAGACGGACATGACTTGGCGATGGCGGTTTTAAAACATGCTCAGGGTTTTATTCATTGATGACTAACGGTATAGGGAGGAATTCAAAGCGAACACAACACTGCAGCCTTTTATTAAGGATCCACACGCTTCCTGTTTCATAAGTAGGGACCAATTAGTGGGGAGCGAAGCTCATGATCTGACAACCAGTTCTCATTTACAACTCTTCAAATTTATACTGACACTTAGTGCCAATGCACTGGGGCGCCCTTTAACGTCTGTATGAGAGACGTAAACCCAGAGGTTTAGACGATGAGAGCAGCTGGGGTATAAAGACAGAGAAAGTCTGTTTAGGGAGGAGGTTGAGGTTGTAGGACCAGTCAAACAAACACAGGACTTTTGCCCAGGAGACCACTGTTCACGTCCCCAGTGAAACTAAAGGTACACTTTGACTTATTTTACTGTAGCTTTGTTACGTAACTTCCGTACTTCCATACACTAATTGAATCGGGACCCTGGACCTACAACCGATAGATAAGTGAGAATTATAACATTTTGACGGAGCGCTTCTATTTTAACCGGTGCAGCTTTTCTAGCCTTTACGGCACTCCAGTGACATTTACACACATGGGGGAGACGGGAAGAGAGGCCGAGTAGTTGGAGAATAATACGTGAGTCAGAAGTTATTTCACATGGCTTTCTCCGAAAAAGAGGAATGTGATCAGTGAGACCAGAGAATGGACGGACTCTTATAGGTGAATTCTTCCCACGGACAGTTCAATGATGTCTCATATGTTCAGAGGCCGTGACGATTATTAAAAGCAGCAATGTGAAGTGCCACTACGCGACAAAGCACAAATATTTTGAGCAAACTTACCAGCTCACATCCAAAATGAAGGAACAGAAAATAAATCGAAGAGCCCAATATGATCTGAGTCCTAACATAAAATGTTTAACTGTCGAGCAATGATGTTAAGAGAGAGGAATAGAGCTGAAACAACCACAGATAAAGTCCCTGCACACACATGTGTCTTATTAGAAGATGAGAAGAATATAATATCGTGGTTTTCTTGGTTGACATCACTTCACGGCTGAATGAAGTGAATTTAAAGCTGCAGGGCAAAGACAATTAAATTAAATTCATTTTTCTACAAGTTAAGTACTTTATTTTACGAATCACATTTTTCAAAAGCTTTCTGTTGTGCAATGTATTTTAAATGCATCCCTTATTATATATATCTTATATAATAAGGGATTTTATATAACACTGATGTATTGTTAGATTATGTATTATATATAATTCCTTCAGTTCAATATATATGGGACTAAATCATAGCGCAAGTTTGACATTACTGTGATTTTTTCCGGACCTTTGCATGAGGAAACTCTCTATAACTGGATCGCTGAATCATAATTGAATACCCCTGCATTGGAAGGTATCGTTGGAGAAATCAGTACGATAGATTGTTGCCAAATCTTTTCTGATGAAAGTTTGTCAGGGACGCCTAAACGAGTACTTTGTTGCCAAAACCGAAACCGAGTAGTTTTGTTACGTGAGTAAATCAAAAAATTTGAGTAAACCTAAATTGGTTTTATCGGCACTATGCACGTAAAGAGCGGAAACTGACACGGCGTCCCGCACACGTCGACAAACTGACTCTAGGGAACCTAGAGGGTCACAGTTTGAAGCTTCGGGCCACGGACCAAGCGTCGGTAATGGACGAGTTGTGTTTGAGAACGTCTGCTCTCTCGCAAACTTCATGCTAATGCTGCTGCTGTTCAAAACTGCATTTCAAAAGCAGCTTGGTCTTCCCCTAAGGGTCCTCACTCCCCTGCTGCTGATGTTTATGGAGGGAACTGTTATCTCGAGACTTCAGGGCTTTTTAATTACCTTTCAATTGCATTTTTCTTTCTCCTGTCTACCCATCGCACTCCATGGTAACCATTATCTAATGGAGCAGAAGTAACTTTGGAAAAATACTGTAAAATCCGAAGGAGGACCTACCACAGCAGAGCCCAGCGAGGGCCGTGGAACAACAATGATCTCAGTGTTGGTCTGATCCAGGGTGGAGGCCTCAGTTGCTCTCTGGCAAACAGATGCTGCTGTGCACAGCAGGTTCATTTAAGGCCCCTCTCATGTTCATGCGGTAGAGGATGATGGGGAAATGGAACCCCTGTCTGTGGGTGTCTCTTTCTCATGCTCTCACACTTGGTCTTGTGGACCGTTTGTGTTTCTGTTTGTTCTCGTCGGTGTGCTGCGAAGAGGAAAACAGTCGTAGGAATCTGCAGCACGAATCTCCCCCGGCCTCTCTCCTCCTCATCCCTGCAGTTTGGAATCTTTCACTTGCCCCATGTGCGTCTTAAAAGATAATTAAAGCTGGAGAGCTGGACTCGCTTTCCCAGACAGATGTACTTTTCGCGCTGCCATGTCTGGAGAAAGTTTTGGATCCGATCTCTTTTCCTTTCTCTCTCCCTCTCTCTCTCTCTCTCTCTCTCTCTCACTCCACTCTTCCTCCCTAGATACGTTTGCAAGCCCAGACGTTGGTCTGAGGGCCCAGATCGGTCACCATGGGGACGGACCTAACAGCAAGCGTAAACAGAGATGTGAGGAGGGGAAGGACGGAGAGGAGGGTGAGATGGGGAAAAGAACAGAGGTTAAGGGGCAAGTGGAGAAGGGAGTTTGACATCGAAATGGTCCAGGGGTGAAGGGGGTCTGTGTGGATTAGATTCAAGCCTGGTGGGCTTAACAAAGGCATCATTAAAGATGGAAGCATGGAAGAGAGGAGGACTGTATGTACATTTGCTGCTCCACTGCACCAGTGCACGAGGAATGTTTAATAAGCTCTGCAGTGCTCAGGCAGGCTGGCAGAAGGGCAGGAAAAGATTTTAACTGCCTGGATGTTAAAAAGAGTGTAAATATGTGGAATTTAAAAACCTGACTGTACACAGACGATTACATACGCACGACCAGCATGTTGTTGATGGAGTCATCATGGGAAAATGTGATCCTGAGACACCTAACAGAAACTACAACAGAGGAGGTTTTGAGCACCATGCGGTGTTACATGTCTGTCCGTCTTTGTCGTTGTGATGGCGTTGCTACCTTGCAAGATTAAGTCACAGAACGTTACAGGTGTGTAGTTGTAGATAAAGCTGAAGATGACAGGTGTGGCACGAGCAAGGGTGCCGGAGGTAGGTGGTAGGAAGTAGGGGGTAGCAAGTGAGGGGTAGGAAGTGAGGGGTAGGAAGTGGGGAATGGGGCCCACAGTGGTGAGACGGCTCCAGGGAGATCTTTGAAAACAAAGAAACAAACGAGAAGTTTTAAACTTCAGGAAAAACATTTAGTTGGTTTCTGCTAATTTAGTTGTAGTTATAATTTGTACTATAATTCTTACTTACTGGTAAGTACGTTGAATGTGTTTGTATGCTAACTGCTTGGACAGTAAACTATTACAGCGTTTATACAAATTGAACACTTTTTACCTGCTATTTTGAGTAGATATCGGAGAAGTACATGGTGCAGTATGATTACTCGGATGGTGCACTCATTACGGTCAAAAGGTTGAGGGTGTAACTTTGGACACTTCTTACACTAAACCGTGGCCATGTTTCCTACGTAGACCTGTTGCTTTATACTCTGCTTTATGGTCTGTTTGACTCTAAATGGATCATCATTTGCTAAATGAACATCATGCTGTCTTGAAGAAGACTTGAAACTGGAGATTGAGACCATAAACTCATGTTTACAATGTTTACTGAGGGAATAAATCAAGAGAGAAGTAGAGTCATTTTCTCATAGACTTCTATACAATCAGACTACTTTTTGCAACCGGAGGAGTCGCCCTCTGATGGCCATTAGAGGGACTGCAACTTTAAGGCACTTCCTCATTGGCTTCACTTTTCACAACCGGAGGTTGCCAGCTGTTGTTTATCGTAAGTTTTCTTGCTCCGTCAAGCTTGCCTTGAGCAATGTTGCTGTGAAGAGTGATGGCTAAAACTATGAAAGGAAGACTCAAGGTGTAATACAGGCAACTTGAATGTATTACAACTTGAGGAGTCAGACACGTTAGCCACGAGACCATCGGACTCCCAATCGTATGCTTATACATACACAAGGAGCTGAGTAACCGAGGGCTCTATATTTGATATAAAGGTCAGAATATGAAACCAAAAATAAAACTCAACGCTGGAATGCCAGGGTACTAAATCGTCACTTTGCACAGAGATTGAACCTGCTGATGTTCCGTCCGCAGACAGCATGAACTTCTCAGGAAGTCAAAGAGTCAACCACAAGTTCACGGGAGGTGCGGCCTCTAATAACGATGTGTTTGTCTGCAGAGGACACCCAGACAGCATGATGACGACCAGAGGATGAGTAAAGCCACAACACACTCTACAGTCTACACAACAGCTGTCTGTTGATTTAAAGAACAAGACGGGAAAACCTAAGGACACCCAGCTGTGTTAGTGTACACGTTTGGGTTTGCTCCTGGATTGTGGTTGTCTGAACTAATCCAGCCACAGACGCAACGCAGTGAGCACTAAAGCAGCAGGTGACTTTGTTGGTACGTTGGAGTAAGCGAGTAGTGCTCACTGCTCCTCTGCAAAGACTATCGAGAGGCATAACGCCGCAGAACGGATGTCATGAGCTTACTGCGAGTGCTCTTCCAACCTCTCAGGGACACTTCGTTCCGAGGAACCCTCCGAATTTAAATCATCTTTGGGGAGAGGTCGTTGCTCCTTTAGGAATTCCTTTCCTGAACTGCAAACATGTTCGCTTCTGGGTCTCGATTGGTAATCATTAATTGAAGACATCTGCTAACACTTCCAGTGCCCGTGCGTTAGTACTGTCACATGCTCTGTTTGAGTGTGCAAGTGTGTGTGTGTGTGTGTGTGTGTGTGTGTGTGTGTGTGTGTGTGTGTGTGTGTGTGTGTGTGTGTGGTGGAAAACGTATTCAGATTCTTTGCTAAATGTAAAGTAAAGTAGTTTGTACAAGTAGCAATACCAAGTAAAAAACATTCTTCTAAAGTAAAAGCTCCACATGAAATGTGACTTAAAGGTACACTTTAAGATCTGCACACAGATCTGTAGGATGCTGCAAACATATAGGGGGCACCATTTCACCTTTGAGTCCATACCATCTAATTCTACAGTCATCTACAGTCGTAAAAAAAGGAAGTCAAACGATCTTTATACCCAGATACAAGTCAAAATTCTTTAACACAATATATCAGAGCTGGTCCTGAATGAATCGGGTATGTTACATTGTGTGTTGTGTTGTCCCTGGTATTGTTCATTTAATGATCAGATTTAGTCGAATAGCAGCCCTGTCCCCTTGAAATTTACATTTCAAAAATGTAACAAACAGTCATTTTAAGTCAATCCATGATGTTTCACCAAGTGGTTTTGTTGCGTTTTAAAAATTTTTTTTGTGTCAATTGACAATGTTAACCACTTGTTCAATATGTGACCGTAATCTGTGAGAAAATACTTTCCCCTCGAAATGTAATTGAGGCTGCAGTTTAATTGAAAGGGAAGGCCATTTTGTAGGAGACAGGGTTTGCGAACAGCTTATTCTAATGGCTCTATAGGGCGAACAGGAGTGGGGAGAGCGGACTTCCTAGGGCCGCATCTCTTGTTAGTTTAAAGTGTGCTGACACAAGACATTTGTCAAGACGGAGGCTTAAATAAAAGGAAAAAACAACATCAAGAAACTGGATCGAAAGCCAACTTTAAATTGTATAAACATGTATTCCCGTTCAATTCCATCAAACCCCACTTCAGCGTCCAGACATACAATGGCTCCAGGGGTTCAACAATGTTTGAGATAATACCTTATGTTAAGGCAAGGCACGTTTATTTGTATAGCACATTTCAACAAGGCAATTCAAAGTGATTCACATAAAACCATTAAAAGCATAAAAAAAGCATTCAGTCAATATCTTGTATTGCAGAACCTAATATTTTCGTGTTGACTCAAGGAAGACTGATTGGCGGATACATTAGCGTTATATTGCCCAGATACAAGGATTTTGGGAGTTTTGAATCTTCAATAGATTTATTGAAAACTCTAAGTAACTATTTCTTAATCTTGTGTCATGCCTCAGTACAGTTCCCTTGTGTTTCCCTGTGTTTCTCTCTCCTGCCATGTCCCCTGTTGGTGTGTGTGTGTGTGTGTGTGTGTGGGGTTCCTGTCCTGCCGTCAACCTGGATCCCTGTTCACCTGCACACCTGCCATCAATCAGCTCATCACCTCTCCAGTAATTCCACCCCCGCTCTACCTCCCCTCTTGCAGTATCCTGTGTGCGGGTCCACTTATCTTCATCTGGCTAACATCTTGTCTTTCAAAACTTATAAAGAAAACTCTTCTGGAAATCTGTAAATCTTTTGAGAAATGGGGCATTCCAATCGATTATTTCAGTCAACTGATAATTGTGGAATAGTTAAATTGTCGAAGAGGAATTGATCGTTAATGTGATTATTCTCGTCCTGTATATCTGAAAATAAAAGTATGGGGTATGTATGGGGTATTCCTTCGTTGCCATCTTCCAACAGTCTTTGTTAATCAAATATAATTAAAACACCATCTGATTTTGTTGTATAATCATTTTGTTCTAACTGTTTCCTTTTTTATTTGAATTTGTTCAGCTTCCCGCTCTTTTCTCTCTCCCGGCTTGTATATGAAAAAGCCTTTTGTTGTGTTACGGTATGAATCGAATTATGACATCGATATCTCTGAGCAAAAGTCACTATTTTTTTGATCGGCGCGTTTTAATCGTCATCCGAAATTTGCAGAAATCAAAAATTGAAAGACCAGCAGTGCAAAACACAAAAGTTCCGGGGTCGGTGTGTATAGGTCCATAGAGACTGGAGTTACATTTATTTAGTTGACATGCGATTTATTTTTAGTTTGGTCTGAAAGGGGTTGCATTAACATCGTAACAGGCACATGATCTGAAATCAATATGGCCTATATCTGAAGGCTTTATCGTGTGGGTTAAACATCTTAGTAGGAATATGAAGTGGATCTGTGACACTGATGAATGGGGAAGAGCATGAAATGATTTAAATGCCTCCACACTTCCAGTGGCTCAAATTCCTTGGTAATGTTTGCGACTGAATGTTTGGATTGAGTATTTTGGAGTGGAAACCTATCCAATATGGGTCATAAACGACAATTAAAAATCGCCTCCCATCATGTTTTTGGAGCAGTCCATCTCAGCAAGTTGACTAAATGGTATCGCAAATAATTCCTCATCTTGAGCATTAGGAGCAAAACCTTTTCCGGACAAAACATTTCACCCCTTTAACCAAAACAACTGTTCCGTCAGTATCTCTGTATGAGGCTGTAACAGTAAACGGCAGATTTTTATGTTTTAATATATCCACACCCCTTTTGTCTGCAGAAAAAGATGAAAAGTAACGCCGACAAAGGCCCTCCCTAAGATATGTCCTGTGTTCCTCATCATTTAAATGTGTTTCCTATTTAGATTTTTTTTCTTTTTTGAGAGAGTTCAGGACATATTTCCTCGTAACAACATTCTTCGAGCCCAAGATGTTCCTTGTACATGGTCGGGAGCCCAGTATTTGTATCTGTATTTGTCAAGAAAGCAAAACTACATGTCCTTGTATTCGAATAAGAGTGGACATAGGTGTAACAATACTTTTATGGTTTTAAATTCACTAGTAATTGTTTTCAATGGTTGTGTGTTAAATTTGCGTTTTATGTTTCTAGTTATTCATTCATGTATATTGAAAATGTATCTGAAAATGAAATAAATAAAATCCAAAATCCAAACAGTTTAATTTTGGGTTTACTTTGCATCAATGACAGAATAAGAAAATGAAATGATGTGAAACTTGTATCATAAAGACAGTGACGGACTGAAAACCCCTGCTGTATGAGGAGCACAGTGTGAGGCTTGATGGAGAGAGGGCAGTAGTCACCATGACGACTCTATGACAATAAATGAGGAAAACAAAAGGACAGCATTAGCTAATAGTGACTTCAGTCTGGAATTAGCAGCATGTGCAGTGCATCAGACTGAGCAACAGTCACACCTATTTTTCTCAAATGATGCGGAACTACTTTTGCTGTAATATTCAACTCCGAGTGGGTCGATACATTGTCCCTTTTCCAACTCTTGGCAATGACTTAAAGTACCACCCATTGCGCCTAAATGGATCCATGGGAAAATTTCCAAATCATCACCACATCGTGCCTAGAGGCCTCTGCCCAACCCCAGCATGATGATGACTAATCCCCTGCTCCAATTATTAGGCCCCACCCATCACTGTTCAATCACATCCCAAACCCTGAGGCCCTGATCCCTCATTCCCTCCAACATCATAATCATTAAATCATGACATGAAGAGTCCATCTCTGCCAATGTTACCATACTTCACAGTGTCTTGCTCAGACCCATTCTCACTCCCAACGAGCCAATGGCCCTTCAGCGTCTTTCAACTAACACCAATGTCAACCCATCAGCGCCATTATTAGACGCTCAGGGCAACTGACGTAGTTTAACCGGCGAGACAGTCTGAGTAGGGAGAAGGCTGGGTTGGATAGTTTGGTCAAACACACAGGAGGCCGCTGTTCATGCCCTGTGTGAAGCAAAGTCACCATTGACTTATTGTACCTTACTGTTTTTACGTAACTTAAGTACACGATATTAGTTAAATATAGTTACATAACAAAGCATGCTAAGCATGCTTGAATCAGGAGAAATGTCATATAGAGTGGAAAAAATATTTATTACACACGAATGAGGAGATGAATAGGGATGAAGATTTGGCGATTGGACTCCATCGTCACGTATATTAAACAGACTCTAGACCCTGGTGGTGGTGAAGGGAGCCGCTGAAGATCCAATGATGGGATGAGGAGCTGGACTGGGCGCTGGACATGGCGGAGACTGGAGGTGAATGGGCTGGAGAAGGGCCGTACTGCAATGATAACAGACGAAAACAGTTTTAAAATCTGACAGCACCGATGTGATTGGCTTGGGGAGATCGTGGCAGAATCTGGTTGGTTAACTTAAAAAAGAAGGCCTATAATCAGCCGATAGAATGGAAGACAGAGAGAGAGAGAGAGAGAGAGAGAGAGAGACTTGTGAATGAATGAGAGTGTAAAAAAAGTCTTCCTGACTTGACTGAACTTGCGCTAAGTTTCATGTCAACATACAAACTCTCTTTTAGAGTAGTTTTGTTGCTTCAACCTAACCAAGTAAACCTTAAAAAAGAAGTTAACCTACATTGGAATTTTACTTTGAAAAGACACTTCAAGCAGAAACAAGCGGAAACTGAACGTTTCCTGTGAAGACAAAACTTTATTTTGAAAAGACACTGTGCATTCAGCGTAAACTTGACACGGCGTCCCTGACACGTCCACAACCGACGCAAGAGGGAAACCTACAGCGTCATAGTTCGAGCGTCAAGTGTCACTGACCAGACGTTGGTATTTGAGGAGATGGGAGTGAGAATCTGTTGTATGCACTGACCTTACCGCCACAGAAAAAACACATTCTCGTCGTGCTTTATTTCGTGAATGATTCTCTTTTTTATTGCAGCAAGTCGATATGCAGTCTATTAGTAAGAGAACACAGTGTTGCAAAACAGTGGCCAAGTGTTGCAATTTACGCGTGTAAATCATAGAGATCGCATAACTTCAGCGAGCCAAAAACACGTGTGGAAGAGGGAGGAAACCGTGTCTCCACAGAAAAGCACCCTGCGTCTGAGCCAACAGAAATGTTAACGTACCACCACAGCGGTTCTCAGAGGACCTGCTGAGTGGAGTGTGTATCGTTTTTTTCTCCGTGTTAGCTCTGTCGTTTGATGAAGACCTTCTGAAACTAGGTTCACAAACTAGAAATGTGTAAAGAAGTTGTATACTTTTCGTTTCAGTGATTCATTCTTGTTTGTTCTTCATCAATCAAGAAACTGAATCAATGTAAGTCGGTCCAATGAAAAGTATTAGAAATAACTCTGCCATTGGTATGAGCTAAACATGCTCCCCCTCGAGCTAAATGAGAAAACAACAGGAAATTGGAAGAGGAAGTGGAAGTAAACACAATTGCAGTAATAGTTAAAAACTAGAAAAAGCATTTCCTGCTGAAAATGCGTTGGAATGTTGAAAACTGAAATTAATCGCAAAAACATTGCTGAAAATAGATATCCAATTCAAAAACAAATTGCAAAAAGCTTAATAATTCAAAAAGTTTAACGATTACAAAATGAAAAGTCATATCACACCTCTCCTGAAAGAGCTGAACATTTTGATATTTGAACAGTTTCTGTGGCTTAATAAAATTCATCAGTGGTGATATTTGTAGTAGTAGAAGTTGTAGTAGAAGTATTATTAGTAGAAGTATTAGTAGCATTCGAATAACTACTAGTAGTAGTATTAGTGATATTTGTAGTAGTAGTAGAAGTTGTAGTAGAAGCATTAGTAATTAGAAGAAGTAGTCGAAGACGTACTATCAGTAGTCGTAGTAATAGCTGTAGTATTGGTCGTAGTATTTAATATCACAGTAGTAGTAGTAGTAGTAGTAGTAGTAGTAATAGTAATAGTAATGGCAGTAGAAGATGTAGCAGTAGTAGTAGTACTAGTAGCAGTCGTACTAATAGCTGTAGTAGTATTACTACTTTTAGTAGCATGAATAGCAGTAGTAGTAGCAGTTGTCGTATAAGTAATAGTAGTAGTGGTAGTAATAGCAGTAGTGGTAGTAATAATATTGATGGTAGCAGTAATAGCAGTAGCAGTAGTAGTAATAGTAGCAACAGCAAAAGTTATAGCAGAAGTAGTAGTAGCAGTAGTAGTAATACTATATTAGCAGCAGCAGTAGTAGTTAGAGCATTCATTTTTTGAACAAAAAAGCCTAATTTTGAGCTTGTTTAAATACAGTTAATCCATGGGGCTTTTATTTTGAAAGGGTGGGGCTGGGTGGGGGAGGGAGGGGGAGCGGAGACATAATCATAATGTTTGACACACATAAACAGAGGTTATTAAATTACAGGCTTCATCACAAGCAGTTCAGTTAGAATTCACTCTCTGGGGCTTTTATTTTGAAATGGGGTGTGGGGTGTGGGGGAGAGGAGACAGAATCATAATGTTAGATAAACACAAACCGGTTATTAAATGACAGGCTCATCACAAGCATTTCAGTTAGGATTCATTCTGTGGGGCTTTTATTTTAAAATGGCGTGTGTGTGTGTGTGGGGGGGGGACCTGAATGACTGTATGAGAGAGAGACACACAGCTAGATAGAGGGAGAGGAGTGTATGTGCGTGTGTGTCTGTGAGTCTGTGTCTTTGTCAACATCACTAATTACTGGCTCAATCGCAAACACCTGTGTGCCTGAAGCCATTTGAAAATATTCTCCATAGAGATCCCATTGAAAATAAAAAGCTTAATCATTCAAAAAGTTAAAGGTTAGAAATATGAAAAGTGAGGCAGAGAGAGAGGCTCTGATATCTCTGGCAAACTTTCTCATTTGGAGATTGTACTATGTTTTATCTTTTACAGCTTACATGACTATTGTCCTGCTCTGCCATGTCTTTCCTCGTCTCTCCCTCTTGTGTCGCGGTGTGTGTAAATGTCACTTGAATCAGGAAACTTATCAGAATCCTCATATCTGATTGGCCGAGCTGCAACACGTAACAGCTGCAACAAATCATGTCTCCAAGACCTGAATGACTGTGTGAGAGCGAGAGAGAGAGAGAGAGAGAGAGAGAGAGAGAGAGAGAGAGAGAGAGAGAGAGAGAGAGAGAGAGAGAGAGAGAGAGAGAGAGGAGTGTATGTGCGCGTGTGTCTGTGAGTCTGTGTTTATAAATATCACTAATTGGCTCAATCGCGAACACCTGTGTGCCTGAAGCCATTTGAAAATATTCTCCATAGAGATCCCATTGAAAATAAAAACCTTAATAATTCAAAAAGTTTAAAGGTTAGAAATATGAAAAGTCATAGCACCCCTCTGGTGAAAGAGCTGAACATTTTAATAGTTGAACGGTTTCTGTAGCTTAAAAAATGAAGGACAAGAAGCGTTGCGACGGAAGAAATAGAAGTTTATTGTTGCTTAACAGCATTCCAACAATAAAGATTCGAAGAACAATAGTTAGAATGCTTAACAGCATTCCAACAATAAAGATTCGAAGAACAATAGTTGGAATGCTTAACAGCATTCCAACAATGAGGGATTGGACTGTGGCAGTTCAGGGTGTGAATCCATGGGATAGTTGGGTCTGTTGAGAAGCAGGTTAGGTTAATAAATGTTGTCGACTATTGGTTGTCTATTTCTGTTTGACAGCAGACTTGTGATCTATGTACAGGCTCCAGCCCCTGCAACCCTGAACGTGGTCCTAAAAATGACGTTCCCATAAAATGAAGCAGCATTGTCAATATCGGTAAGAAACACATCTTCTCCACATCTTCTCCCTTCTTCTTTTGACGCATCACAAATAAGTTTCTGATCATAGTCTGTTTAATCATAGTCCGCCGAAGTCCACATAGGGAAGAGTTATGGATGGATGGGTGGATCAAACAAACACAGGACTTTCACCCAGGAGACTCCTGTTTTAGTTCTGCGTGAAACCAAGAGTCAACCTTGACTTGTAAAAATTCTGTAAAAATCTGTAAAAGTAACCAACATACTTATTTTAAGTGAAACCATGATGTTTTTTGCTAACCCTTACCAAGTTGTTTTGTTACATTTTTGTGTTGTTTTGCTTCGATCCACAACGCCAACCACATGTTTAAAACTGCAAACAAATCCTGGAGGAAATAAATTTCCCTTGAAACGTAAATGAGAGAGCAGTTTAGATGTGGGAACGTCACTTTGTGGGCGACAGGGTTGGTTTGAGTCACTCTATGGCAGAATAATGCGCCAATAGGGATTTAATGTAATGCTAATTAGTACAACCAGAGCAAACTGCATTAGTTAAATCAACAAAGGCTGACAGAAATTAAATTGTAGCAGTTATGCTAATGTCTTTGGAGTTATTTCTACAACAGACACATGATTTGATTTTACTCACTTTGATCCAACACTCTTTTTTTTAAATTGTATAGCTTAAATCTCTTAAACCTCGCCTTGATTGCAGCCACATTAGATACTTTCTAAATATAAATGCCAACATTTACAGTGTTGTAGTGCTCATGGTTGTAAATCAATAGGAGGAGAAGAGACGAGTCGTGTTAATCCAGTCTGGTTCCGTCTTCCTCGGCCAACAATCCCTTGTGGTGTGATTGCAGTCAGCTGATAGTTATGTACACAGGGCTAATTGAGCTTTGGTTTGTCTTTTCTGGTTAAAGCGAGTGTTTGATCTCCACTAAGCCTTTGGCCACGGCCACGGCTCGCTGACGGAGGAGACGGAGCCTCTCGGTCGGCAGGACCAGAGGGACTGACTGAGCCGTGTTTTACAGTGTGTAGGCATACAGTGTAAGGAAAGGTTACTGTATGGTGTCTTTCAAAAATACAGAGGAACATCTGAGTTGTTGAAATAGTTATTCTAATGCAGAGAAATGCTTTAGGAAACAAAATAATATACAAATATACACAAAATAATACACGGCAATTCATGGGTTGCCATACATCTAATAAAGGAAATCAAGCAATAAATCAAATGCACAGACAGAAAGAAAGTGGCTAAAGCTGGTTGACACTGAAGACAATCAGGTTGTTGGTTCCATGTGTGTAGAATATCAGGTTAATGCAGATCCACAGTATTAATGGAGGTACCAGCTGGCTACTTCCATAGCACGTCAAGGTTTTACTGGGTTTATACTTCACTTTAGAAATATTTAATATATTAGGCGTTGTGTTACTCGCTACCTTCACCAGGAGATTATGTATTCAGCTGTGTGTATATAGAATAGAATAGATACTATCTTTATCCCTTTAAGGGGGAAATTTGTCTCTGCATTTGACCCATCCCTGTATATAGGGAGCAGTGGGCTGCCAATGACAGGCGCCCAGGGAGCCGGGGGTTCAGTGTATTGCTCAGGTACACTTCGACACGTGACACATCCCAGTCGGGGATCGAACCGTTGACCTTCCGGTTCCCAGACAACCTCTTAACCCAGTGCGCCACGGTCGCCCCTGTATATGTGCGTGAGTGTGTCTGTCTGTCCACAGCTAATAGCGCATACTGCTGGAACCCATGAGCTCAATATTTTGTGTGCTCATTTGTGACTGCATGCTCAAAGACCTCTTGTGGTTGGTGGGGAATTAAACTTTTTGAAAACATATTTTTACTCATTTACACATCATTGACTGCTAACTCCTCGCTACTCTTAACCATCCGCTAGGGGCCACAAGTCATAAACCAAAACTGCTTTAGTTTGGACACTTTTTTCCCCGTTGCGGATTACAAATTGTCTATCTCTTGACAATTTCATATATGAATTTAAGTACAATCATCGCTTAGCAGCTGACGAACTGAAGCGCGTCTTCAGAGGAAGCTAGGTAGCTGTTAGCAGCCGGTGGGCAGTAGAGTCCTGCAGTGTGTTTGCTAACACAGCTAACGGCTAACAGAGCCAAGCACAAAGAAGGACTGACCGTTTCTGTCCTGAGAAAGCGTTAAACAGTCGACATGAAGCGTATCTGTTGTGCGAGAAGTGTGAGTGTAAAGCGATTGACGGGTCGCAACACTGGTTAGAAGTCATTCAATCAAACAGCAATGAGGATGGCACACCTGGCGGAGAGCCGTCTCATATCGATCCGTCTATATGTCTACATATTTCTGGCCATGTTTTGTACGTTTTTCTGTAGATTAATTCACTTGAACTAGTAACATACTGTCAGACATAACAGTACAGCCTGTCCTAAACGCACCAATTTACGATTCTGTTTATGCAAAATTTTGACCGAGCTTGTTTTTATGAAACAGTCTAGACGGCAGTCGAAAAAACACATAAAACTGTGTAGGTTAAATGCTCCCCCCTCCCCCCATCATCATCATCATCATCGTTCTGCTGAATTATGGCCATGTTTCTCGCTTTAGCTATGTTTGTCTCCCTCTCACGCACACAAACACACACACACACGCACACAAACGACTGCATTCACAGACACCAGCAACACATGACAACTCCATACAATACTTGACCAAAAGTGACATTAAACCAGCCCAGAACAGACAAACACGACAAAAATGCACACCATCTGTTTTGTAGAAACTACAATGGGAGCATGTGAGGAGGTATGTACACACCAAAATGCACCGAGGCACAGTACTGGACATGAGAAACAGGATAAAGTAAGCGAAAGACGGTATTATTTCCCTTTTCTCTTCAAGAAAAGTCTTGACTGTTGTATCGCCCATTTCCTTCATTAGTATTTTTGAAAGAAGTCCATCCATACCGATCACCGCTGACGACATTACTGCCTCTCTGGACGGACTTTCCAGCCTACTGGGTTTTCATTAGATCCACCCAAAACAAACACTACCCACAGCCACCACTACTATAGCGTCGCTCAGCTGGAGAAGTAAATGATCTCCTTCCTGTTGGGAGGGCCCTTCCGCTGCAGCAATCTGGCAGGTCAAGTGTAGAGAAACCATGCAAGGCGAATGTGGGATTGTGATGATATAAAAGTCAAAAATGATATCCACTTCACTCCCCTTCATTTCTCTGTCCCCCCCCCCCCCCCCCCCCCTTTTGTTTCTCACGTCCCATGCAGGGCCTCTGTCACTTCTTTCAAGTGCTTCCTCACTGCTCAAAGTTCAAAGTTTTTCAATCTATGTCAATGAACAGAGTCTTGAGAGAATCAAAGTTATTTGTTCTTTATTTGCTTGCAAGCAAGGAGAGCAGTTTCCACAGATACGTATTTCAGTGCACTGAGGGAAGGCTTCTTCGACTGATCGCTGGACACGTCATTTATACACATACAGAAAGTTACACCCAAGATGAGCCAAAGACAAGCGGAGTCTGCATGTACATGATACAAGACAGACTTCAACCTACATATGTAGGTTGTTGATTAGAAGCACATGGTTTACATATATTTTGCCATTACACCCTCTTCCAAACTTCTTTTTCCCTTTTCGGGAGAATTGTTGGGCAAAATGCCTCCATGGAGACATGCCTCTTTCCCCTTGGGTGTTCTTTTTTTTTTTTTAATCAATTGCATTGCAAAACAAATAAATATCATATAGTTTTTATATATAGGGGAGTTTTTACTTATTACTTCAAGGTTAATCATTTATGTTGCCTTACTCCAATGGAAGCTCCATCAAAAAGAGAAATGTAGGTCGATGGTCATAATTATCTGTTTGCTGATCAGCTGTTTCACAACAACAGGCGACGATGGACAAATTACTTAAGTTACCAAGATTAGAAAGGGAAAAAAGTAAAATCTCATAATATTTATCAATACACCATTTATACAGCAATTTTCAAGTAAGCATTGGCAAACAACTCGTCTGACTTATATAAGTTAATGTAGACCTAAACTAAAATTTGAATAGTTGCTTAATTCGACAGCTGCTTTAAATGATGTAATCATCCTGATACGATGACATCATTTTTAAAAAGCCTATAATAGAGAGCTGAATGAATGAGTTCTAAAACCCAGAAATGAGTCAGCATTTTTGCGCTTCCGGTTCCCTCATGTCAAAGTCAATGATTCTTTTTGTGGGGGGGGGTAGGTTAGATGCCTGAAATAAGGTCTGTGGTTAACACCAAACACTACCTTAGCGTTGGTGACATGTGCCCGTGGCGTAGTTTGTTTATAGCCTAACGTTAGCTTTTTTCTTTCTGTCCATTGCATTCACGCTTCAAAAATCTCTTGCCACAGAGCTTGTTTTCTACAATAATACAAAATTGTAGCAAATCCCACTGTATTTTTGTCGAGGGGAACCAGTGTGATCCTAACTTCCTGGTCGGCCGAAAAAAACACGGCATCCCCGTGCTCCTCTATAGGGCTGCTTCTTGCCTGCGTTAATGTCACCCGGTGTTGGGAGATTCCAGGCGGCAACCTCCGCTTCTGCTAAGTGAAGAACTTGCATTGTCTCTACTGGCCATCAGGGGGCAACTCCTCTGCTTGTAAAAAGTCAGATTGAATAGAAGTCAGATTGAGGCGTCTCTACTTCACTCCTCCACATTCCAAATATGTTAACTTCCGTTAATTGGTTGCCAAAAACACAACATGGCGATACCCTTAATCCAAGATGGCGACGGCCAAATCAACAAACTTCAAACGGCAGTCCACAAACCAATGGGTGATGTCACGATAACTACGTCATTGTCTAGAGGCGCTGTAACCACAATCAAAATTAGATTTATCACTGTCGAAAACCATTGGATCTGACAGAATCATCACTGTTATACAGCTACAGCGACAGTGTCCCCTTGCAGAAAGTGTTGTGAGGACATCTCTTCTGCAGAGACAACACACGTTGTCTTCTGCCCAGTGAGCACTAACCCGGATTTCAACGTTGATATCTGGTTGAAAAAGCGTTGAAATGGAGCCTGAACGTCTAAGACCTTTTTTCAACGTGTTTTAAACCGTCTAAATTACGGTTACAATGTCAACCTATCACAAAACACCAATTTATTTTAAAATATTGATGGTTTGTTCAGTTGTAGGTTGAAAGAGACGCGATTTTGGTTACTTTAAACGTATTTCTCCAAAATCATATTCCGCTGTCCGTTCATATGTGGTCTACACGGAGACGTGATTTCAACGCATTCAATGGCTCATATAAAACGTCGTAAATATGGAACTATAGACTGTGCTGTCAACAAGAAGCGCCCAGGACATCATAATGACAGCAGAGCGCATTATGTCTGTATATGTTCACTAAAATACAACTCAGTGTTTACTGCTGGAATACGCATGCGCACGGACTCTGCATTTTTCTAAGTTAGAGGCTGGAAACACGACAAGGGTTGAGCTAGCTAGCTCTTACTGAGTGATGAGGAAGTGAACGAGCTGATGGAATAAACGAGGCTTCACGCTAACGACATACTCTGTAAGTACTTGAACTACTTCATTCCAGTATTGCAAACCGAAATATCATTACCATACCATTAATATCATGTTGCTCATCATGCGGGCGAGGCTGCTAGCTTGTTAGCATGTAGCGCTAGCATGTTACGAACAGTAAACAGTAGACGTGTGTTAGTTAATGTGCTGTACTAATACGATCATGGTCAAAACATTGTTGTTTGGGTTATGGCAATATATAAACAATATTGTGTAATATCCAGGTCAGCATCGTTCCGTTGAAGACACGTCTATGGTCAATATGTTGATAAGTCAATATGTTTTTCAAATACTTGTTTTATTTACAGATGTCCAGCTTGAAAATATGGCAGGTCTCCTGAAACCGGCTCCTGTGTGGCTTTGGAAACGACATTTAAAGAAGGAAAAGGAGATTATGTTTTTTTATAAAGAACATTGTTTATAGTTATATTGTGCTTTAATAAATGCAAATTAACTGTTGCTGTGTCACTTGGTATTTTGTCCTGTAAGTGGAAACTGTTGATGTGTTATATACCCAGAAGCACTGTAAGCATTTCGGCGTTGAATACACGGTTAAAACACGGTGAGGTTGAATACACGGTTAAAACACGGTGAGGTTGAATACACGGTTAAATCACGGTGAAAAGTGAAAGGTTTTTAGCCGACTATTTGTAGACGTTGATTCAACGCTCACGTTTAGACCAGATATCAACGTGATGTCCAATACTGGCTTTCAACTGATAAATGTGGATGTGGTTTCTTAGTAAGCCTCTAAATCATGATATATTAGTATTAGCACAATGTAGAGGACGAAAAATTATAGTATTGCAAATCACGTTTAAATCTGGTCTAAGCTTCAACGTCTTTTCAACGTCTACAAATAGTCGGCGAAAAAACGTTCACTTTTGAACCAATTCTGAACATCTTTTCAACGTCGGGCGTAGATGTCTTTTAGACGTCTATTCAACGGAAAAATGCTCACTGGGTGCAGTCAAAGAAATAACTCTGTTTTTGTCAAAACTGCCTAGATAGGAGAGATGTCCTGTTCAGAAAGTTGATCAAATGTTTTTACTCTTACGCTGCGTTCACGCGCCGCAAAATCGCGTCCAACGCGCCGCCGGTCGTGTTCACACAAAACGCCGCAAAATCGCGCAGCGCCGGAGAGGGGGCGTGTTTACTGGAAGCCGTTCACATGGCTGCCATTTCTTTCCGCTATCAACCATGAAAGGAATAAGGATAAGTGCTGCTTTGTACGTGTTGTGGAAGTCCCTCAAACGTCGGAATGCCAAACGCCGTCATGTCTGGTTCATAATATTGTTCAGAGGAGCTCCGTGGATTGTATCGAGCTGTATTCACTGTGTCTAGCAAGCCACCGGTCGCTGTTTACTACAGCTGTATGAACACAAAATAAACTCATTTGGCTGTGATTTAACGGAAAATAAGCCGACAAAAAGGGACTCCGAAATAACTACATAATGATGCCGATTTGTAGGCTACTTGTCTTCTCAATGGAGCTCTGATGGATCGGTGCTAGGCTATGCTAACATTGTAGCAGCTCCACCAGCACTCAATAGCGTCATGTAGACGTAAATACGGCAGCGTCTATTCATTGTTTGTACCATATGGTTTACACACACATATGTATACACATAGTTTGGTCCGGTCTCTATTGATATGAGGTATCGTAGAGCTCTGAGTGAACACAGACGGCTGTATAGTATTTATTTCCTGATTCAACAGTGGCAGGAAGTCAGTGATGACAGGGGGAGCAACTCAACGCTGATAGGCTATCGCGCCACAGCGTCACACGATTATTTCGCAGAAGTTGAAAAATTTCAACTCACGCGTTGGCGATTTCGCGCCGCAAAAACGCGTCCAACGTGCCGCGCTATCGCAAAATCGCGGCGCGCCAGTCTCATCGCGTCTGTGCATAGACTTTGTATGTAATCTCGCGCTTCAAAAAATCGACGCATTTGGTGTGAACACGGCATCAGTCTAAAAGTAGGACCATAGACTGTAAATAAGAAGTGGACGTAGTCAACAAGATCTCACCCATTGGTTTGTGCACTACAGTTTTTTTAAACTGGCGTTTGAGACCATAAACTCATGTTTACAATGTTTACTGACGTAATGAATCAAGTGAGAAGTAGAGTCATTTCCTCATAGACTTCTATACAATCTGACTTCTTCATGCTTCCAGCGGAGTCGCCCCCTGATGGCCATTAGAAAGAATGTAAGTTTAATTAATTAAAGGAACTTCAGCATTGGCCTCACTTTTCAGAACCAGAGGTTGCCACCCGAGTTGGACCAAAAGTGTCACCCTGAGAATCGTTGGCCGGTTGTGGCGGATCACCTACTCTGAGACACTTAGACTCAGACGACAAGCTCTTTCATCCTTAAAATAGTGTCCCGAAAATACGTTTAGACCCATGCACATCACCTTGTGATTAACTAACAGATCTTTTTGCTGACATGAATCATCAGCTTCTCATTTTTGATATATCTTTTTGGACATATGACCATGACATCTGATCATATGAGCATGATTCCTGAGCACGAGCTCTTGTTATTAAAAGCCTGTATTTATACTGTATCTACGTCTTGAGTAAACTCTAAAGGTCTTAAGCCCCTAATACAGAAGTCGATCATCCTGTTTCGAAAGGCTTTCTTTTCATGTGGGTTCAGAACGTAGATCATGTCTGTGGTTCACTTCAGTGGCGGCTGGTGGAAAATTTTCTAGGGAGGGCCATCCTATCAATTTCAGCAAACATCCCAGTATGATTTCATGCAAAAAAAAATTTAGCATCAAACACGCATTATTACTTAATAATAATAATTTAACATTTATTCCAACGTGAAAAAAGCAGTAAATAACACTTATATAACATAATACAATACAATATAACATGTTTATTTATTGAGATGCCCCTATGGACCTTGTTATAGGAGGTAAAGATCAGGAGACGTAAACATGAAGTGTAATTATGAATACTGATGTTAAATTAAGCTATGATGAGTTTTCACTGTTCATTTAGGGGGAAAAAGTGGCCCGAGAGTTACTGTCAGACCGGCCCACTCAATACACGGCGCGCTGCCCACTCAATACACGGCATGTATTTCGCCGGTCTACAGCGGCCATTCGCACCTCCGCCGGCGTCGCCCCGACAGACGCCCGGAACGACCGCACGGCGCAGACCGCGGTTATGGAGAAACGTTTTTAAAAGCACCGTAGTGTCCAGCAGTGCTATGGCGTCCTCGGATCGCGAGGAGTAGTATAATGTCAGTTTATACTGTTGATACAGTTTTCACTGATTATTGACTTTCGGTATTAGAGTAAATTGAACGTGTTCTGTGAAGCATATAATATAGTCCCGTCGGCCTACCGGGGATTCCCCCGATATCCCCGATGGCCAGTCCGCCCCTGCCTGTGGATACGTATGGTATGTCGAAGTAATCAGCGTACTTTTAGGAAGAAAGGAAGTTGATTGACTGACTTGTACGAAGTAGTGAAGCTTCGCATGTAGTCTGCTATCTGATTGTGAGGTCAGGCTGATCTGATATCAGCTCTTTGGCTGCAGAATCGCCGCCAAAGTTCTCCTCTCAAACGGGTCTTGGAGGAGGAGTGGTCGCGCTGGCGCGGGCTCCTGTAGAGACTTCTGACGAGAACGCGCAGCTCCGGGGCTTGATCGTTCTTGCCCACAGCTGAATCTATTTGAGGGCGCTGATTGGCTAAATTGTATGTCACTCATTTATATCTTGAATCAGCAATTGGCTAAACGGCTTCATAGACCAGTCTCTTTTGGGCAAAAACGATCAAGCCCCCCTCGCTGCGCGCTCTCAGACGTGTCGTGCACACAGGCAGAGAGCACGAGCAGACGAGCACACGGGGGGAGAGGACGAGCAGGAAAAGCATATATTTTGCGCAGATACCATATTGTACACACATTACTGGGTACATTCCATAGTTAAAAAACACAAATATTGACAATTTGTATAATTTATGATTATTATAATTTTTTTTTTTTTTTTTTTTTTTTTTTCGTGTGGCTCATGGTGGGGCAATGCCCCATTGCCCTCTCTTGACCAGCCGCCACTGGTTCACTTCCTCTTCTCAGGATCTGACAGCTGGTTATTTCAAGCAACCTCAAACACCTTAAAGATACAACAGGAAACATGTAATCCAATATCATGCCGATACAATCGTGCAGTTAATTATTAGTTACTGCTCATTCCTATTAGTTGGTGATCCAATAGTACACACAAGACAGGCTAGGGAAGAGACAGACTCATTGTTAGCAATAGTTTGTTCATCATGCGGCCCAGTATCATGTTAATGGTGAAGGGGGTCTGGTATTTGATGGACGTGTAGAGCTTCTGATTTTGCCACAAGAGAACCAGAGTTTGCCAATAATAGTTGCATATCTTAACCACAATCTCCACCTTACTTTTACAAGGTTTTTACGAGGTTATTGTATTGTCATTGTTGATTTCCTCCCTATATGAAGTCTCACCGTTGTTTGTAATCCGGCCGATGACGGCAGTGACATAGTTGACTTGTGAAGATGTTGTGTAAAGAAAGAATTTTTTTAAAGATACTCCTGGATGTACAATAATTGGGGTTTTGCAGAAATGTCTAAAATTAACCTTGTCGATCCATGCATTTGATGACGACTACTCAAATATGAAGTAACACCAGTTTTATCTTTAAAGTCAGGTTGGAAAAAGAAAGGCAAGGCACACACACGCTAATTTACAGCAAGCTCAATGTCTTTGAGACGAAGATGTATACAGTGACGAGCAACAAGAGATTGCGATTTAATAATAATAATTTAGATGAAAACACCATAAAATAAGAGAAAAGGAAAACAGGTTAAACCACCAAAAAGTCATTGATGGACCCCAAAATAATGGATTCATATGGATTCATGGACAGCTCTTTCTATGAAGCCCACCTCTTGTATTTTTAAAAAAATATATGTATTCTAATTCTCATAGTTGTAATACATTATAATATTTTTATAATGCATTTTAATCACTGCTGTAATGAATTATAATATGATTATTCCAAATAGTCATTGGGTGCTTTGAGTGACTTGTCGGACTAAGCGACTAAGTAGTGAATTTCCTAAAGGTTTAGGCAGATGTGATACATTACAAGCTGGTTGTCGTCACTATAGGTCGTCATTGTTTACTCAAGTACAGAAAAATGATTTAATCGATGCAAAAACAACACAAAACATTGAAACATTTTTTTGATTACAGGTCAAAAATTGAGTACTCCAGTGATTATAATGAATTGTAAAGATTATTGTTATAAATAATGTATTACATTATGGGAATGGTATATAACATTATGGGAATTATCATACACTATGATCCAGAGTGACCAGAAACCAGGAAGTATTATGACACTTGAAACCTGAAAACATATTATACAATGCTTTATGGTGTGTTATCATTAAGCTTTATGGGGTAATTATGAGTGCTTATAACTGTGATTATACAAGCAGATTATAAGTATGTTTACAATGCAGCAAAGACACGTGTGTCGTCACTCTTGTTTTGGAGAAACTAAACAGACCTCCCTCTGGAGTATCTGCCAATGTTTACATCTGCGTGCTCGTAAGAAAAGCCTGTTAACCGACTGTCTGCACGAGCCATCCGCTGCGGCGTAACTCCTCTGATTTGTGGCGCAAAGAATCCTCTGGAAAAAATGAAAGAAATGGCGGGAAAAAAGTTAAAGGCAAACTGAAAACCCCTGTCAATTACGGAGAAAAAGCCAAATGAAAGCCAAATTATGACAATTGAATCCCACCAAATTCAAAGGCAGCGTGATAACTCGTATCCTGCCCTTCTCTCCCCCCCCCCCCCCCCCCCCCTCTCAGGGGCTTTTTGTTCTGGCTGCAGAACTGCAGAGGTTAGGAAGTAGATTAACAGCGACAGCAGTTCGGGGGGAAATCACAGGGCGGCACCGCGCGCAGATCATGTTCTGCTGACTGATGAGCCCCTGCTTCCACCCTCGGATTGTTAAAAGAACAACATAAAAAACATGTGCAACATGCGGCAACGTCAGTGCAGCGCATCACCATAAGAAGCTTCCTATCGTGATCTCTGGTGATTATTCCGTACCAGCAACTTCCTCTTTAGGCCTCCTTATTTATTCTCCTTCTTAATCCATCTTTCCTTCCCTTCAGATTTGCACTTTAAGTATCTGGATTTTCTCTCTTCCCGTATTTCTCTGAGATCAAAACATCTCTTGGTTTTCACTCAGCACCGTTTGGAGAGTGTTTGAGCAGATGTCTTTTTCTGTTTCTGTGTGTGTGTGTGTGTGTGTGTGTGTGTGTGTGTGTGTGTGTGTGTGTGTGTGTGTGTGTGTGATGGTTTTGCCAGCTTTAGCACAGAGCACTCCCGTCCTGCCAGCTTGAGAAATGAGAGGAAGCGTTTTACAAGTGGTGCGGTTGCACTTCCATAACCCTGACTCCCGACACCTCTGTACTGAATGCAGCGATTGTACAGCATTCAAAAAATAAAAGTGTCAAAAAATCTCGCCCTCCAAACGCGACAAAAACGCGACAAAAAGCCAAACTAGCACCCGTAGACCAAATTCAGCCCTGCTGCCAGGTCCTTTTTCTTTAAAATAAACTAGAACATGGCTATATGAAAACTACGCTTTTGCTATTGTTTGACCTGTGACTCCTTGTATTTCTCCGTACACGGCCCACAATCCAAAAAGATTTGCCGCCCCCGGCCTAAAGTCTATTTACCAGTTATACGACAGTCACGCACTTAACACATTCACACACACAGCGGGACTTTCACTCTGGTGGTAACGTACACACACAGCAGAGCCCGCTGCTTACAGCTGCAGGACACATCAGCTGTTTTTTTAAAGGGATAACTAGAGCCAGGACCATGCTGGTCACACGTGGCCAAAACATTGTTTTTTCATGCATTGGGCAATTTTGAGATTTTGGGCTATTTTCTATGTCTTCTTTCAGAAAGTGGAAAGAAAACATCAAGAATACACATTTAGTTGTTTATTCTACTACTTTGTCTATTTGCGTCTGTAGATTTATCCAAAATGAACCAAAAGTTAGCATTACATAATGCCTCAATTGCATATTTCAGAAAACGAATGTATACAAATAAGTACATATGTAAAAAGAGAATGTCTAATTTCGGGCTGCACGGTGGTGTAGTAGCTGGCACTGTCGCCTCACAGCAAGAGGGGCCCGGGTTCGATTCCCGATCCCGGGTGGTCCTTCTGGTGGTCCGTGGCAGCGTGGGTTCCCACCGGGTTCTCCAGCCACAGTTCAAAAACATGCAGCTTAGGTTATTTGGAGACTCGAAATTGCCCGTAGGTGTGAATGTTTGTCTCTATATCTGCCCTGTCCAGGGTAAACCCAATGTCAGCTGATCGGCTCCAGCGCCCTGCGACCCTGAATAGGATAAGCGGTTTGGATAATGGAATGGCTAACTTGCATATTTCAGAAAATGTGTAATACAATACAATATTGTCTTAATGCAAGTAATCAACAGGGGAGGTTTTAATCGTTACATTGTTATTGTTATTTTTCACATGTGCAAGCATGTTTATTTTCAACGTGAAGCCTGAAGCACTGTTGCCAGTCCTGCATTTCCCTCCCATCAGGACTCAAAAACAGCAGAGGTGAGAGGCCAAACCTCCGAAAGTAAAGCTGAGCCGTGACATCAGATGTCTGAGGTGCACCACAGACCCACAGTCAGACAGCCGCTTCAGCTGGGGAGGAGGAGGTATGAAGGGAGTCAAAAAGCACACAGCGGCCAAACCACGTTAGGAAGGGGTACAGGAAAGGGCTCCAGAGAGACAGGAGGAGTCCAGGCAGCAACACTGACTCATTTATTGCACAAGAACAAAATAAATGCGCTCTTACAGTAATCCCGCCATCATTTCCCCGGCAGTGTCGGAGTTCATTGATGTCTTCTCCGTTGTGTCCTGAAGATCAAACTCAACATCTGGACGGAGAGACTGTGTCAACGCATTCCAGCAAGCTTAATAATCCTGGACTGGAGTTTACAAAATAAAACTAACAACCAGAGTCACGACTGTAATCATTATCAGAATCTCACATGGAGCCCAGACGAGGAATCGCCTAATATTTCAGTTTGACTTTATTGTCAAACATAACTGTCTGCTGGGAAACATTGTATTCTCACTCTTAAGTCCTGTATTGTACATCTGCAGGGAAGATTACCAGAAGAACACAGTATTAAAGATTGATAAGTAGTTCCTTTTCATGATATCGTGAGATTCTTAGAAGATTCATTAGAAAGACTACACACTAAGTTAACTAGCGAGCACAACATGCACAAAGGTAATGTTATCTTACCTGATGCGTTTAGCTAGTATAGCAGGTTACCTACTGTAGCTATTAGCTAGCCACGGTGAAGTTCGTGACAAAGTGCAACTTTCTTGACGTGCCAAATTGTCTTTTTAACTGAAGAATAAAAGTGTAATTCATGGCATAATTCAAACAGGATCGAAAAAGATATGTGTACTTCGACGTTGACTATCGTGCACATTTCTTTTCCAAAATAAGGTCCAACACGGGACACCGGGAGGGGCGGGACTTTGCCTCTTTACCAGCCGCCGAGGGCCGTGACAAAACGTTGGTATTTGACACCCGGTGACTGGCTGGAATACTATATCGCAATCTAGGAAACAAATTTGAATTCATAATTGCGACAGCAGTTTAAATCAGACACAGAAAGATTCCTGCAGTTTGCGGGGCTTAAATCTGACCTCCTGTCTCGGTTTCGATAAATGAGGTCCTCCTTTCCTTTCCTTTCCGCAGACCTCTCCTCTCTCACTCCTCACCCTCACCTTCAACCTCCACCCGCCTCTTTCCCTGAAGTGAGCAAAAAAACTGTTTAGACAAGCCTTGCAAAATTCGCCGCAATTTCAATCCATTGCACTTAATGATAATAGCCCTTCACTTTGCATCCAAACTCCAGCTCCTGCCGCTCCCCATTTGTCACGAGTGATGTGGTGTTTTGGCACGAATTACTCTGAATTGTCCATCCAAATAAAACGCCCTGCCCTCCCTGCGGCCTTTCCCAAAAACGCCTCACGCTGTTGCCGCTGTCTTTCCTGCGTCTGTGCCAGGAAAACCGAGATTGTGTTGAGATAAAATAGAAGAGGAAACGCGGGAAGAGCCGAAAAGAAGAAAGGCCTCATATGATTATTTAAACAAGATAACGCTATTTCTATTACAAGTTTTACAGTAAAAAATGATTCACTTGTGTCACCATTTCCTTAAGTCACTCCCTCCTGTTGTTAAGTAAAAACACACACAAACACACACTTGTTCTAGTGTGTTTAGAGGTGATTTATTAACAACACTGCTTCTGAACTTTGCACGCAAGTGTGACCTGTAAATGGTTTTGTGGGTCATTAACGCACCGTGTGACAGTGAAGATGTTCATGTGAGAGAGAGAGAGAGAGAGAGAGAGAGAGAGAGAGAGAGAGAGAGAGAGAGAGAGAGAGAGAGAGATGCTAAGTGCAGCTCAGCACATTCCTGTGTTGCGGGGGCCGGACGACTCCTTGAAGAATGAAACGCTCGCCTTCGACGCTGACGAGCACGATCGCAAACGCACACGTGCGCGCGCCGCATGCTTCTCCGCCCACTCTTTATCAGCTGTTGTTTGTTCCCATGCCCTCATTACTCCTGGACTCAGGCATATGTTACTGAGATCAGGACAGCCTGGCTGTATTAATCGTTGGGGGACTATCTGAACGGGCCGGTCGCTGGATGACAACACAGGGTCACAGGGTCACAGGGCCGAGGTATTATGAGAAAAAGTACAAACCCTCCAGGGAACCTCAGTGTCCCGGGCTCAAACCCAGAGTCTGTTGCAGCGCATTAGTCTCTCTTTCCTGTCTCTCTCTACCCATGACAAGACAAAGCCTTAACCAGTGTCTCAACCCATGGACGGATTATCATCATCACCGGCCCTGAACCGTGTGTGCCGGTCCCCAAGCGCCAAGAGTTTCGTCGAACAATAGCACGATGCCACCCACAGCCGCACAGCGTTAGGGCTGTACAGAACAGTTTCAAGCTTCATTCATGACGTTGGCATTCAAATTATTATTAATAATAACTTGCATTGTGTGCATAGTCCAGCCTCCATCTCTCTCACACACACACACACACACACACGCAGCAGGTGGGTCGGTCCACGTCTCTGGAATTGTCTCGGTCCAAAAGTCAAAACGCTTATTGAAAAAAAGATACAGTAATTTCCAAAATTCCCAAAAAAACTTTATCTAATGAAACACTCCAGTCCACATGTGTTGGTGTTTAGGCTTTCTGAAACAACATTTCCACTGCGGAACACAGACGCCTGTATTCATATTATTCTAGCCGCAATCAAACAGATTGCACATTTTTACAACCGCTATAACACAAAACACACACACACACACGCGATCCTGTCAGATCACACGATCTGACAGGTTGTAAACATTTCAGCCAAACACATCGAAGAGGTGGACATTAATGCCATAATTGTCTGTTGTGAACATCCATCAAAGTTTAAAGACGGACTTTCTGGTTGCACTTTGATTCGTCGTACTTGCAGTTGTTGTGTGCACTCCTGCTTTATATATCAATAATTAAGATAGATATAAAACCTATACAGGAGCAATTTAACTAAAAAACAACAACAACAATCAGTTGGCTCGTAAGCAAGCCACATTCTCTAAAGTGCTTCATCTTGAGGTGAAATTGAAAGATGAAACTGTGATTGATGTCTACACAACACAGTTTAGGTTGTATTTCTACTGTTCGTCTACATTTTCTTTTCCGAATAATTTTGGTTAATCTGCAAGTTTGTTTAACCTCTGTGTGATTGTTCTGTGCGAGGTCGCCATGTTCCTACAGCTCAGCAATTAAGTTGCGGAGGATGCCATTATTATAGATGGGAATGAAAGCTAAAGCTTTGAAAAAGATATAATTAACCAGGATTCTTTTTTAATTTTCTGGTTGATTCTTTGTTTGTGTCTCTAAGAAAACATAAAACAACACATCCTGACACATCCGCATCAGTTCCTTATACCCGGTAACTGCTGGCTCGCTCTGATCCTACAGAGATCCCAGGAGGAAGACGCAGTGATCCCTGGATTACTGGTGAGGGTTTCTTCAGAGACAGCTGCTGGATTACAGAGAGCAGACGTTTCCCTCTCAAAGAGAACCGAAATCTATTGTCACTTTGCATCGGCCACGGGTCTACGTTTGCCTCAAATAGCCTCCTTGAAGTGATGCAGAAACATGTGGAAACTCAAAGGTTCAGGTTTCTTATAATAACACTTCCACTATCACTGTGTATTTTCTTCTTGTGGCCTTCATCCTCCTCCACCTCCGAGCAGGACAATGGTGTTGTGTAGCAGGGACAGGGTGGTCCTTGTGATAGCGCTGAACCCGATGCACTCCACGTTTCCACTTCCTCTGCTGCTGGAATGACGATGCCTCATTCCTACCGTGTGACAGCTAAACGGTCACACGGTCACGCGGTAGGGAGCATTTATGTTTTTTCCTGCCTCCATTTGGATGTCCGTCTTTCTGGATGTGTACCGTAAGATCCACAGACTGTATACAAGAAGAGGACGTCACCCATTGGTTTGTAGACTCGAGTTCGGTGATTTCACTGTTGCCCTCTTGGATTAAGACAGCTGTCATTTTGTTATTTTTGCGACTAATGAACGAAAGTGACCATATTTAGAATGCGGAGGAGTGACGTAGAGACACCGTATACAATCGTATACAATACGTATCAGTCACAGTAAGCCCGCCCTAAAGCATACTCTGCTTTATGGTCTGACTCTAAATGGAGCATCATTTACTAAATGAACATCATGCTGTATTGAAGAAGACTTGAAACTAGAGATTCAACATAAACTCATGTTTACAATGTTTACTGAGGTAATAAATCAAGAGAGAAGTAGAGTCATTTTCTCATAGACTTCTATACAACCAGACTTATTTTTGAAACCGGAGTCAAACTCGAGGCTTCAAAACGTTAGTCCACAAAGCAATGTGTGAAGTCACGATGACTACGTCCACTTCTTATATACCGTCTCTGGTCCAGACCCCACACACACACACACACACACACACACACTCACTCACTTTGTATCATCAGGTTAATATTCTAAATCTGGTCCAAAAATCCCAAGACTACCATAAGATTCAACTTTGATATGCAGACCCCCAGAGGATGATTCCTGTTATGTTCACACACAGGCATTAAAATATCTGAATAAGCCAAGTGCTATGATGTCAACTGAGAATGTTCATGCACCCCAGCATGAACATTCTGGACACTTATGGGCTTTTACACAATGTTGACCGTGTACACAATATATCTCATGATCTAACAATCATACTTGTGCAGGGACTTCGCCGAGCACATTCATGCTTCCAAAGGGATTTATCCTTTGGATTTGAATGACTTCATGACCAGGGATGCTACAAAACAGAGTTGAACAGAGCACAATCTCCTTTTTATATTTCTCTCGGGCGTTTACAGGGAGAGTCATCCGACTGAACAATGCTCCTTCCTCAGCACTTCTAGGTGGAGAATACCACTGGGTGGGCGAAGAATGAGGGCGGGGGAGGAGGGGTACTTCCCCCGGCATTAAGAACTGCTGAGTGAGGACATGATGAAAAGGGTCTTGAGTTTCTACTGGGGCCACTGTGAAATGCATGACCTCTGGTTTCTTGTGGAGAATGGATCTTTGCTGGACGTGAAACAGACAGAGAAGCAAAAATATGGCGGGGGAAAATTAAATAGAGGAAAACAAGCAGCCATCAGGTGAAATTAGTAAGAGTCCGTTGTTGGAAGTTATGAGCGTCTACTGTTATCACATACAATTACCGCGTCATCTTTTCTCCAGTTAGCCATACAGGATGTGGCAGATTGATGGTTATGGTGCATGCGGATAAGCTGCTGTCAACAGCTTGCCCATCTATTCGCTCATGTCTTTCTTGTTGGCTGGTCTCCTGCTCATTCAACGTACGTTCCAGCCCAGAGCCATGTGCTGCAACATTAGCTTTCTCTCATTCCGCGGGACAACAGGTGGACGGACACACACACACACACACACACACACACCGTGTGCATTTCAACGTGCTGTAAGCGGCTGCTTTCAATTAGCTGTGGGAACGGTGTGTGCGCGCGAGAGAGACACCGGGTAGTTTACGTACTTTCGGAACCCCCCCAAGTGTCGTATGCTAATCGCCTCAAGATGTGTCGCTTAAAGGGCGACACAATCACGTGTTCGTGTGAGCTGCTGAAGGAAATGCTGGTGGAAACAAGATCTAAAAGTCAGGATCACGACACACAATGAAGCTGAGCGTGTCGACGTCTCATTTGTTTGGAGTTGTTTTTGTTTTTGGCAGTTTCTTTCAAAACCCCGCCTGCTTCCTGTCCTGTTCAGAAGGTGAAGACAAACTTCTATAAGACAGCATGGCATGCCTGGACTTGCCTACAAGAGGGACAAGATGTGTAAATATGTGGTGAAACTCTGCTATACGGGCCAATATTATATGTGTTAGAATAACAGTGTCATGATCTGGATGCTTCTTCTCATGCATGTTCACGGTAACTCCTCCAAACTGGCCAAACTATTATTGGACATTCATGAGGACTTTTCTGCTCCGTTGACAAGAGAACTGAAGAGCAGCGTAGACTTTGTCACCTTCTTGGATTCGACTGCTGCGTTTGTTCGATTAGCGTCACTCGTACTTTTGTTGTCCGACAAGTTTCTAAGTTCTTTACTATCATATGCACATCGGAAGAGGAAGTCGTCTCTGACCTCCTCTCTGATGGGCCCTCTCGTCGCCATCGGCAATGCGAGTCCATCCACCGTCTTGAATACGGGCTGTCGTGGAAGCATCGGGCACTCTTGGTTTTACTGTTCCCACAGAAATCAGATCGGTTACTTGATAACGAAGACAACCTGTCAGTTGTAGCCTCTGCTGGCTAGTTTTTCTATAGCATGCTATTAAGAAATGTGCAAACCGTTTGTCTGTCTTTTCTTCTTGTATTCTGAATCACTGTCATCACACTTGCATTGTTAACCTCGTAGAACTTGCTCCGGTCACGCCGGCGGAGCAAATTTGAGAAAGAAGAAGACAGAAGGAGTGTTACAATATGACATTATTATCTCCCATCCCCAGGACCCTGACAAGAAAGAGATACTCGCAAATAGATGGATCGATGAATTCTCCCTTTAAATATTTGCACGGACTGAAGTCTGTGTCTGTGTGTGTGTGTGTGTGTGTGTGTGTGTGTGTGTGTGTGTGTGTGTGTGTGTGTGTGTGTGTGTGTGTGTGTGTGTGTGTGTGTGTGTATCCGTGTGTGTGAGGTTAGGTTTCTGCGTAAATTCTTTCACTTATGTCCACAGCTGTTCTCAACATTCCATACTGGAGTCTGCTGGACTTCCAGGAGCTGGCACACACACACACACACACACACACACACATTGCATTATACCTCTGTGCACAAAGGTCAGCCGTGGTCTTCGGCAGCCTGAGTTAAAGCACTACCACTGATACTGTGATATAACATGAGTTATATCACAGCTACCCACGAGTCAGCTACCCACGAGGGGACTGCTACTGCAGCCGTCGTTGCGTTAGCTGCTAACATGCAGCAATGTGCCTTGAAAACATACAACAGCCCGTCACTTGCTTGTTGAGCAGGTTGTCATGGCGACAAGTGATTGCGACCAATAGGAATGCAAGTGTGTTAATCGAGAGTGAGAGAGAGAGAGTGGGCGGCTCTGACTCACTTAGGGGTTGTGTCTGTGATGTGTGACACATGTGTTGGTCTGTGCTGTTTATAGTGAGTGTAAGTGGGTGGGTTGCTGTGTATTCTGCATAATGGACAGCGCAAAGAGGAAAAGGGACTTTACACATCAGACACAGCTGCATGCAAACCAGGTCGACACCTTCGCCTCTCTTCTTTTCTTTAGCGCCTCAGAAAGTGCTCAAAAGAACCGAACACAAAAGTTTCACTCGGACAGAAGGGGAAAGTGCAGTTTGACGTTGGTAGTAAAGGTTTCCTGTATGCCCTGTAACACAACACAGACACGATGATATACTCTAATCCGTCTGAGCAACCGGACCATGCTTGCATTAATCACTCCCCAAGTTATCATTGCCTCTGCCTTTCGTTGGGGAATCCCGTCGGACAGCGACTTTGCCTCGGTCAGCAGTTAAGAAGACAGCATCCTGGTCATGATGTCAATCGTGAAACAAGGACTTCAAAACCGTGACTGGCTGCCTTTCAATGTGTTGACATTTGGAGGGGAAAGAAGGAGTGTGCTGATAACTGCTCTGAAAGCTCTTTTGGCGAGCTGTTGCGTAATAACCTGATAAAAGGAGAGCATGCATCATTTTACATCGCCTTCAAAGAATTATCTCCATGTTGGAACTCCTCCCTTTGGAATTGATTTGACAGGGAAACAAAAATCATTAAACATACATGGAGCCTAACACATCTGCTAACATCTGTATTAAAGATCCAGTTTAACAACACTAAGCAGACCGAGCACCGGTGAGAAGATGAAGGAAAAAATGCACCTTGAAACTAAGCGACAACCTCCGTTTTGGAGAAGTAAAGCCTTAAACTTGCATTCTCTCTAATGGCCAGCAGGGGGCAACTCCTCCGGTTGCAAAAAGAAGTCAGATTGTATAGATGTCTATGAGAAAATGACTCTACTTCTCACTTGATTTATTACCTCAGTAAACATTGTAAACATGAGTTTATGTTCTCAGTCTCTAGTTTCAAGTCTTCTTCAATACAGCATGATGTTCATTTAGTACATTATGGTCCATTTAGAGTCAAATGGCAGAGTATGCTTTAGGGCGGGGCTACCTTGTGATTGACAGGTCGCTACCATGGACTTCTCCGGTCTGGGAGTTGTCTGTGTTTCCGTCTTACAACTTTAACTCTGTCACAGCGTGTTCTCACTTCATGACAGTTAATTGTAACTTTGTGGTCGTCAAAAGAAATATTCAGTTGCACGTAGTTCCACCCTCTCTGTCAGTTCTGGTTACAAAAAACAAGATGGCGACGGCCAAAATGCTGAACTCAAGGCTTCAAAGCGACAGTCAACAAACCAATGGGTGACTTCACGGTGACTGTCACTTCTTATATTTTAACTGGGGCTGCTTTTGTCAACATGTGGTGGGGTTAGCTGATAGGAAAGGTGTGATAGGAAATATGAAGAGAGAGGGGAGGAGAGAGAGACATAGCCAATGTAATTCAGGTCCAGATGTGGGTCAGACTTTATGTCTTGTGGTGTAAATAAATATTACAAAGACGACTACTTGTCATGGGCCAACTATGTTAAAATGATCTACTTGAGTTATGACAACCAAGACTATTTTCGATAGTTCAGACATTTCCATCAGTGGCTTCATCAGATTCTGCTCTGCTCTGCTATTCAAACTTGTGTTTTCCATTTTTCAGAGTTGTCAGTTAATCCATAGAGAGAGTTTCAGCTGTGAGCAGGTGCTCAACCATAACCACATTCACGAGGCTCACTTATTATTATTGGTTGCAGAAATCCAAGATAACTTCAAAGACTTCACAAAGCCTGCTCCAACGCAACGGGTCAATATTACTCAGACTGCATACGGAAACCAGAACGCTTCCCAAACCAAAATCTTGCTCACAGATTCTGAATATGAACGCAGATAGTAAAACAGTAAGGCCCCTCAAATCACCAAATCAACCCCTGAGAAACACACCCAGGTCGGGGTTAGTCAGAAACATACCCGAAATACACTGAGTGGAGGTAATTCCCACGTAGGCCAATTAGTCGCCTGTTTTGACAAAAGCACCGGGGTTAAAAAGTAGAGTTATTTGGCGGCAACCTTTCTTAGTTTTATGAATTTGTATCAAGTGCTACAGCGGGGAAGTCCAGCCCTACTCTGGGGGGAAATACACACCCAAGTAGCGGGTTACTCACGGTCACACCGGTGAAATACACTCTGGTTCCATTCCGCTTCCAGTTGGCTATCCGTTCGTGTTGACTCCAGGGAAATGAAGAACAGCTCCATTTGAAAGTGAATTGCTGATTTGTTGAAACTGCAATTATACAAGCATGTCTTAACCAGATATTGTGAATGTTATACAGATACAATATGGACATAGTGATATGGTGTACAAACAAGTAATCCAGCCAACTGTTTTCCATCAAAGGTTTTTGCTAATAATGAATACTTGCAAATAACAGAATTGGGAGCAGGTTTTAATGTCTATAAATAGTTATTTCAAAATATCAAATCTACACTAAAGACCACAGATATTGTTTTATTTCTAAACATTTTAAAAAACATGGTTTATCTGTTAAAACGTCTCCTGGGGCCAAAGAAACAAAACAGACAACACACGAACCACAGCGAAATGTTCTTTTAATAGCTCTCTCAGCCAACGTGGCAGCAGAAAGTCCATATGTGTCCAATTGTCCACTATTTGTGATACTCCCCTGGCAAAGAGCGCCTCACACAATGGTCCAGAGGACTCCAGGATGTGAACCGTCTCACGCAGCAGGGACGAGACAAACAAGAACGACTTGTTCCAGAACGTTTCATGAGGTTGAATGAAGCCAGTTGGCTGTTCTTTACCAGCATACACAGTCCTGTATGGAGCTCATTGGGCTTGTTAGAGACGGACGACTGCTGGTTTTGACAGTTGGAATAATTGATAAAAAAACTACACCCACTCCTGCAGACACTGACACGTCCTATACATCATTCTAGCTCTCGGGAATCAACAAAATATCTCTTAATTTGGGACTTAAATGTATCCGCCAACGCCCATGATCTCATTGTGACCCCATCTGATCTACAGTTTTAGATACTCCCCTGCATCAGCAGTTATCATAAATCATATTCGGCGCTATGTAACATTCATAGTGCGCAGTGTTGTGTCATTCATCAATATATGGTGTGATGAGGAGATCCAGGGTGGTTTCCAGTGGGAGCATTTCAGATTTGCTTTTGTTGGTTCATTCCTGCGGTCACATTTGTGTATTTCATCCTCATGGTTACAGAGTCAGCTGTAGGTCCTTGAGACTGGAATGTAGAATGTTTGGAGGCTTCAGTATACTTGCTGTACATACAAAGTTGGTGTGAATTAAAGGCTTGCCCAAAAACAGACAGCGCTTTTTTTATTCAGGGGGACTGGGAATTTGAAAGAAACATAGTTTTGTTCTTTGTTTCTCAAATACTTGCACAAGAAATCAGGCAGATTTGAAACAACTGTCTAAATCACTCTCTTAACTTTAACCATTTCAAGAATAAGGCCGGTGATATTCTCTATATTCCATCAGAATCCAGATTGTTGCATTGTAATTGCTGCATAACATAAACATAGTTGAAGAAAATTTAACTACAAATAAAAGGAAGTGTTGAAAAAAGCAAGAAACCTAAATATAGAATATAGAATAGAAGAAAATTACAATCAAAATATAAAAAGAAAATCTATAAAAAAATATGTCGTGCCTATTAGATATCAGAGTTAAAATGAAAAAGATGGAGGCTAAAAACAAAGTCTTCTTTAATTGAGAAAGGTATCAGGGGGTTACTGACACACAGGTGCTGATGTTGTGGGTTAGGTATTTCTTCGAAGTGAAATAAAATGGAAGAACTGGATGTCAAGGGGTTAAATGTGTGTGATCACATGTATTTGAGATGGAAGCTTGAGTTCATGGAACCTCAGATCTTAGCAATAAGTGTGGAAGCTATCATAACCAAGATATGGACAACCCTACACAAAGCAGCTCTTATGGTGCCCACTTTCCTGAGGGGTTACAAGGAACTAACTGCAACTTCATGACCAGCAAGTTGTTGTGTTGGATACTATTTTCAGAACAAAAAAGTCCCTTGTTGTAAACCTGCACAAATGTCCCTTCTAGCCCCTACTTTATTAAAAAAGGATTCACTTTAAGACACTCAGTTTATTGGTCCCAGGCTGTAAAATACATTCTACTAGGGACCCAAACACAAACAGGACTGAGCCCTGAGGGAGCTGGACTCGGAGGACTGCTGAGGAGAGGGGTCGACGGGGGCTGTGAGACTAGAGAGAGTGTGGCTCGGTTCCAGTGCTGGTAGAAAGCAGCATGCCCAGACCTGCTGCCTCATCTGAGCAGTCAGGCAGACCCAGCTTTAGTATCTCTCTGTCACTGGGCTCAGCTTCTGCACTGCCATTTCAAATACCGCTGAGGTCACGGCCATGTGAAACTGAATTTGATGCGGATGCCTTTTTGTGACCTCCATGAGCAAACGAGACTATCCGCGAGAAGATTGGCTATTTCTGTATAGCTTATCGATTTATGGCATGCAGATTTACCAGAAAGTCCGTCGGCCCAGACTCCGGCAGGGCCTCGGGCAGCGACCAGTTTACCGTGGACAGGCCCATATCCGACTTGGCTGCCATCTTCAACCTGCAGTCGGACATCCATCAGTGGCGTCTCCTCCTCCAGTCAAGAGCAGAGCTTTGACCTCGCTACTCCGCCGGCCCCCGCTGGGATCCAACACCAGGAGACCTGGTGATCTAGGCCGAATGGCTGAGCCAGGTGGAGGGAAGGGGGGCACGGGAGAACCAGAACCAGGATTGCGCAGGGCAGACTGTCTTCAGTAAAATGAGAGGTTTTCCAAAGGAACTCCGGTTGCTCGGAAACACTACCGCTTATGTCCACAGGGGCCGCCAAAATCAATGCACAATGAAATTTCAACAAAGTAGCTTTAAGGACCTTATAGAAAAAATGTATTTAACATTTGAAATAAATAATTTTGAAACAAATGATTCAGTGTATGTTTAGTGTATTTATTCAGCTGTCTGTAACTTTGTTCAGATATAGTCTACAATTTCTGCAGAAGCTCTGTGGTCTTTCAGAAAGCCGTCTGGCATCATGGCATGGCCCTCAGTTTATTTAAATGTATACAGAGCTGTTTACTGTACCCATTGCCAGTATTGGGATATGTAAGTACACGCACACACACACACACACACACACACACACACACACACACACACACACACACACACACACACACAGTAATGTTTCCATCACTTCAGAGGACATTACATTGACTTAACTTCATTTGCAGGAGACATAACCTAACCTTAAACCATGTCTTCATCCTAAGATGTAATGATTTAACATTGACTTAGAGTCATTTGCAGGAGACTTTATGTAAACCATGTCTTCACCCTAAAATGTATTTGCATTCTGTTCCAGAAAAGAAGGCGGGTCCCCATAACTGAGTGTGTAAACAGATGTGAGTACCCACAACATGAGTTATACACGCCCACACACACAGCGAGAAATAGAGGGAGAGAGAGAGTCCTCCCTCGGTTTCCTGTGAGAGACGTGTGTGTGTAACCAACGCACTGTGAGTATGTGTGTGTGTATGGATGGTTCAGCAGTTGAGTCTCCAGCTGCTGAGCGGAGTGGAGCGCGCAGCGCAGTGGACGCGTCAAACTCAACCCTCCGCTGGACTCTCGTGTACTTCCACCTTCCATGTGAATGAGAATCTTTTCTGCCCGGAGGACACAGAGACATGGAGGGCCCGCGCCGCACCGCATCTTTACGGGGACTTGTATCTATCCTTTGCCTCACTGCGCTGCTGGAGCCCGGGGCTGACGGTGAGTTGCGTGTTTTTTCCTAAACTTTAACAAAACGCTACGAGCTCGCGACGCTCCACGCTAACGTCAGCCTCGCTCTATTTGAACCTGACTCGCACTGTACCGTGTAATGAGTCCGGTAAACGGTGCCGCGAGGAGCCAGGCGCAACAGGTGACTCACACCGCGGCTGAGACACGCTCAGCTGCGCTAACATGAGCTAGCTGTTAGCCTGCTGTGTTCTTCAATAACATCTCTTTCAACATGATAATAACACCGGCTATAGTACTCTCCTCATGGTTCTAATACAAGTTATAATTCGGTACATGATCATTTATTGACCAGTAATTCAGACACTCTAAAAGCTGTTTCTATGAATAATATCACATTTTAATATTAAGTGCATGACTTCCTTGTAAAGATGTTCGTCCTGTCATTGGACACTGACTCTTGGGTTTTATATATTGTTCTCCAGCTGAACTTCCTACAAAAATGTCAATATGCACTGTGTTGTGCATTATTTTCATACAAATATCAAATATTTGGTATCTTTGAATTTTTTGAGGGAGTATTTCCACTAGAGTAAGTGAGTAAGTGAGTGTGTGTTGAATGTAGTTCCTCAGCTCCTGCCATAGTGTTCAGAGGAGACACTGCAGGTGAATATGGTAAACATTTTGACTAATAGACATCAACTTGTTGATAGCTTACATTATGACAATTCTTTTGATGACAATGTTTAAATATGCAAATGGTGCATTATCTTACCGAATGTGTGCTTATTTGCATACATTTCCAGACCTGAAACCTGAACATTGGATAGCGTCAGGTCCAAAACTTGTTTCATTTTGTTGACATATTAGAGGTTTTTACAGAAGGAATGTTGGATATCTCTTTTTATCCCTCCATAAATCAGAAAGTACTGTCAGTAACCATAGAAAATCCATTTTCAACATGTTTTCACGAACAGAATGTTGTATGAATCTGGCTCGCCGTCTGAGAAAAAGGCCTTTCAAGATGTTTTGTAAAATTGCATACATTCTGAAGACACTACAGGTGAAAGGGTTAAAATATATATATATATATATATATATATATATATATATATATATATATATATATATATATATATATATATATATATATAACTAATGGATATCACCATGAAACGTCCACAGTTGATTAGTTATATTGAGACAATATTTATTTGTATTACAAGTTTGCTGAAAAAATAGCCCAACATCTCAAAGAGCATGAAAAAGGGGACATTCTGGGGTGTCTCCTCTTTAGTCTCCTTGTAAGCGTGTGCAGAAGGTCCCACTTTCCCTCCTCTCCACACTGTCATCTCATGTGTTAACAGTGGCTATTTAACAGACTTGGACTCTTTCCACCTGTCATACCAAACACCTCCCATTTCAGTCAGCCATAGAAACCTCCCCAAGCTTTATTTATTCATTTGGTGACAGGTGGGTAGATTGAACACAGCATGAAAATGACAAGTACAACTCTGCCTCGGTTGCTGTGAACACACACATCATCGTTCCCTTCTCCCTCCTCCCCTCTCCCTCTCTCTCTCTCTTTCTCTGCTGTTTGTTCCTGCCCTCCTCCCACGGTGCATTGGGCCTATTTTCAACCTGGAAATCCCACATACCAGAAGAGACTGTGTGGTCCTGCTTGCATTGTATGTGTCACAAATAGACATCAACACACACACACACAAAAAGACTCCCACCCACATGCCCACATGCCCCCCCATGCTGCTGCCCACCACCGCACATTAACACACTCCCTGTTATCGTGACTCCTCCGGAGCACCTCGGCCACCGCAGGAAGCCGCTCCCCCAGTTACCCCGAGCAGCTTGACACGTTGGGTATCCAAACACCAGGGCCGGACTCTGTTGTTTTTTTAAATATTTTCTTTTAGTGTTTGCTTGATGTCGATACCCGTCCGCTCAGTTGGCCCGTGGCAGGAAGGTTCCTTCTTCCTTCCTTTCCAGGGAATCTCAGTGTCCGTGCAGAGGCCATGCCTGCGTGTCCGTTTCCCCGATGGTGCCGGCGGGACGCGAGCTATTCTGAAGCCGTCGATCAAAAAGCCGAGGCTGAGAGGGAAACGGATAAATAAGTTCTTTTGAGACACAGAGAGATCGTCTTGTGGGGGATTCTTTGATTTATATACATGTGCGTTATCGACGATGCAGAATAATTCAGCAGTTTGATAGAGAGAGCTCTTCTCTGTGTGAGATAGTGTTTCATTTAGATGGCGGTTCCAATACCGGTGAAATTCCATGATTCCCTAAACCTCAGGTTTCTCGCCAAAAACAAAATTTTAAAAGAAAACAGGTATCATGATAACGTTACAATTTACATTCGCCTAATTCTTATTGAATAGAGCTTGAACGAATGCGACCTCCGTTAAAGTTAGCTGTTAGCTCCGTTAGGACTGTGGGAAAACGACTACCGTCACGTTTTTCTAAACATTTTGGTGTTGATTTGGTACCAAAGTATCAGTTCCGTCCCGCAAAGCCCCGAGTCCCTCTGTGTTTACACGGATTAGATTGCTCCTCAGTGCGTGGAAGAGGAGAACAGAGAAGAGGTCATCCACTTCGACCTCACTGAAGTGCCTCCCTTGGATTTTTTTTTTTTACCATATTAGTCGACTTCCCCTCGCGCTCTCCCCTCTCGACTTGCTTCGCCGACTCCCGGGGTCAAAGAGGAGAAGGATGGAAGCGGAGGGACAGGAGGGGAACCGGAGAGAGTCAAGGGGAGGGAGATAAAAAAAGTGGAGGAATGAGAGGATTACTTGCAAGTCGGAGGGAGTCGTGTTAAGAGGGAGTTGCGGAGGTGGGAGGATAGATTTCAGGAGCGGAGGGAGAGAGGTGGGCTGCCTGCTGTGGCAGTTATTTAGCACCGCGCAGCCTCTTGCCAGTTGTCTCTGCTGGTTTCAAATATTCTCCTGTTTTTTTAAATATTGCTAAATCCTTTTCCCAACCGAGCGTTGCCCACTTTATTAAACCACTGAAATACAGAAATCTGTCATTTGAAAAATTGCCATCTGTTCCTACAAAACCTTAAGTGCTCATGCGTCCCTCATAGTTTTCAGGACCTTGAAGTCACTCTGCCCTATAGTAGGCACTCTGCCTGGTGTGCACATTTGTTCCTTTTTCCATTCCCATTTCAGCAGTTCGGAGCGGCCCTTTCCTGTATGCTGGTGATAAACTGCTGTCAAGTTTCCTGTCTGTCCTGCCGTCCACTGTGAGCTCACATCCTCAGTGGATTCCCAAACCGCTGAGGATGTGAGGAGAGGGGGGGGGGATAGAGGGGGCCTTCCAGCTGATGGGTCGAGGTGCTCTGTTTGCTTTTATAAGACAGGGAGGTTTAACTAACGATGAGCGAAATTCTGCTTCACGTAACCTCCAGAAAAATATGTTTGGATTGGAATTGTTTCAGTAGATAGATGTTGTTGTTTAGATTACATTGGATATGATGGGATTATTAGGGTGACGATGTTTTCAGTTGGCTGTCACAGGCAAGGAGGAGGAAATATTTTGTAGGAATATTTATTTTTTATTTATTTATTTTTCAGGGACAATGCACACTAATTAACAGTTACACTGTAAGTGAGCCAGAGAGGCTAATTTCCATCTGCTGTCCCCGGCCAGATGTTTCAAGGCAGCCTAAAATAACAAAATCTCAAATTGAAACAGAGTTAAAATTCGTAGAGAAACAAGCAACATATAGACAAAACTGAAACACAGCAAAAGAAAAGTGTACGACATTAAAGCAGCGCAGACATAACAGGTTTCAGCATGCGTCACGCAGAACAGACCCACCTACAGGACAAGCGCATGTAACACTGAAGCACTTAACATACACATCAAAAAAATGGAAAATAGCAACACTGATCAAGACAAATGCACATATAGATGAAACAAGGAGGCAGCACAGACAGTACATCAATGCTGGCACACCTGATTGGCAACAAGCCATTTCTTTAAGTGATGCTTGAATGTTTGGTACGTGTTTTGTGTGCGTATGTGTGGTGGCACAGCATTCCACGAGTGAGCTGCCTTCACAGAATAGTAAAAACAATGCAATGAAAATATGGTTATTCACTTTCTTGCCGTGAGTTAAATGAGAAGATTGAAACCATGTCTCATCTCTGTGCGAGTAAATATGAACCTACATGTTTTGTCGTTTTTATACGTTTTTAAGCTAAGCTAACCGCTTCTTGGCTTCATATTTACCATACAGAGATATCATTCTTCTCATCTTACTTGCAGCACATTTCCCAACTCTTCCTTCAAAACGGTACAGGAATGGCTTCATTTTGATCTCCTGTCATGTGAGAGTTCCAACTTGTCCTCTAACCCGTAGGACCACACAGGTTGTTTGTTCCTCCTAAGACTGTGTGTAAGAGGTGGACGTAGTCATCTTGACTGGACTGTCGTGTTGAAGCCTCGAGATCGGCGATTTCGCCAGCTGTCGCCATGTTGTTTTTTTTCGCAACCAATGAACAGAAATTACCATATTTGGAATGCGGACAAGTGACGTAGAGACGCCGTGTACGACTCTGGTAGCGGCAGCGACCTGTCAATCACATTAAGCCCGCCCTAAAGCATACTCTGCTTTATGGTCCGTTTGACTCTAAATGGAGCATCATTTACTAAATGAACATCATGCTGTATTGAAGAAGACTTGAAACTAGAGATTGAGACCATAAACTCATGTTTACAATGTTTACTGAGGGAATAAATCAAGAGAGAAGCAGAGTCACTTTCTCATAGACTTCTATACAACCAGAGGAGTCGCCCCCTGCTGGTCAGTAGAGAGAATGCAAGTTTTAAGACACTTAAATATTGACTTCACTCTGCAGAATCTGAGGTTGCCGCCTGAATTAGCGCCCCCTACCAGTGGCAGGAGATCAACACAACCGTATGAACGCAATGGTTGCAGTTTTAAACACGTGGTTAACGTCGCAGTTTGGTTAGGTTCAGGCAACAAAACTTGGTTAGGAAAGCTTGTCGTTAAGGTTCAAATAAGTATGTTTGTTACGTGACTTAAGTTACCACTGACTGTAAATAACCTACATTACGTATGTGATGTAAGTTAACGACTGAAATACACGGGGGACGTTCCACATAACGAGCAATTTCTTTTACCTGCTCCACAGACTTCGTTTTGCTAAGTACCCCTGATCTCGCCACGTGGACTTTGACGCTTTTTATACTACTTCCTCCTTTACTCCCGTCATAATAACTGGGGCCGCTAGAGGCAGCCGCCTAACAATACACGTAAAAATGGGTCGTAATAACATATTTTAACAGTATAATTTGTATTTAAAAAAAAGACATATGATGTTTAGTTATGGTTATGTGCTTTTTTGTTATTTTGTTCATCTAGAAATGTATACTGTGTGGTATGCTGTTTGTATCTCTTTCTCTTATCATATTGCTAACAGAAAAATAGTTACAAAATATGTACCCGACACAATTTTTGCCACATGTATAATTTTATGTTTTTATTTTAGGAAACAGCATTATTGTTCTTTACTGGAGCATCTTTGTCTTAATTTTAACACTTTTCTTCACTTTCTCTGGTGCCACAAAGTGATACACAGGTAATATTCATGTTATTCAGTGGTCTGACAGTCAGACGGAAGCAGGTCGCAGTAGCACCATTTCCCTCCTGCAGTAACAGGAACACAAAGAAATCTCACATAACAATTACAGCCCCTTCAGGAGCCATCAAGAGCACGGTTAATGACAGTCCACGCTTTCCTGTGACACACTGAGGTCACCGTTGTTTTCATACTATAATTCCTACACATGGAGTAGCAGCAGGGAAAAAGTGCAGCCGTAATAAAAAAGAGAAAGTCAAAGCGCTTTTGCAGCTGGACCAATGACCCACATACCACCACAGACCTTCATGCGCAGTAACACTTTAACTCTCCGCACCAGCACAATCTGGTGGGATTGCAAAGTTAAGGGCGTAAAAGCTGCGGCCTCTAACTATCGAAGATCAACAGCGCTGTTATTTCCTTTTGTCTTGGTTTACCATTAGTACCAAAGAAAAATTAATGTCTCTTCTTCTCAGTCATAACGGTGTCAAATTCAAACATCTTACACATTTACTGCAATCGGCTTTTTATATACATCCCTGAACATGCTGTCCACCATCGATTCATGTACAAATATTTGCTGTGTGTTGAAAATCTGGAGACGATATGAAAAAATAAATGAATATTACTTTTTTTATTAAATGTCATGAAGTGTCCTAAAACATGTACCTAGAAGCAGTGACATGCTAACCGCTGGCATTTCTAAGGTGCCAAAATGATTCAAGACTCTAGCAAGTCACTACGAGACCTAGCTCCCCCTAAAACCACTATTCATCACTAAACTGCTTCCAGTCATATTGCTATGCTAGGTTCCACACGCATCCCGGCTCCAGATCTTAAAGGTCCTCTATATGGAGTTCAGAGGACACCTATTGCCTTCACACGGCTGTCACATGCCTTCACACGGCTGAGCTGGCTGCTGGAAGCTAACAGTGCAAACAGCGGCAACAGTGCTGGCAGAGCTAACTGTGGTTACCTGAGGGGGAACCGGGGGGCTTATCAGCTGTAACCGCTGTATTAGCGCCGGCAGAGCGCCGGCCATTAGCCAGCCAGTCAACGTATCCTACGTATCAAAATAAACTTCTGTCTTCACAGGAAACTCAGTTAGGTTTAGGCAACAAAATGACTCAGTTAGGTTTAGGAATAGATTGTCGTTTGAGTAGAACAGAGGTCGGCAATCTTTACTATCCAAAGAGCCATTGAGCGTCCACACTACGCCGGAGTTTTCAAAGCACCCAATACGGATACGTTTGAAAACTCCGGGGTTGCTTTGTCGTGTGGACGGCGTTAACGCACACATTTGGAAACGATCACGTGTTCACTACGTCAGTGATTCTCAACTGGTGGGTCGCGACCCAAAAGTGGGTCGCGGACCCGTTTTCAGTGACAAAAAAAAAAAGTTGTGATTTTATGTTGAAGGGCATTTTTTTTATGCAGCGGAATTATTCCAGCATTTACGGGACTTGTTCAGCGGTGCAGGAAAAACACCGAACAATGCGTTGTGAATCACATCACGTGAATATATATGAGTATTCTGACAAGTTTCCTGACTTGAGTGAGCTGTACAAACACCGTGACACACGGGGAGAGACGAGGATACAGAGAGCAGAGCAGGACTGTTGTGTGAGATGTGAAAGTCAAATCATAGGACAATCTCCAAAAGAGAGAAATGTCCAGAGAGACCAGAGTCATTAGACTCTGACTGGACAGACTCATAGAGGTGAATTCTTCAAACACTAATTTCTCTTTTTAGAAGATGAGAAAAATACAATATAGTGGATTTTTCACTTCACCCTGAATGGACTGAATTTAAAGCTGCAGGGCAATTCAGTGAAAATAAGTTTTCTAAATTGAATTTCGTTATAATAATAATAATACATAATAATACATTTTATTTATATAGTGCTTTTCTTGACACTCAAAGACACTTTACATTAAAATCATCATATATAAAAACAATACACTAAAAACAAAGTACACAATAAGCAGTTTTGAACAGGTGAGTTTTGATTTGTGATGTTATGTAATTTATTTTTTAAGAACATGTATTTGAGAACATGTATTTGAAGAACATGTAGTCATGTATATCTATGTATTATTTATAATCCATCCAGTTAAATTTGAAAAATGAGATTAATATTTGTTAAAATATAATTGACTTTCTTTATTTGATTTGACAGTTGTTTACTACACAGAGACGTTACTACTACTAGACTTCTTGAATATATATATATATATATATACATACCCAAATTATACATATATATATATATATATATATATATATATATATATATATATATATATATATATGCCCCTATCATGTGACCCTTTCCCGGAAGGGTAACTATAAAGGAACAAAACATTGATTGCTCTCCAGTAGGACAGACTTCAGACACCAGCAGAGCTACAAGTGAGAACAGACAACAACGAAACTGAGGGAACGAGTGAGAGATGTGTGTTGACCACATTTATGGACCATAATCTAGTAAACCTTTATGTGTAAGTGTTCATTTTAAAGTACATTTGATGAGAGAGAGAGAGAGAGAGAGAGAGCAAGATCTGAAAAATAAAACTTTCCACGAAATTTGTCTGTTTGAGTTTATAGAGGAAGATTTTAGAGAAGATCTTAAGTCTCAAACACGACCTTTCATTATTAAAGACTACTTTATTACTCGTATTTTTTTAACTTGGCAACCAATCTACTTCCTGTTTACACCGACACCCACCCGCATGCCCAGTGTACGTGAGTAATCACGTGATATTCGTTTTCAGCCGCTTTAGTCTGGACGGAGATCATTTAGAAAACGATGCTGAAACGCCGTGTGGACGGAGATCGTTTTTGTTTGTTAAAACGAAAACGTATTAGTGTGGATGTAGCCCCAGGGAGCCGCAACAGAGGGGCTGAAGAGCCGCATGCGGCTCCGGAGCCGCGAGTTGCCGACCCCTGGGTTAGAATAACCACGGAAGGACGGTCACAGAAGTTCGCAATTTACGTGACAAAAACATTGACTTTTCATTTCTCATCTCATTCTTGTTCAGTTTCTAAAAATGTTAAACTTTAAAATACTTTCAATCACTTTAACAGACACATGTTCCCACAGAAGGTAAATACAGTAAAGGGCCGGAGAGAGTGAAGACCAAGCAACAAATCCTTTACCAGGAAAAACGACCAACAATCAAAAAGCTAAATGCTCTCTTAATGTGCAATCAGCATTGCACAACAGTATAATAAAGATTAATCGACACCATAAAAGACTTGACTGAGCTCACTGGCTGCACGGTGCAACTCTACCCCCGTTCCTCACTCATGTTTTATTCCTTCTCTGTGGCACTTTGCTGCACTAAATCAGCAGCTTTTTATTTGTCTCTGAGGTTGTTCGTGGGTGTCAGCGCCCTGCTATTTCACGCTTCTCGGCCATGTCACCAAACTAGACTCTTACTAGTGGTGTCACGGATCACGGATCGATCCGTGATCCGTTCAGATCAGCCCTCACGGTTTGGATCACTCGTGAACCGCGGATCAATCGAGTATTTTTATTTATTTTTTTACAGCGTAATCATCATAGTGTGTAATAAAGTTCTACTGTTGCTGTTCCTTTTCAAGTAACAAGTCCCCGAATATCAGTGCAGAGTGTCAGTGAACAGATATAAAGCAGTAGTGTGTTCACGTGAACGGAGCAGCTTAGAAGCATTTAACGGTGAAGTCATGGCGAGCAGAGGAACGTCAGAAGCCGCGACGTCATTTAAGTCGCAAGTTTGGGAACATTTTGTCTTAACCTGTAACGTATAATGACGGATGAGGGTGGTGGACGAAACTGTTACGGTATGTAGGCGTTATTTAAAGAGAGACACAGGACAACGGCAAAACATCGGCATGTCCACACATATGAAGAGCCACCATCCCGTCTGTCAGCGACGGGGACACTCCGGTGTAGAAAACAAAGGATTTCTAAATCTGGTTAAAATGCTTGAGCCACGCTACGAAGTCCACTCACGCACCCACTTCAGTGTGAAGCTGTTCCAGACATCTATGAGAAGGAAAAGACTGCAGAGACCGCTTTCACCACGGCGGAGTGATTGTTAGTCCGGCGCTGTAGACACGCCCCCTCTGTGAGAGTCACACACACACACACACCTGGTTCAGGTGCTGACAGAAGCATCAGAGTGAAGCTAGACAGGCCCAATAATATTCCAGTCACCACAGAAAGGTCGACCCTCTCCCCAGACAATGGAGATATTCTCATCTTTTTGAAAATAATGTCACAGTAATGTAACATTATTGTGTATTTGAATGGCATCACCTGACAGGAAGTAAACACAGACCCAAGTTGTTGCCGAGCAGTTCAGTTCAGTGTAAACAGTGGAAGCTAGCTCACTGGCTGTTTCTTTCTTTCAGTATTGATGAAAGGACGAAGATATCAGAATTGAGTATTCTTGAATGTTTTATTTTTATTTATTTATTTCATTTTGTTTCAAATTGGACATCTTCAATATTTTTGTTTTCATGTAAGACTATAGCCCAAAGTTCTTTGCTTTAAGTGTTCTTGAAGTTCTTTAATTAATAAATGGAAAGCAAAGTTATATTTGTTTCCTCCCCTTTTCTTTGTTGATCCGAAAAATGATCCGAACCGTGATCCGAACCGTGAGGTTTGTGATCCGTGACACCCCTAACTCTTACCGTGTGACGGAATGAGTATTGAAAGTATATTAACTGTGCTTATTGCACACAAACACACATCCGCCCACGTAGACAAACAACCGTAGCAGTGAAGGCCTCAAAGGAGAGCACGTAGAGTTTGACGACACGTGGGAGGCCAACGAGAACTCACGCGAGTCAGACCACTGGTCGGGTTTCACAGCTCGGGCTCGGCAGACATCGCTGCCGTGTCAAATGATTTAGCGATAGCACGGGCTGCTACGCGCGCAGTTGTTTTGACTACGTCTTGGGTTTCAGACGTGCGGGGGCTGCCGTTGCTGTTGTTTGCAAGAAAGGGGGATGTATGTGCAGACTGGAGTTTGGTCCTTTACTTAATGTAAGAGGTGGACGTAGTCACCGTGACGTTACCCAGTGGGGTTTGTGGAAGATGTGGAAGGCTGATCCGATAAATAGATATTTTATAAGGAGCAGAGCTCAAGTGTAAGGAGTGTTAGCGATGTGATGGATAACAGAATTCTTTTGGATGCTCATGAATGAATTGTTCCAAATCACAGAGCGTTGCGATTAGCTAGTTCATTTATTTTCGAAAAATCGGAACCAGAAAGCCAACATCTTTTCAGAAAAACTGAAGAAGAAAAAAATCTCTACAAATCATTGCATCGAGTTAAAGCAGCTAGGGGAACAGCTGCAAACTTGGGCATCAACAGGAGATCACTGCTGTTTATTTCAACCAGAAGAGTAGGAAAGGCTGATGTACATGGTGCAGAGTTGGAAGGAATTAGGTGTTCTGCTTGGTGAAGCTGGACCAGAGTTTTTAAAGCTCAGCTGAAGGAGATCCTTCTGCACCACAACACCTGTGTACTATACACAGCTTCCAACCCACCCTGTAAGTCAGCCTTACTTGAACTCAAAAGCCACCCGGAGAAATCTTATTTTCTGCATGTTTAAGCTCTGAAACCTCCAGTCTGACCTGGGTTTCTAACACAGCCTGGCCTAGCTAGGCTATCGGTCAGGGGACTTGCAGCCAGAGCAGGCAGGTCTGAACAGGTCACGGACACGTAGGTGGCTGTAGGAAAACGACAGGGGTGAGATTGTGCTGATTACACTGCAAGTCCAGGCGGCTACCACATGCAATGCCTTCCAACCAGCCCAGGGTGACGGTATCCCATAATCTGACTGTATCTCAAGGAAAATGATGGAATACAAATGCAGATTTTTAGCCTGTTAAACATGAAAAGAGCATCCAGTAAATGAAAAACGGGGTTGCCATGAGTTTATGATTAGCCGGTTTAGTCATTTTGTTTCGTAGACCTTGTGACTCATTTGTTACACGGAATCAACTTCACAGGCAACATATTTGTCTACTCATCGCTATGCAGTCTATGATCCAGAACATCAATAAATATGTTTCCATCGCTAATTGTTGCATAATTTATTCATTAACCTCAACTTTTTCTACTGCTTCAAGTCAGAGCAAGAATATTGCACCAAAGAAGTGGTATTAAAATTGCTGTATTTTCAGTTTGAGAGCAGCACTTGCCTGAAGCATGAAGCTAACCTGATGACTACTTTCTGTTTGTTTGTGTGTGTGTGTGTGTGTGCGTGCGTGTGTGTGCGTGTGTGTGTGTGTGTGTGTGTGTGTGTGTGTGTGTGTGCGTGTGTGTGTGTGTGTGTTCTGCAGGTATGCCCTCTTTCTTCCCGATAAGGCAGCTTTGTAAGTTCTGTGATGTGGAGCCTTCCTCCTGCAGCGGCACAGGCACCTGCATGACCAACTGCTCCATCACATCCATCTGCATAGACGGCAACGAGGTCTGTGTCTCCATCTGGTAGGTACCCGAGAGCAGACGGCCAAACCCCTCATCCCTGAGATGGGACTTAACCAGATCAATCTTAACGGATGCAGTTTGAACAATCGCGTCTCTGCTCTGCCCGTCTCGCAGGAGGAAGAACGGGACCGACTTTTCCGTCGAAACCCTGTGCCACGACCCGTCCAAGCCGCTCTACGGTGTAATGCTGGACGACTACAACAGCTCCGTCTGCGTGATGAAGGAGAAGAACACGACGAACGGGATGGCACACATCTGCTCCTGTACGGACGAGGAGGAGTGTAACAACCAACTCTTATTCACCCCCGGTGAGTGCACGATGAAGCGAACTCCCTCTACTGAAGTTAAAGCTGCACTTATCAGTGTATTCATTTCAACCGTGGATTAAAAAAACTATATCTAATGTGAACTAAGGCCACTTTTAATGATGAATTCATGGAGAATTATCTCTGCAGTTGCCCTCTGCATTTAGCATTATTATTTTAGCATCTTTCAGCTCACTGTTTTGGCTTCACTTCTGGGTAAGTCTCACTGCTCGTATCAACTTTGTTTCCAGCCACATTATGCAGCTATTTTCAATGGAGGCCCCCTAATATAACGGTAGGGGGAACACTGTTATTGAGAGTGTTTCCCCTACCAAAAATGAACAGCCGGCTCTTTAGGTAGTAGTACTCCCTTTGTGTCTTTCACTACAAATCAACTCTCATAGACTTCTATACAATCAGACTTCTTTTTGTTACCAGAGGAGTCGCCCCCTGCTGGTCAGTAGAAGTAATGTTTCCACATTGCCTTCACTTTTCAGACCCGAAGGTTGCACCATGGTTTGAACTAGATAGATGGATTTTTTTTCTGAAGCGGATCAATCTTACTTGTGCTTTAACTGGGTAATCGGAGTCATTGAATTTTCCGCCACTATTAGTTTTGCCACTATTAAATCACTTTGACCGATTTAGCCTATCTGGTTGCCCAACTCTAAAATCAGCAGGTTTTCTGATCAGTCAGCTGTACAGTTTCAGAACTGTTAACATTTGCTGCGCAGAACGATACATCTCCAACCCTTCCTCATATTCCAGCCGTAAATGAGCAACCAAAGTGCTTGTGTTTGCCGTTCTATGCCGTTCCATTTCCTCCATGTGGTCTATCGCTGCTGCTTCCTGTTGCTTATCAGTTAATCGTTATTCCCCTCTTTGGGGTCGTCCTCTCACCCCTCCTCCTTTCTCTCTGACCGCCGACATGTGTGTACATCAGCATGTGAAGCTGTTTCGCATGTGTTTCAGAAGTCGTCTCAGGTCTCACTGTGGTTTTGCTACTGTGCTGTGTGAATTGACTGGATATTGCACCGTCATCACAAACGGTGTTTCGCATCACACGTAAACACCGGTCGGGGGAGTCCTCAAGACAGGCAGCTGCGTGCCTTCTGTGCCGTGTGTTTGGCTGCTGAGAAGAAAAGTTGAGTGTCTGTCTCAGCGTCTGTGCGTGTGTGGTGTAGACCAGCCACGCTGGAGAGCTCAGACATATGGTTTCCTGTCTGTGTTTAACTCAAATCAGAAACATCTCCAGCACATGGTGAACTAGACAGAGAACACCTCCGTAGTGACGTTTATTTGGTCTCATTTATAAAGTATTTATCATGTGTAAATGTCAATAACACATCCCTGAAACAAAACATCTCCTATATATGGTTGTTTTACCAATTCGAGATGATATAAGGTGACGAGGAAGTTGCAGTTCATTTTACGCACAAATTCGCTCCTGTCACGATTTATTTATATAAGGCCTGTTGGGAATAGGGCCGCGATGGAAAATGAAGTTATGTATTGACGAGGAACTTCCATTCTCACAAAGCACAATCAACGAGGCAAATAACAAAGGTAAAAAAGGATCGGTGGATGCTCTTCAAATCGAATACAACCAAAAGCACTTCCTGAAAACTTCCTGAAAGCAACCAAAAACTGTCATGTGTTAACCGGTAGGACCCAAACGCAAGACCACAGGAGACAGAAGTTACTGGACACAGGTTTTATTTAGCCTGACTAAGACAGGAAGGTGTGGAGCCCGTGGTCCGAGACCAGAGTAGGCAGATCGACGGTGTGAGTCCCGTGGCTCGACACCGGAGAGCTGGCAGCTTGATGGCGTGTGTAGTCCGTGGAACACCACGGCGGGCAGAGCGGCGGAGTGTAATCCGTAGAACACCAGGAGGGCAGCAGATGCCACGGGGTTGAAGCGGGTGAAAGACGGTACGACCTGACAACCCCAGACTGCAGGACCAGAGTTTATATAGTGACATGGGAATCATTAGTGGGCCCTGAGTCTGGTGTGTCAGGCTGCAGGAGGTGATCGGCTGGAGTGTCCTCAGCTGTGCACAATTAAGGGTGTGACCATGGGAGGTGCCTGGAGGCAGAGGACACACACAGAGCACAGGCACACAATAACAAAAGGGGGAATGACAGGACACATGAGGAGAGGAGATCAGGGGAAACACACAACGGGTCAGACAGGGATCCTGGATCCTGACAGAAACAGAAATAAAAAACTAACCTCACATGGCTGAAACCAGTTAATCCATATAGAAACTATATCAGGTGGTTTACGAGTCCCTTGATAACCTCAAGACTCGATGCATAGAGTTGATACTTCAAATAACATTCCCTTCTAGCTTCTCAGTCCCCAAATTGCCTCCTGTGGATTGGATTCGAGATCAGGAATTCCAAAAGAGATAGGTGGACATCTCTTCTGTCGACATCGCCGACATTCTGCAACTGACAGGTTCCTTTTAAGGCAGGGCTGTTGTAGTGGATTGCATCAGATTTTTACAGGCGTACCTAAGAAAGTGGCCACTTGTAGTGTATGGCGGATTATTACCTGGCCCGAATCTGGTTTCAGACCATAGACTGTATATAAGAAGTGGATGTAGTCAACGTGACGGTTTGTGAACTGACTTTTTGATGCCTCGAGAAGTTGTCAGCCAATCACAGCTTTGTAGGTGAGATTACACACCTAGCAAACTTACCTAACTATACATAAAACTATATATAAAAGGTAGAAGCGGACAAGCACCCAAGCAAATGGTGACAAGCAAGGACGAGATGAACACAGCCAGTCGGGTTTATTCAAGTCAACCTACAGAACTAACCGCTCTCAGCATGTTTCTTCAATGGTCTTGTATGGTCTTCTTCAATCTATCTGTGTGCATCTCTTACTGAACCCCCCCCCCCCACACACACACACACACACACCCACACACACAGAGCCACAGATCCCTGAGGGTAAGGGTTGTGGTTCCTTCCTCCCATTGAGGACACATGCAGCAGGAAGTCCTTGTTTGTTTACTGGACAACTGCCATGGCTTATTCCTCCACGAATGCCTCATATTGTTCTGCCCCAGCATTACATTCTTGTGACGTGCTCGTAATAGTGTTTGTGCCTGCGGTTTATGTGAGTGAGGGTGTTTGTGCATGAGGGAGTGAACATTGTGATCCCACAGCAGCAATAGATCAGAGGCCCCGTTCACACCTGGCAGTGGACAACTCTTTAAGCAGAGGGGTGGACCCGAGAGCCATTGAGGACGTTTTGGGATACGATTGCTTAGCCTTAGACCATATTCAGAGGCGGTCTTGGCCACATCGACGAACCGCCAACTTAACTGACGTGTGTGTGTGTCGTGCTACTGGAGCGCACCGGAACAACGCTCTGCCACTTTTGCACTATAAGTGAGGAAATTTACTTTCAGCAATTAGCAAAATCCAGTTGCTATTCACATATCTTTTTTTGAGCGCTTGAAGATCCAGTCATCACTAGAGCGTATGTCACGCAAGAGAGCCTATGAAAACAAAGTCACATTGACATCTAAGGTGTACCGATTGATTCCGGACAATAACTCGTGCATCGAGTAACATGCAATTCACTAGCTTAGGCCCCCACCTCGGCCGGAGCGAGCCTTCGTCGGATGTTTGGAGTGTTGAGGAATGGTTGATGGAGATTTGGCCTGGGAGGCTTAGCTGAGGATCCACTGCGGCTCCCGGGCCTTGCAGACCCCCGATCTCCATGGGATAGGAGCATGATGACTATGGGGGGAGATAACCATGAACAAGAGGGAGGGAGGGTGGGGTGCAGAAAACGCGAGTGTGCCGAGGCTTAGAGTGGGTAGGTAGTTATAGGAGTGTGGCCGGAAGTGGGCGAGTGGCTGAGGTGTGGTCCTGCTCCTGAAATTCAGCTAAGTTTTATCTCCAAGAAAACATTCCACCTTAAAAGTTGCCGGTAGCTTTGAACAGTGAATTAAATATTTTCTCGAGCTATAGCTAGCAAACTGCTTCATCGGCTCGGCACAAGCAGAGACTGTATGTAGGAAGCCCTAAAGCATACTCCGCTCTATGGTCTACAAAATCATCATGCTGTATTGAAGAAGACTTGAAACTAGAGATTGAGACCATAAACTCATGTTTACAATGTTGACTGAGGTAATTAATCAAGTGAGAAGTAGAGTCGTTTTCTCATAGACTTCTATACAACCAGACCTATTTACGATGAATTATATTTTTTGTTTGCTTACCAAAAGCAGGGTAAGCGGAGACTCATTTTTCTCTTCAGCTTCTACATCAGTTTTGTACTATTTTTCAAAGATCATGTCCGTCGCAGCCAATCAGCATTATGTTCTATCAGTGCGTGCACTTTGATATAGATGGGATCCATGCGCTCTCACTCTGAGAGCGCTGGGCCTCTGTGACACGGCAGTTGTTTTTAATTAAGATCCTGTAAAGATGATTCGGAGCAGACCAGCCAATGTCAGTTGCACATGTGTTTCGGAGCTCGTGATCATAGTTTTTGGTGGGAAGGGGAGGCATTGATAGTAAATACTGCCTTGTCACAGTAACATGCTATTTGTTTTAGTGCTGCATTTACAGCTGTGCTCTCGTCAAAGTCAGCTCTGCATGCTTGGAGGCTCGCTGTGAGGAATGAGATCGGAGGTGGAGCCAATTCATTTCCGGCATGGATTCCTTCACTCATACAGTCCAAGTTTGTGGGCAGACGTCGCTTGATCCCCCCCCCCCCCCCCCCTAATTTGTTTCATGGCATATTTTGATATCCTTCATGATGAATGAAATCTTCCTCGTGACATCAAGTGGGGATTTTCAACGCCCTGGGATGATGATAAGGAAGAGATAAAAATAAGAAAAGAGAAGAATAAATTAGAAACACTTCTTGGTGCAGCCGACAAAGAGGAAGAGGACAAGATGAATGAAGGAATAAATGGCTGTTTCAAGTTGGGTTTTTTTCGTCTTCCTATTTTTTTACAGTTCCTCCTTAACTGTGGAATCTTGGCTTGCTGTCAGGGAATGCGCCAGTCATTCAATCACACAGCAGACTGCTTTATAGGGAAGCAGGCCAACTGTTGCTGTTGAAAAACAGAGACCACTGAGATGGGATGAGGAAGTAGATAGAGAGACGGAGAGATGTTGGAGGGAGGGGATGGTTACCATGACAAGTAAATAGTGAGTGTGATAATCACTTTTAGTCGGTGTCACCAGCCTCCCTGTGGCAGGATTCCTCCTGACTGCTCCAACATAATATGATACCAGCCCGGATAAAGGCAGGTTATTTATATACGTTCACAAGAGTAAAAACTCCACAGGGAAAGATGGTAAACAACTTCATACAGTGACATATAACCCAAACATAATGCTAACGTAGCTTAAACCTAGGAGCCCCTTTGTGTGCCGCGCAGAGGCAAAATGGATTATAACCAGCAGCAAATATTCATAGGTCAACTCCGTTGTTTTTCAAAAATAAATGCAGACTCAGCCACTTTGGACTGAAAGGGGTAGTTTAGATTTATGGAAGTGGGGTACTCCCGTGCTCTGTGAGGTAAATACCTTTTGCCAATGGAGTCCTGTTGCTTTCCCCATCACAATCCGCTGTCTGACGACAAGGTGAAGTAGCTGTGGAAGGGGGCAGCATTCAGCCGTTTGGAAATAACTGAAAGGGGTAGTTTTGGATTTTTTTGAGGTGGGGTTGCATGTATACTCCTGTGTTCCTCGAGGTAAAATTACAGATTTTACCAATGGAGTCCTGTGGATTTCCCCGTCGGAAAGGGCTGCCTGATGGCAAGGTCAAGCGGGGGGGCAGCAGAAAAATGTATTTTAGCCACCTAAAAAAAAACCTATTTAGGATTTTATCACCGCTTTATCTTTTGGTCAATTGTGGTTGCGAACAAACAAAATGGCGCTGGTAAAAAACCAAGATGGCAACAACTCAAGGCTTCAAAACTTTCACCAGAAAACCAATGACAGTGACTATTCCACTTCTTATACACAGTCTGTGCTCACAGCTCTAAATGCTGATGTTCTAATTGAAGAATCCATCCGACATTGGCTCAGATAAATGCTTTAATTTTCCTCATAGTGTAAAGACACAGTAGCCTTGTTTTACCGTTCATTCTCATGCAGTTCATGAGGTGGTTCCACTAGAGCGGCGTCTTATCAGCACTTAGCTGCTATTTGTAGACATCATCAGGAAGCTGCTAGACATGACATCATCCGTCTCCATATAACTGTTACAGTTGGTTGACACCAGGAGTCAACATCAGCGATTCATTACCTTTGGAAAAGATGCAATGAGAAGTCACAGCACACGCCAGAAAGAATTGCGGAGTATAAGCCACAATGGTTTCGAGTGGGTATGTTTGATTAAGTCAACGTGAATAATGAGACTCAAAGCCTCATTGGAGCTGTTTTGCTGGCGCAAGCAGACAAACTGGCACGGCGAAGTGTGCTTCGACCTCCTCAGTGTTTACGATGGCTTCCATCTATCCACCCATCACCTGTTTCGAACATGAAATCATGTCTGGCTGTGTCGTCAGAGATGGCACCGTTTGAAATCCCAGCGTTCACATCCTGAAACACACATAGCTTGTGTAATTGCAAGCCGGAGGCGATGATCCCTCTATTAGTTGGAATGATGTGTCAAACCTCCACGAACACTGCATGAGCTGGCATACTGATTGGAAAAGGCAACACGAGTCCTATTGCCAGTTTGTGTTGGCACCATCTGATCGGCTGCGTAACTACCACAATTGAAGTCGAGTAGTCGAATAGAGTGCACAGTCGTGCACTCTAATCACGGAATGAAATAAACTTTAAACCTCAAAAACCTCCAAGCGATCTTAAAAAACCCTTAAAGCGTACTCGCATGCACGGACACGTGGAATTTGAGAAGAAGTGTCTTGACTGTCTGGCGGTCATATTTCACGACCCACTTTGAAGTCTATCTTCAGCGTTTTTGATTCATTGCATCCGTGGCTTTGCCCAAAGCAATTTCAGTGAGATTTACTGCTTTACAATCACACACACATACACACGCACACACACACACACTCTCTCAACCACAAGATGAAGATATGCCACGAAATATTTTTACCTTGCGTGATCACACAGCGTACATGAAGGATTCAAAGACGATGACTTCTTTAAAGACAGAGGGATGGTTAAACCATCATTGTGAATCAGACATCCGTTAGCTACGCTAATTAGAAGTCCCCACACACCTTGCTTATATTATCTTCGTCATCAAGTGCATGGAAATAGGCCTTCGACTTAATTGTGTAATTTTTCCCATTTTATAGACCTGTGTGATTTACTGTCAAATATACCAAACACCAAAGACTTCTAAGTAGCATTAGCTTGCTAGCTTTACTAGCACTAGCTTTCTAGCTAAAATGCTGTGGCTGCTTTTCCGATACATTGACACTGTAGCAAGACGCTTAACACTGGACTGGACATGTAAGAACATGTCCATCTCATTAGCATATGAGCATCATGCTGCATTCACACAGAATCAGGCAGACGGTAGACGGCAAGATGGATATCATGTAGTGGGCGAGAGCAGGGTGGTCAAATTAGGTGAGGCTGGCAGAGAATACCGGCAACGGTAACGGTAGACGCCATTGCCGTCCAAGGTTGAAATATTTGGCCTCCTCCGCGACGAAATTTAGACCCAGATGTTACATAGCTGACTCACTCACTCACTCACGCAACGAGAAAAGTTGTTTACATTTGCTGAGCATATTAAAAGAAAGCTGCATTTTATAGCTACATGTATTACTAGAATACAATAGAATAGAATAAAAATAGTAGACATAATTGATTTAATGTATTTCCTTCCATCACCCGTGCCGTCCAGAGTGTTGTCCGTCTGCCTGATTGCATTTGAATGCATCATTAGCTTGTTATATAATCTTTTACTTTAGTAAAAGTATTGATACTTTAATATTTTAACTTCAAATTCAATAAGTATTGATTAACAATTTAAAAAACACTTTGTTACAATAAAAGTCTTGCATAAAAGTCTTACATTTTACTCTGCCTCCGCCTGTTTATACTGGTATATTTAATAGTCTTCTTACTGTCAATCCCGTGCAATATCCAATACGTTTAAGTATTATCTTACATTTTACATTTTACTCTGCCTCCGCCTGTATATACTGGTATATTTAATAGTCTTCTTACTGTCAATCCCGTGCAATATCCAATACGTTTCAGTATTATCTTACATTTCACATTTTTACTCCGTCTGTACATACTGGTACATTTTGTATTCTTCTTTACTGTCATTTTTTACTACTGTTTACTGTTTAGTCTATTTATACTACTTGATTTTTTATCTTCATTTATTACTTGTGAGCGATGCTGCTGTAATCCTGTAATTTCCCCACTGAGGGACTAATAAAGGATTATCTTATCTTCATCCATACTAACTTAAGTAAAAGTATGTAAGTATATAACCAAGAAAATGTACTTGTAGTATAACTAAAAGTACTCATCAGTCAGCGAAATGAGCTCTTTAGTTGTTACATTATTACATATTATAATATAAGATTATTATTGTTGATGGAGTAACACACAAGGTGTATTTTTATATGAAGCTGTCTGCAACAGAGCTGATTGTATTCATTTGTGTATACTATTGGATGGTATAACAACGCATTGCATTTCATATACTCATAAGTCAAATAAATGTAGTGACAAAAAAAGTATATTTCCCTCTGAGAGTCAGTGGCGTAGAAGCATAAAGTATAATTCAATTAAAATACTCGAGTAAAGTACCTGAAAATTGCACTTAGGTACAGTGCTTGAGTAAATGTACTTCGGTACTTTTCACCAATCAAATGGGAATTCAAAATGGGAAATATTGGGTGAGAAAAATAAGAAATACATGAATTAGATGAGGTAGTGAAAGACGGTCTAATTTATTGATGTGTTTAATGATACTTGTGACTTGGTTGATCTAAACCATTTGAAGGGCTCATTCAAGAGCACGATGAGAAAAAATCTGAACGCAAAATAGACGCAAGTCAACGGTCAGCCCTCGGTCCCGAGCTCCTCATGGCCTGCCAATGTGGCGGCTTGGCTCAGGACGGTCATGTTCCCCGACAGAGACTGAGTGAGAAACCCTTTGAAAAGGAGCCCAGCCAAAGCAGGCCGGGCCAAACCGAGGCAGACAGGCTCCCGACTGTTTTCTCCCCGTCGCTGCTGGGAGTGGAGCTCCGAGGGTTGGCTGCCATTCTCGTCCGAGCTGGCAGTCCGAGTCAGAGGAGGTAGTTAATGATATAGCTCATGAAGCTGTCAAGGCTGTTGGCAGTGTCCACAGTAGGCCTATTGACATAGCACAAAGTCTTCCCCCTGCTGAGTTCACAAACGTAAAGATACAGATACATATATAGTGTATATATACAGTATATTTATAAATGTATTCTACTCATCTTTACTTTCAAAAACACATGATTTACATCTCCATAGAGCTGGGGAACAGCGTGTGTTTTGTTTTCATAGCACAGGCCTCAAGAATAACTTCACTGTGGTGGACTCGCTTGTGTTGGACTGTTTCTGTATGCAGTGTGCTTCTGCATGCACACAAATCAGGTGTGTCCTACAAAGACCTGCTTTTACACCACCACCTTCCAAAGAATGTTTCATGAGTGCTGGATAAAACATGACGTGAAGGGAATCCAGACGCTGTTTGTATTCCAAACTACTAATATATAGTAGTTGTCATTGTGATGGATTCAAATGTCCTACGCCTGCACGAGGGATCCAGGGTATTTGATATCAGCCTCGCTTTACTTCCGATATCCTACACGTCACATGTCACAGCTATTTCAAGTCACTAACACAAACCAAACATTACAAAACGGATAGTTCCGGTCCTTGATTGCGACTGGCTGAGCCACGTTCAAAGCCGGCGCTCAACACACAGCTGTGATCGCAGTACATCAGTTCTTTACCGCGCCAAAAGAATCGCGTGAATTTACTGGATGGGCTAAGCGTGGTGCATGAGATGGACGGTCCGATCATTTCAAGCCAAATGAAATGATAGGACACGATTTGTTGATTGCTGTCGGAATGAAAAGAGACTTTCAACAAATGCTTTTGACCCCAGTCTTCAAGCTGTTTTCCGCTGAATGACGCAGAGGAACTGCATTGCTTGGAGGAATAATATTTCTTTGTTATGGATAAATTATTTATTATTATTATTATAATTATTATTATTGTTTATTTTATGAAACCTTGCTAGGTGTATGTAGTCACCGTTTTCTAAAAGCAATCAGCCACTTGAGGCCGTTGGTTTACAGTGATTTTACAACAGCTAAGGGGCGTTGTTTGGCACAGCTTATTGGTGTATTGGCTTATTGCTGAGCTTCCCACTGCTGCTAGCTCACATGGAAAGTGTTCAACTTGCAAAAAACATGACGTAGCTTTCAATATGAAGCAGTCGTTGGGAATTTGTTTCGCTGGTGAACAGATGCACAGTGGTCCGACTGATATGTTTCTCACAAAGTCGCCGCTCTGCAAGTGTTTGCTGTAGTATAAAACAGACTTTCTGCCAGGCGTCACTAAATCAACCAGGTCTGAAACCTGAAGGATTCCAAATGGAATCTTGGCTAATGTGTGCTGCACACATAATGGGTTTATCAATGGCCATATGTGTTATTGGAACAGTGTTGTGATGTTGGAGGCTTCATTTCACACAAAAATGTTAGCGCCTGCCGCTATTTTCCCGGTGAGTTGTGTAAAAGTTATTTATCCGGTGAGTTGTGTAAACGTTATTTACCAACAACAACAATAAAGCACTGAAAAGTAGATTTAGACCATCTTCTCTGGTTAACCCCAACCAACCTACGCCAATCTACCGCTACGCTAATAATGAGCTTTCTTCAATGGAAGGCTTTTACATGGCAGCAGCTGCGTTAACAGTTCTAACACTCCCGGTGTTGCACAGTTACAAAAACCTCTTAAGACCTCCATCTCATCATCTGTCTTGTTTTCCCAGTCGTGGATCCAACCCCGGACGATCCCTTGGTGTCGGTGATCCTGGTGAGCCTGCTACCCCTGCTGATGATGGGGGTGGTGGTTGCCGGAATGTTCTACTGGTACCGAGCCTACCGGCGACGCATTAGCCAAGAGTGGGAGAGCAGCATGAAGAAGCGTAAGCCAAAAGCCGGCGGGCTGGACTGCAGCGACGCCTGCGCCATCATGATGGACGACGACGGGTCGGACAGCAGCTCGACGCACGCCAACCACCTGAACCACAACACCGATCCACTGCCCATAGAGCTGGATATGATGGTAAAAACCTCGTGGCACTTCAGAGTTCTTCTGCTCTAAACCACACAAACTTAAATTCTCACCAATGTCATCACTTTTGATCCCGTCCCAGGTGGGAAAGGGTCGCTTTGCCCAGGTGTACAAGGCCAAGCTGAAGCAGACCACCTCGGATCAGTTTGAGACGGTGGCCGTGAAGATCTTCCCCTATGAGGAGTACGCCTCCTGGAAGAACGAGAAGGACATCTTCTCCAATACGGACCTCCGGCACGAGAACATCCTCCACTTCCTGACGGCTGAGGACAGGAGGGTGGAGAAACAGTACTGGCTCATCACCGCCTTCCACCACAGAGGAAACCTACAGGTGAGACCGCCACTTTAAGGTAACCCAACATGAGTAGGGCAGTATAACTTTAGGGCAGTGTTGGGGAAGTATTCAGACCATTTACTTTGAGGGTAACTTCTATATTTATCTACCTGGACCCTATTCTCCTATATGTTTGTGTCCAAGTGAGTAATGGGGACATTACATTTTCTGAAATGAATCCAGTATTTGGGGAGAGCCCCGGAGACGCCAGCCGCTAAACGGCTGCCATGTAATGGCTCAGTGCAACTCCTCTCCGTCAATGTACGTTCACTAAAGGAGCTGGTTGTTGCCACTGACAGACTCAGATTGTTATTATCGCTCGATCCGGTCTGTACATTGATGGTGAGGAGTTGCCCATAAGCAGCTACCGTCTGCAGCGTTCTCCCTCAATACTGGACCAGTTTTAATGAAATGTTGTCCCCGTTACTCACTTAGACGAAAAAAGCATGGGAACATGTGGCCCAGGTTGAAAAATACTGAAGGTACCCTTTAAGTAAAAGTAGAAAAATGTCCCCTGTGACTGTTATATTGTTATATTTTGTTTCATAAGATTATTAGTATTATTACAGGATTTTACTGTTTTGTGGTTTGAGGCGGCGCTCGTTATTTCCATTGTGGATTAATCTGCTGATTAGTTTCTTCATTAATCGATTGATTGTTTGGTTTGTAGAAATAGTGAAAATAGTGAGAAATGCCCGTCACAATTACTCAAAGTGACACCTTCACCATGTTTGTTTTGTCCAAACGTCATCATTATTACGAATACATTACTAAAATACCAAGCAGCAGCTCGGACCCACAACTTAGCTGTACTTTTACATTGTCATATTTTCTGTGTGCAAAATTCATAATTTGTAAAGTAACTAATAACTAAAGCTGTCAGATAAATGTAGTGAAGTAAAGCTTTTTTCATTCATAAGTTACAATCTTAACCTGCTATAAATCCCTCTGCCCTCCAGGAGCACCTGACGCGTCACGTGATCAGCTGGGAGGAGCTGCAGGTGCTGGGCATGTGTCTGGCCCAGGGCGTCGCCCACCTGCACAGTGACCGCCTCCTCTGTGGACGCCCTAAGGTCGGACAGAGCGAAAGAATCTTCACTCATCATAATAACTGACACACTGTTAAAATAGGAACAGCAAACAACACATCTGCCCAGTCTTTATTATAAGTCCTAATGATGAGCAAATTATACAAAAAGTCAAAATTCTTACTGGCTATCCCCTAAAGTGTAATACATGCCAGCAGTGTTAATGTGGAATGTCTTTGTATATAATGTATTGTGTTTTTATTTATTTAATAAGTACTTTTGTCCCCCATCCTTCTATCGTACCCTAAAGGTGCCCATAGTCCATCGAGACCTGAAGAGCTCCAACATCCTGGTGAAGAACGACCTGACGCTGTGCCTGTGTGACTTTGGGCTGGGACTCCGCTTGGACAGCACTCTGACTGTGGATGACCTGGCCAACAGTGGGCAGGTCAGAGAAAAAGTCTCTTTGAATCACTTTCCTTCTTTATTTTGTGACTTAGTTCAAAGAGCACATTTGAGTAAGGTACTGGACTTACCTGCAGTCCTCCAAACGATCTAAAGAGTCAACTGCAACTTGTCTATAGTCATCATATACAAGGTCTGGTTGCAAAAAGAAGTCTATGAGAAAATGACTCTCACTTTTTACTTCTCACTTTATTTATTTATTTATTACCTCAGTAAACATGGATGTCTGTGTTTTTCTTAATCTGAAAAGTGAGTAGTAATTCAAATTGTCCTAAATGTAGTAAATAAGTACAATAATTCCCTAATTCCCAAAATGTAGTGGAGTAGAAGTATAACGCAGCGGGAAATGGAAATACAAGAGCAAAGTTGTGTACTTGGTTACTTCCCTCCACCTAATATGACATCAACACATACCTGCGAACTTGTCCCTTTTTCGGTGAAATTCGCCGTTTTGAATCAAAATATGTCATCCACGTGAATCGTCTCGATCCGTAGAGTTTCTTTTCGCGTTTCTCAGATTGGAGTGAGACGAGGAGAAAAGGTGATGTCGTGATCTTCGCATTAAAACATCTTTGATGTGACGTGTCCAGTCTTGGCCAATGCTTGTCACCTTTTTTACCTCTTATGAGTTTGCAAGTATGCAACACCCCTGAAGTTGTAACCTGAGACGGGCCCCTGCCTGGCTTGACTCACAGTGGTTGAAAATCAAAGTACTTCTGTAAGTTGTTGCATACAGCATGTTGCTACATCTGTGGGTTTAAATGATCTGCTGTTTTGGCACCCCTCTCTGTTTGCATTCAATTAGCTTTGTGTGTTTTTTGGCGAGATGTGAGCTGGCTCTGTTTGTTTTGATTTCCCCTCTTTACTGTAAGTCCCTCTGGGTGCTTTGATAAGACACACCTTGTTTGCTGACAGAAGACATCTGACAGAGACAGTCAGGCAATCGAGGGATGAACGAAGAGGTAGAGGCCTTGTTGTGACACGCAAGCTCCTCATGAGCTGCTCCATCGCTTTCTCAGCCTGTCAGTGGGACTTTGTCCTGTGCTTGCATATGACTCACCGGCTGGAAATGCAGCAGGGACAGGTGAGAGAGAGTTGACAAACTTATTAAACCAACACTTGTGACCCAAATGGACCATAAAAAGAGGAGCGAGGCAGCGTAGAGGAAGCGTAGCGCCCACCCTCCGGTTCCCCATCAGGTAAACACTGTTAGCTCTACCGGCCAGATGTTTGGTCATGATGACGTCATCAAATATGACATGCTTCATTCAAAAACCTCAAAGGAAGCTTAGAAAGTAAAGTAATTGACATTTGGTACAACCCTACAGTACATGCAAACACACACAGCCATGACCACCAGGTTCTTTACATTTGTTCCTGTGCTCTCCGTGATGTCGTTTTATCCATTCAAATGTTCAAATGATGATCTGTGGCTGTCACATGGTGTTCCATTCACAACTGGAAGTTCCCAGCTGGTAGGTTGTAATTATAACCTCTGTGTGTGTTCATGTGGTCCAGAGCGGAAAAACCTGCGAAGAAAATTGGGCAGCCGCACAATATGCTTTGTCTAAAACAAATGGGTTCAGCGTGCGCCTATTATTTTGCAAACATCTCCTGCCAGCGAGCTTGTTCGACTTTGTAACGACACTACTCCGGCAACAGGAAGGAGATCAAATCTCAGTCGTGGTGGGAGAGGCGCACGTTGGGTCCGTTTACTAGAAAGTCCATGTTTTTTTTCGAGGTGAGGAAACAAGGGTTTCCAGACAGCCAATGTATTGCAAGTACAAATTTTTCACCGGCGTGACCCGAGTGTGTACCAGCGTGTTGACCCCTCCTGGTGTCTCTGTGCCACAGGTGGGCACGGCGCGTTACATGGCTCCGGAGGTGATGGAGGCCCGACTCAACCTGGAGAACATCGAGTCCTTCAAACAGACCGACATCTACTCCATGGCCCTTGTGCTTTGGGAGATGACGTCCAGGTGTGAAGCCGTCGGAGGTCAGTGCACGCACACACACACACACACACACACACACACACACACACACACACACACACATACTCATTAATGACATGTTTCAGGCTGTGGGAAGTATGATGTCATGTAACACACAAGCACACACTTAGAGAAGAAAACAGATGCTACTGAGGTGAAGTGTCAACCACTGAGATAACTCAACAGGAACAACTGGCGTCATACGTTTCGGGGTCATCACAACAAGTTCAGCGGGCGATCCGATTGGCCGGTAGCGATGTCAGCGGTCCTGGCATGTAGCAGTGGAGGCAGCACGTGCTTCTGTTGATAATTAACTCCCCTTCACTCCGGTGCAGGAAACGTCTAAAGGAAATGTTTATCGCTGTACACAACTGGTCTTCTTCAATACAGCATGATGTTCATTCAGTAAGCCGTTCGGTTGTATCTAGCTCCACCCTCGACGAACACGATAAACACTATAAGCATGAGTAATATAGGCATCCAGTCTGCATGGCTGGAATAGACTGTAGACAGGTCTGTATGCAAGATATAAAATATATACAGGTTGCATTAGTTATGCAACTTTTCTTACACAAGATCATGTCCTTAGACTTCTACTGACACCAGACTGTCTGCAAGAAAAACTTTTGTCTCTGCCACAAATTTTGAGACGCACTTTCATCCATTTCTTAAGAAGAAGTGGATGAATTATCATCATATTGCACATGATGGTGCATACTGTAATCTGAGAGTCCATATATGCATATATACAACGTGACCTACATAGAGCAGACAGGAGGTTGAGGTTACTGGTTCCTGTTTTTTGGGGGGGGGGGGGGGTTGACGGTCACGTCTGTCGGACTGCCCCTCGACCTCAGCTCCAGGTCTGCAGCGGGAATCTTAGGAATGTCTGATATGTGAGGGAGACGATCTGAACTCCGCTGTTGCCCTTCTTTGGGCAGGAAATCAGGGGGAGAGAGCGGGAGTGGACTGTACCTGTTTCAGCTGGCTGTGTGTGTGTGTGTGTGTGTGTGTGTGTGTGTGTGTGTGTGTGTGTGTGTGTGTGTGCTCACCCTCTGAACCCCAAATTGGCTGGTGGGGTTGAAAGGCATGCTTTCTTTCTTTTTTATAAATCGCCGTCAAATCACAGTTTATCGTAGCCAGAAACTGTAAAAATAGAACTTATCGCCTCAGAAAAAAACAACCATATTTAAGCTTAAAAGTGTGATATTGTATCAAAATCACTTCATTCTACATGTCTAATCTAAAAATTGGCCAAAAATGAACCGTTTGCATGAACCAAATCCTGTCAATAACAATAAATTCTGCGCTCCTCAGCGCAACTAGCAAGCCTAGGAACTAGCACATGGAGCCTCAATTTATTTTTCCCAATATTGGTAACAACGTTGGATATATAAATGATCAAAGATATTTAACTGTTCTCTGTTTGTTATGATTAATGGCGTTATAACTGTGTTCTACTGCACTAAAGACATCTTTGAGTTCTCTCTACTAGCTGTGATTGTGCTGTTTCCATAGAGGTGCGGATATACAGTATATTGCAGTGAAAAACAAGGCCACAGAGAATAAAACATGAAGGGAGCAAAAACAACACCCTGAAACGGCTTGGGTTTCCAGAAGGTTAAATGATGGACGGGATTGTTTCAGTCAGCATGGCGTGGGGATGCTACGGTGAGGACATTTCCCCAACACTTAATAAACTTGTGACAACGCAAGTGTTGGAGACTACACCGGACCTTTTCCAAGAACAGACATTGGCTGATGCTCAGTCTCTGTCAGCACTGGGCCTTTAACGATGGATGGCTTTGTGTCTGCGGGGCTCGTTTCGGCAGCCTCACTATCGGCCGCCTCGTGCCGCAGCTCCGTACAAGAGTTCTAGTGAATCACACCTTTTATCTGCGTTTCAACTACAAAGCACCTGGTCATTTAAATTGCGGGACTACTGTTCAAGAAACTGAGAGGTTCCTGCAGGTTTCTTGGCGTTTTCATCGCTTTTTAGTTTTATTGCTTTAAAAAAAACAAGGAGAAACGACAGAGAAAGTAATGTAATCGATGTGTCATCAGTGTATGGACGAACTTTACACTTTCTCCTTGTATGGAGAGGGGGAACCAATCCCAACCTATCTTTCAAATCTAAAACCAAGTCTTGACCCTCAAACGACCGTTTGGACAAGACAAGAAGTCCTGAGGTTTGGTGTTGAACACACAAATAAAAGAACACGTTTGTGTTTCCTCCCGTCTGCTCTCCTGGGAGTAGAGAGGGACTCTCTCTCCGGTCCACCTCCTTCCCTCCGCCTAGTTGGGCTTTTTTTTCTAGACAGTTTGAGACATTTAGAACCAGACAGTCACATTCCAACACGCGTGTGTTTGTCTTCGCGTGTGTGTGTGTGTGTGTGTGTGTGTGTGTGTTTATTTCAGACGCAGAAACGTAGAAGCAGAGGACGAGAGAGAGGGGGGTGCCGCACAAACGCCCTCATCTTGACCCGTCTATGTCTCAATCTGTGTGTGTGTGTGTGTGTGTGTGTGTGTGTGTGTGTGTGTGTGTGTGTGTGTGTGTCTGTCCTCTGCCTCCACCCCGACAACAGGGGACAGAATGGTGGATGGAAATACTACGGTTGAAGCGGCGTTGTTGTTGTTGGTTATAGCACATTCTCTGTGTGTCTCTGTGTAGCATTTCATTGAGGTGTCCTGAATTAGCCTGCAGGGCGCGGCAGTGGGAGGGCGGAGGGTTACGAGGGGTAACGGAGAGTTTTGCGCCGTGCCAAGCGGGGAAAAAAAAGGCTTGTGGTGCAAGAAGGGAGGCGGCCTTTTTGGCAGAAGACTGGTGAAAGGGGGTGATCGGGGCGACCCTGATGGACAGAGGTCGTTTCAGAGGACGAAGAAGACTTTGATGTTTTGAGAAATTCACTTTCTTGCCGTGGGGGGGATATTTGATCCTGTTCACTTTTCTGTGTGTGAAGCCAGGAGGTACTTAGCGTTGTATAAAGGCTGCAGGCAGGAGGAAATAGCTGGCGGTCCTATTAAAGTTACTATGAGGAACTTCTAACTGGTTATGAAACGGTGTCGGTTTCATACGGATGCCTCTGTATCACCTTCATCAGTGTGAAGGTTGACTATTTCTATGTCGTCATTCTTGATGCTTGTCAGTGATTCTGAGCAAAATCAGACGAAATCATGCAGGTTCACCAGAAACTCCTTCAGCTCAGACTCCGGCAGCAACCGGTCCGCCGTGCACGGACCCGATCCGGCTCCGCCTCCGACCCAGGCTGCACTGCTGGAGGGAACCAGGACTGCACCTTGAAAGCATAAATAGTATTTGTTACATAATTTGACAACAGCTGACGTGTCGGCGGGCGTATTTTTCAGCTTTGTAGCGAGCCAAGCTTTCTCCACCACTTCCAGTCTTTATGCTAAGCTAGGCTAACTGCCTAGCTTAGCATAGCTCCGGCATTGTGCTTCACACCACCGAGAACGAACGATAACTGTGTGCTCACCCAAATTTCAGGTATATTATGTAGAAGAGAATAGAAGTAGCAGAGTCCTTCAACACTTCTCTAACCAGCAACTGTGAGTCATTGTCAGGACACAGTTAGAACTAGATTAATCTGTTACTAGAGAAGCCTCCCAAAGTCCCATCAAACATGGACGTTAAACTTTAACCCAATGTGCTCGCTACAAAGTTGCCACAGAAATTCAATTCACAACTATCTCTGGACATTGGCCAATGCTTGGTTTGGACGGAGAAAAGACTTTAGACCAGAGGGTGTGGTTCATTAGCTAAACGCAGGTTCACTTCTGCTTCCCACGATGTCGTTTGCCCGCCATCGGTGTGGGATCAGACTCATGTTGAGGCGCCCGTTGAGAGTTTTGGGTCTCTTGAGCGCCAAAACTTCGGAGCTGTGTTTTATTTCAAGATAGCAAATCCCAGACAGCGTTTCCAGCCACAGAGGTTCCTGCTAACCTCCAGGCCACAGAAGGTCTCAGACAGATAATCTGCAAAGGAAACTGTCGTAAACCGGCTTCCGCCCCCTCAGATTGGATATACCCGGCCTTTAAACCAAGGGCCCCTAGACAGTGAAAGGGGGGACAGTGAGACTGAGGCTCTGGTTGCAGTCTCTTTAGAAATATGTTCTCAAACCAAAGACGGGAATTCTTCTCATAGCTTTTTAAATGTCCAGAGCTGCTGAAGGGAAGCAGGCGGGACTTCTCTCGTATGGACCGAGTCTCTGTGTCTGTCCACGTCTCTGTGTACCAGATGCCGCTCAGAAATACGAGGACAAGTGCTGCTTCAAGAGGCAAATTGACCATCAGAGCATGAAATTGGACCCTTTTTCGCTACGGTCTTGATGTTTAGAAACACTCCACCTCTTTTTATTTCTGTTTCCAACTTTCTCATTTTTAGGTCAGCTCGCTCTGCGCTTTTCTGTGTTTTTCAGCTGCATCCAGTCCAGGAAAATGTGTGGTATTTATACCAGCTCCGCAGCAGGAGATCTAAACAGCAGAGAAGCTGGCATAAATAAGCTCCAGGGGAACGAGGCCCGGCCCGGCTGGGTCCGCTTCTGAAACGCTAAAAACGGTTGGGGAAGTTCCACATGTCAAAAACAGGAAGTGTGGGCCTGTAGAGTCAGCTTCTCTGCACACAGTCCCGATCCCAGACCTCCAACTTCCTGTCCGGGCGTTCCACTCCAACCTTCCCGCTTCCTGTATTTGAGGACACAGCGGCAGAGACCACTCAAATGAAACTGTTGCGGCTTTTCCTAAATTCCATCATACCATTCTGCTAATTAGCATGGACAACACATGTTATTCAAAATTGATTTGCAGCTGCTGAGTCAGATTAAGGCCAGCCGGAAGAAAGTAATCTCACCATAAAGGGGAATTTAGCAGCCGCAACTGAGCTACGTCTATCTAGCTTTACATTCAATGAGTCCTTGATTTCATACAGAGCAAGAAAATGCTACTCATGTAGCAGACTGTTGATTTTGCTGAAACGACTTTGACGCTAGCAGCTTTGATCAGCTTTCGCTAGCTGGCTAATGAAGCTTAAACATTTTCTCTGTGAGTTGTTTGATAAAAAACACCTCATTTTGAAAGAATTTCATACGGGGTCTTAAATACAAGCGTACATGATATGCTAAGCTAAAGCTACACGTAGACTGTGTGTAATTAGGGTACGTAGTCGTCGTGACATCACATCGGTTTGTAGACTGCCGGTTTGGAGCCTCGAATTCGGCATTTTGGCCATCGCCAACTTGGCTTTTTGCGACTAGTGACGCAGAGACGCCGTATACGTCTCTGGTAGCGGTAGCAACCTGTCAATCACAAGGTAGCCCCGCCCTAAAGCATCCCCTGCTTTATGGTCTATTTGACTCTAAATGGAGCATCATTTACAAAATGAACATCATGCTGTATTGAAGAAGACTTGAAACTAGAGATTGAGACCATAAACTCATGTTTACAATGTTTACTGAGGGACTAAATCAAGAGAGAAGTAGAGACATTCTCTCATAGACTTCTATACAACCAGAGGAGTCGCCCCCTGATGGCCATTCGAGAGAATGCAAGTTTTAAGACACTTCCTTAATGGCTTTGCTCTTCAGAACCGGAGATTGCCGCCTAAGTAGGATTCATAATAACACTGTCCATTTCATCCCCGCCTCTAAAGTCTCAAACGACAACTTGAGCGAGCGCTGAGTGAGCGTTGAGCTAGCCGCGAGCGTTGAGCTATCCGCGAGCGTTGAGCTATCCGCGAGCGTGTTTGGCAAACGTAACGCTGCCTCATGAGTTTGGGGTAGCTTCCCAAAATCCAGCAAAAGTCGTATTTGGTTGTTGAAGGCAGTGATGCTTTCCCATGACAGTGAACATTAAATTCATTTTAATGAACAAGCCCAGAGAAAAGCAGATGCTGCGAATACATCAACACCTAAAAACAATTATTAATAATCCTCAGTTTTTGACAGCTTGTGAAATACAGGACATAAAAAGTATGAACTGTAAGAACAAGAGAAGGGTACACAGAACATGACCCTTCCACTGTTTGTTAGATATTTACATAACCTTTTCATGGACGACCGTGCAGCAGCTAGTGTTTCGTTTCACGGCAACGGTGAGGATCCAGAGAGCCCTTCTCCTCGGGGGGCTGAACACAGACTGCAGCTGTTGTGAGCTCGGCTTCATGAGGTCTGGACCCAATCCCGGAACTTTGTTTTGAATTTTTCATGGTTCTCGACGTCATGCTCTCCCTTTCTCGCTCTATTTTTTTCTTTTTGCCGCTGCTTGTTCCTCGACATGAAATAATCTAAACAGAAATGAGGGATTGTTGTGTCGAAGCTCTGTACAGTCTGAGGTTTTAGACTAGTTGCTTGTTCGCGGTAGCTGAATTGTCGTTTTTCAGAAAAAGATTGTTTTCCCTCCCACGGAGACATAATTTATTTTATTTATTTCTTTACTACACTTCCTATTCACCTGTTTCTCTCCCTCTGTCTTCCTCATTTTACATTTCTGTTTTCACCTCAAAATCTGCTATTTGCTTGTTTGTCGTTGTTGCAGAGGTGAAGGACTACGAGCCAGCGTACGGCTCCAAGGTGCGAGAGCACCCCTGTGTGGAGAGCATGAAGGACAGCGTGCTGAGGGACAGAGGACGCCCCGAGATCCCCGACACCTGGATCAAACATCAGGTCAGACTAACACAGACCATAACCGCAGCGGGAATACCAACCATTATTGATCACTGATCTAGGAATTACCCTTTTCATAGTATTTATTTTTTACATGGACGAAAGCACATTCATCAACATTATTATTGACGGATACTGTCCTCGCCTTGGGACCTTCCTTTGTAGAATATGAACCATCAACACTGCATACAGTCTGCTGCTAATGTGTGTTTTTTCTTACATGATTTTATTTCATGCAGCAAATGTTCCATTAGCAGGAAGGAAACGTGCTGTGGTGCAGTAGTACTATAGGTGGTTTTGTGTAACTTGATGTTCCCCCAAACACTTGGTAAATCTCTCCTCCTAAAATCTCACCTCCTCCGCTCTCTCCTCCTCTCCTCGACAGGGCGTGGCGGTGATCTGCGCCACCATCACGGAGTGCTGGGACCACGACCCCGAGGCCCGGCTCACCGCCCACTGCGTCGCTGAGCGCATCTCAGAGCTGGAGGACGAGATGGACAAGCTGTCCAGCCGCAGCTCCTCGGCGGAGAAGATCCCCGCAGAGCTGAAGATCCCCATGGAGGTGGGGATCCCCGGGGAGGAGGTGAAAATCTCCCAGATACAGGACGTCTCCGCCGCGGACTGCTCAGTGAGCGACGAGAAGTGAGAAGGGGGGACCGGACCCTTTTTTAGTTTTAATTCCCCAACAAGGGCACTTATTCTGGAGTCAGGAGTTGAGCTCCTGGACGTCCCGGGACAGCGTCATATCTTACTCTGCCCCAGGAAAACAACGAATCACAAGAGACTGTGGGTGACGCTTTTGGGCTTCACCGCTTTTAAACGCGCAACAAGTTGCCTTAATCAGCTGAAAAGCTAAAGAGCCAAAAAAAAAGAAAGAAAAGAAAGCCAAAGTTAACTGGAAGCTTCCAAAGATGCACAGAGAAAGTTGTTTTTTGTTTCTTTTTGATATTCTCTCTGAGCAGAAAGGTCACTCTCTTAACGAGAGACAAACATGGTGAAAACTGTTAAACCAAAGACATTTCATGTGCACTTTACCGTGAGACACTTCTGTGTCCAAAAGTGTCTTCAACTTTGAGCCAAAGTGTCAGCGGAGATGTGGCCTTAACACTAATGATGCTGTGGACTCCATCCGCAACCAGCAAGGAATCCAAAGGAATGTGTGTGTGTGTGTGTGTGTGTGTTTTTACCCAGCTATACTTACAACCTTGTTTGCCACAAAAAACAAGCACAATGTAAATAGAGCCAGTGACTGTACATAAGAGACAAATCAAGCCCAAACAAAAGGGAAACGTGATCCGACGACTTCTATTTGATCGCGGAGATTAACAGACTTCATAGAGATGTATTTTTTAAAAATAACTTTGTGTTGTTTCTATATCAACGGGTGTGCCGAAATCTGTTTCCTTTCCTCGATGTGTGTCATTTGTAAAATATTTGTAAATCTTTTTATGAAATTAAAGATATTTCTGTATACTGAGATCCGTCTCTCACTCCTTCTGTGGTTTGGCCGGCAAAGATACAAACTACTGAGTGCGGTGGATTTTCCGGTGAGGTAGTTTTTCTCCGCCACCTTCCTTGTGTGCGCTATTTTATTTGTCATGGTTCCGTGCTGACACAGCAGTCTCATGAAGAACCAGGACACATTGGGTTACATGTAGGGATGCAGTAGTATTACACTTACATACAGAGTACCCATGTGAGTACTTGATAGTACCATTACAGTGCTAACAATTACTTTGAAAACATGTTTCATTTTTCACCAGATGTTCGGACATTATCGGACCAATAGCATATTGTGGTATGGATCGGCAGCCACAGTTAACCTTGGGACTTTTAAAAACACGTTCTAATCTCAACTCGGCACTGGGTACACGGGTCTCAGTAAACACACTGTTAACTTTGTAAATTCAAAAACACTTGCTTCACTTTAGGAAGAACATCATGGTTGGGCTTAAAATAAGTACGTCAATAAGCTGACTTCATCACTGACGAACACCAGAGTTTGTTTGACGCAAACAAAATGTGAAAGTGCCTTAAACTTGCATTCTCTCTACTGACCAGCAGGGGGCGACTCCTCTGATTGTATAGAAGTCTATGAGAAAATGACTCTACTTCTCTCTTGATTTATTCCCTCAGTAAACATTGTAAACATGAGTTTATGGTCTCAATCTCTAGTTTTAAGTCTTCTTCAATACAGCATGATGTTCATTTAGTAAATGATGCTCCATTAGAGTCAAATAGACCATAAAGCAGGGGATGCTTTAGGGCGGGATTACTGTGATTGACAGGTCGCTGCTGCTACCAGAGACGTATACGGCGTCTCTACGTCACTCCTCCTCATTCCAAATATGGTAACGTCTGTTCATTGGTTGTGAAAAAAGCAGACATTGTATATGTTGCATATGTTTATATATGTTGGGTTTTTTTTGTATGTGATGGGTTTACGTTGTAGTTACTTGACAGCCTATGAATCTCATACAGACGCTTAAGAGTGCCTCGTGCGTCGACTTTAAAGGCGCAATGTGTGAGATGTAGCCACCTCCTCCAAACACATAGGAGGCAGCATTTCACCTCCACTGCTGAGTCCATACGCCAAATTCAACAATCATCAGTTCAGCAAAAACGGTACGGTCCGTTTATACTTTGATAATCTTTTTTATTGGATTAAATTCAAAGTGGTAGAAACTACAAAGACGACCCATTTTGACTAAAGTTACCAATGTTTCAGTTGTCTCTTTGGAGCGTTCTCACTGAGAGTGTATACTTCTTAGCGCGTAGTTAAATACAAGGCTTAGTCTTGTCCTGCCACTAATCTTACTTTTACTCATGCTGCATCGTCCAGGGCCTCGGCCCTCATCTGTCTCGCATTAGTTTTGTCCAAAGTCTGCTCATTCCTCAGCTCATTGCACTTCTCCCTCATTATTTTTATTCTGTTTCAGCCTCTCCTCCCTCCTTTTTTTTTTGAGCTTCCTTTCTATTTTACCTCATCTCACTCCATCTAGCTGTTTCTGTAGGAATGCCATAGGAAGTGCACCACCCCGGCCATGTTGTCCACACACTATAAGCGATGCCAGAATCGTTCACTGTTAAGAAAAGAAAACGTTATTTTTGAAACACTGTGCAGGGTTGAGGTCACGGTGAAGACGGAGTGCAACACTCAGGCTTAAGATGGGGTTTTTTTACTCCAGGAGAATAGACCATGACCTCATGTTCTTACTGAGGTAATAAATCAAGAGAGAAGTAGAGTCATTTTCTCATAGACTTCTATACAATCTGACTTCTTTTTGCAACCAGAGGAGTCGCCCCCTGCTGGTCAGTAGAGAGAATGCAGGTTTTAAGACACTTAAGCATCGGCTTCACTCGGCAGAACCGGAGGTTGCCGCCTGGATCAAAAGTGACAAGATTCTTGTCAAACTTTGAGAAAGCATGCAGTTGTCGGGGGTTACCCGTACTTGATCAGTGTCAGTTTTTATAAAAGTTAAGGGGCAAGAAACGTAGACAAGCAGCCCCTAAAAATGATTGTGAATCTGCCGTAGTTTATGTTCTGACATTTCTGCCATACACACGAGAGCCAGGCCGGAGAGCATGCCATGATCAAGGACGATCGGGATCAATGGAGCGGATAAGAGTTTCATCGAGAGCGTGTCGTATCGCGTGGAAACGTTTGTAGTGGAATGGGCAGTGTGTGTGTGTGTGTGTGTGTGTGTGTGTGTGTGTGTGTGTGTGTGTGTGTGTGTTGTGCAGACATTCCTCTGCAGACCAGAGTTCGTTCCATTGAAATGTAATGACAGGGCCCTTCTGGGCCCAGGAACCAGCTCTGGTACAGGGAACAGAGGGCACCACATCACATGCCCCCCCCCCTCTCTCTGGCTCTCCCTTGTTCTTTCCATCTTAAAGCCCCGGCTCTCCTCACGGCCGTCTTCGCTGGTGTGTTCCTGGCATCGTCGGCTGTCCTCGAGGCCAAACATCCTGTGAGTCCAGAATTAACTCCTGGCCTCTCTTCCATTCTTTTACTGCTTTATGTTTTCCATCAAGTGTTTTTGCAAATTATAATGCAAAAATGTAAGGGCATTATAATGTAAGGGCAAGTTGTATTTGTACGCCCATCCTCAGGGTGTAATCACCGCGGTGTATTATTGGACTGCAGGGACACGTGTGTTCTCCACTCTTTAACGACCTCCAATCGTTTCACAATGGTGCATGGCTGCTGTGTTGGATGAAAGCGCACGTCTGCCCTCTAGTGGACAGAAACACAGACAACAGGCAGACGTGACCGATTTGAGTTTCACTGCTGCCCAGTCATTTTTACTTCAAAGTTTATTTTTTCTGAATCAAAATCACATTTATTGTTCAAGTATGCGTGCACATGTAAGGAATTTTACTCAGATTTTTTTTTTTTGCATCTCTCGATATACTTCAACAGAACGTCTAGAAACAAGGACATCAAAGCTGGAGATATGAAGGTAAATGATAGACAGGACTGTACACAGGTAGTGAAAAAAATGGATGTATACATAAATATATATATATAGTATAAAACCAATTTTTCACTGTCTATATTTATATATACATAAATATTTAATAAATATACATATTAAATATATACATAAATATTTAATATGTATATATAGATATATATATAAAGCACCAGTTTTTGTTTGTTTTTTTGCAACAAATATTCAGCTTCAGTGTGCAGCTATTTGAAACAGGCAAGTGGTAATGCTTGGATAGTCATTGTACACATGAAGGTGCCTGACAAATCTTCAGATGATGCAAATGTGTTCGTCTTAAAAATTCCATTCTATTTAAATCCCAAAACAATCAGCATTAAACTGTTGCAACAGTGAATAATGCTATTCATTACTTAAAAAATACATCTGCATAACTCCTCACACGTGACAACAGCATTGTGTCTACTCTTTCTAGCTCTGCAAAACAAACCTGCCAGGATGAAGGTTCCCTTTCCAAAACACAACTTAAAGGGGGCGTGTCATGGAAAACTCAATGTTTCAGCACGTGTGCGCATACATTTGGGTCTCTCTTTGGGTCAAACTGAAATAAGACAGCACAGTCAAAGCTAATCAGAGCAGACTGGGTGCTCGTTCGTGAGCAGCTCTTAAAGAGACAGGCGCCAAAACAGAGCGTTTCAGACAAAGGGTGAATACAGGTACATTCAGAAAGACGACAAGAGAAAAATAATGTTCCTTGAGATTTAAAGTGTGTTCACATGTTCTAGTAGAAACCCAAGCTACAAGTATGAACCTGAAAAAGAGCATGATATGTCCCCTTTAAAGGTCCCATAGTAGAAAGATTACCAGGTCTTTTTGGATTTGAACGCAGGTCGAGGTGCTTCATAAATCCTGCATAAGTAGCAAAAAGCTCAATCCAGAGAAAAGCAGCCCATATTCATGTTTTTTAAATATTTCAGTATGTAAACATGTTGAGGTAGAGGCTCCAAATACAGGTGTGAAACTGAAAATGAGGACGTCATGTCTCCTTTCACAGACAGTTTGCAAGACTGGAGCTCAATATCCACAACCTTTCATGCCGCCATAAAAGACTCCGCTCTTCTGGGAAGACTTACAGCATTTTGAAGCACATGTGCAGGACGTTGCTCCGACTCAGCAACAAGAGTAATATAGTGTGTTTCTGTGGACTCAACAGGTCACTGGAGACTTGCTCCGAGCCAGCACTTTAATGTCTTGCATGAAGAGGTAATAGGGATCATCTAGACCAGGTAAAGAATCCTTCTCAGGCCAGTTATCAGGCCAAGATTCTCTTTCTTTCAAGCTTTCCTCAGCCACGCTGGCGAGCTCCGCCCCCCTCTCCTCCTTCCACAGCCTCTTGTGCTCCTCCTGGAGCTCTTTGTAGGTGCAGTTGAACGTGTGGAAGATGGACGTGGAGGGGAAAGCCAGGATGAGGATCCCCGCCAAGATGGTGAGCAGCGCCGTCAGCTGGCCGGGGACACTGAAGGGCACCATGTCGCCGTAGCCCACCGTGGTCACCGAGACGATGGACCACCAGTAGGATGCCGGGATGCTGCTGAAGCTGAGCTGGGGGGACCTGGCGCCGTTGGGGGACCGCTCGCTCTCAGCCAGGTGCACCAGAGGGGAGAGGAGGGCCACGGCGACGCACACGAAGAGCAGCAGCAGGCCGAAGTCGGTCATGCTCCGCTGGATGGTCAGCCCCAAGGTCTGCAGGCCCAGGGAGTGGCGGGCCAGCCTCATCACGTACAGGATGCGCAGGGCCCTCATCACGCGCAGGACCAGACCCAGTTTATCCAGGGTGCTCTTCCCCCCGCCGGCCACGATGTCCTCGACAGACTCGTCCCTGAGGTCCACTGCCAGTGAGACGTAGTAGGGCAAGATGGCGGCGGCGTCGATGATGTTCAGAGAGCCCCGGGCAAACTCCAGCTTGCTCTCGGCGTGGAAAAATCGCACCAGGAACTCCAATGAGAACCAGGCGACGCAAACCGACTCCACCACAAACAAGTTGTGGCACCTTTGGGAGCATTTACCCTGCAGAGACAACAAAAGACAAAGAACCTGAGTATGTTTGATAGGCCTACATATGAGTTTCAGTAAAAAAAAGAATTTAGATGCTGTGGGGAACGCGTTAGAATGACTGTTTTATATTTATGTAATTTTATTAAATGAAATGTATTTTTTTTTGTATTTATTTATATATATATATAACATTGATTTAAATTAATTTAATTTAAGTAATGCCATTATAGACAAGGAAGTCTCAGTGTGTGTGGTGATGAATTTGCAAGCAGAAGCTATTTAACAAATATATATATTTAATATTTTAGAAACAGATGCCTAACATCACCCTTTTCTAAAATGCAACAAATGTCAGTTAATTAGTTGTGCATATTATGTCATCTTAGTTGCAACCGAACATTGAATAAGACATTTTTAAGTGACCAAAATGTTACAATTAACTTTCATGTACTGAAAACACACTCCCAGTCCGGACAACGCTGTGGTAGCCCCGCCCTAAAGCATCCCCTGCTTTATGGTCTATTTGACTCTAAATGGAGCATCATTCACGATATGAACATCATGCTGTATTGAAGAAGACTTGAAACTAGAGATTGAGACCATAAACTCATGTTTACAATGTTTACTGAGGGAATAAATCAAGAGAGAAGTAGAGACATTCTCTCATAGACTTCTATACAACCAGAGGAGTCGCCCCCTGCTGGCCATTCGAGAGAATGCAGGTTCAATGCACTTCCGCATTGACTTCACATGACAGGTTAACCTCCTGTAATGAGATCATAAACACACAGTGTTGACTGTCAAAGCCTCATGGGTATAGAAAGAGCATGCAAGTAATCTACACGTAGACTAAGCAGCGCCTAGCGTTTACAATCGGAATATCATTTTTAATATGTCAGTGGGTCAAATATATTTCTAATCTTCAAATAAAAAATAACGCTAAGGCAACACTTCTAGGTTAATATTTAACTTGTAACAGTACTCCTACCTTGATCAGCAGCAGATCTGATCATAAATATGTCATTGAAAGACAGCATTGTATCCATTTAGTATTCATTTTAACATTACGTTTGTACAGACGGCAATAAAGCTGATCTCACTTGAAATTTCAAATAAGGAAAGGAAGTTCAATATAATCCCTTCATGTTGGGGGCTCAGGATGTCAAGACTGACCACCGTAGTCATGATGGAATGTGCTTTGCAGACCTTTGGGTAGTGCGCTGTATTTTGACCATCGCTTCGGTTCATACGTACCACGGCCCCTTCCTGTTCTTGGTCCGACATGGTGCCGATGCACAGGCTTAACACGGTGACCACCACCATGATGACGGACAGGACGGCCAACACTTTGCCCGCTAAACCCGAATGAGGGTTCTCCATCGCTTCTCCGAGCATGTGGAAGAGGCTGCCGTCCGCCAGCGGGGTCCTCGGCGCCATCCTCCTCCCCCGCCACTCGTCCACCTTGCGCTGGTGCGCCGCCACCTCCTCCAAGGTGCAGATGACCCTGTGGCGGCAGCAGGGCTCCATCTGCTCCAGGTCGATGCCCCAGTACAGCAGCTCGCAGTGCAGGGCCACGTTACACACCTCCCGCAGCAAACGTAACTTCCCTTTCCCCAGGAAGTTGAGGATGGCCCGGAAGGCTAACGGGTCGCGGTCGAAGAAGAACTCGTTCCGCATCTCGTCGTAGTCGTCGCAGAACTCCGCTATCTCCCTCCGGGTGGTGCAGAGGCGCAGGCGGCTCAGGCGGCTCTTGGGGAAATCCTCCAGGGTGGTCCAGGGGAAGGCGTACCGAATGCCCCCCACGTTGACGAGGGCCTGCTGGGAAGGCTCGAGGCGCCGGCGTAACGCCGCCGGCCCATAGAGCAGCCGAGCACGCTGGAAGTACAAGCCTTTGACCGCGGAGTTCTCCGTGTCCGTGTCAACGTGCTCGTAACTATCGTCGCTGCTGAAGGAGTGCTCATCAAAGCCAGCACCGGTCATGGCCATGGTGGCGGTTCGGTGTTTGACAGAACTGGACTGTAGTTACAGTCTTGCGTCTGATTGGAGATTTGAAGAAAAAAAACTGAAATTATGGAATCAATTGGCAAATCATACAAGGTTTTAGATGAGTATCTGATGTTATATTTATCTTTTCTTGAGCTTTATGGAGCGTTTTACCATTTTTCCATCCCAGCAAACCCAAGTTCCAGCAGCAGAAAGCAGCTTTTCTGATAAACCCACTGCACTGAGCAGCAAACAGCAGACACAGTTACCAACTAGCTGGTGAACATAGGGGATCATTTAGCAGCTAATGAGCTACAAGGAGTGTGACTACTGGACAGAAACACAACCCAAAATACTAATGTGCCTCTGTATTTGCTAAAATGACTCATTAACACATAGCCATAACAACTTTATAAGCTAATGTTTTAAATGTTATGACTTCAGAATGTCCCACTGCCCCCTAGTGGCCAAAAATAATTAAATGCAACTTTAACGTTTTTAATTTTATAAATAGTTTTCTGTTTCAGAGTGGTTTTAGCTGGTTGCTTAAAGGGGACACTTCATGAAAACTCACTTTTTCAGAGCACGTACATCTGGCTATCTGGAGTGCCTACCAACCCACAAACTGTGAAATAAGACAATCAACTCAGTTTTTTTCTTGCGCTTCCAAAAAACAGGTGGTTTAACAGGCCAATCAGGTTAGGCTCCCCATCCTGTGTCACATGCAGCCTCAATATAATTATTTATACCTCAAAAGCGGTATAAATCACTCCTCACCTCACTTTTATATTTAAGGATCCTCATGCTCCTTGAACACTAACAAGTGTACCTAACAAGTCATCGAACATTTCATTTTCCCCGTGACGAGAACTCTCTGTTTTTGTGATTCTTTTATACTATATAACATATATATATATATATATATATATATATATAATACATATTTGGAGGCTTCAACCTATATTTTAGTCGCCCTACGGTATCATTCATTGACTAAAGTTCTGTAACTCACCTCAAATTGGTGTTAGGCTACACAAATCCATTCAAAATGGCCTTCAGAATATTCCAAATCCTCCTGTTGTCTCCGACTCATTCACAGAATGTATTGACAGACACCGTTATGTGAAGTAACAGCATTCAAATGTGTCATCATACATCAACCAAACTCTAAAGTTGAAGTGAAGGGGAAACTCTCCCATCTGTCCATTCATCCTTTCCTCCCTTCCTCGTCAGCTTTAGGTGACTAATGGATGACCCTGGTCATTCTGAACACAATCGGGACACGTTGCATCCAGTTCTGGTCTAAAACATCGTCCATTAACTTAGTCACCCTCTAAGCTTTTAGCTTTAATGCAGTTAAAAAACAAAACGGAAAAACAATGTCCACAGGGGCGGAAGGATTAATGAGATTAATATCAAGAGGATAAAGAGGCAAATACAAGCACACACGTAACAGAGGACACATCACAGAAGGTACACCAGCAGCAGCAGATTGTGCGTTTGGTCATCAAGTCGTGCTGTACTTGTTGTTTGTGGATGTGAGAACAGATTATTGTATATATATATGGGGTATCATCCCAAACATTTTAATACTAGTTACACTACCGTTCTATCTCCTACAGTGTTCCTCTGATGGAAAAAGAAGATTCATGACACATCCGCGGGTTCACACCGGAATCCATTAGAGTCCCATGGATCCTGAGCACTGAGGGAAGAAGAGGAAACAATGTGTGACATTTGCACACTCGCTCCACTGCGCACGTGTCATTTCTACGGTTGTAGCTCATTTTGCCCACATCACATGAAGGGACCACAAGCTGATAGATATTGATGGCTGTGCCATAAACCTTGTCAGGTAGAGTAAAGCCACGTTCGACTCGCTGATTTGTCGTCATTGCAGGATTCGTGCACCTTTGCCGACTTCCCTTCTCATTGGAGGTTGTAAAAGACAAAGAAAAGAGTCACCAGTGTGTTTGCTTTCCTAAATGACGGTCTGTTCTCTTCGGGGGGTCACGTGGTGAAGAGGAGGTCAGGCTCCAGCTGTTTGGAGACACCTGGAAGCTGCTCGGAGTCCTCCCGGATCCATTTTCTTAATATATGCTCACGTTCTACATTCCACATCCTTTTTTCATATGAATTATTTATTGTAATCGTATTAATCTGTGCACACTACATCTAATGCACATCTGTCCGTCCGGGTTTAGGGTTGCTCTTCCAGAGGTTTCTTCCTTTTTTACCCTCCTAAAGTTATTGTTCTTTTAAAAAAAAAAACCTTTTTGAGGCCAGGCTCAGGAGCTCCGTACAGGGGAGAACATTTTCCAAAGACCCTTCTGAATCGTAACGCTGATTAATGCTTCGGCCCAGTCCCAATGTCCCCCTAAATCCTTTCCATGGATTGCCATCCTAAATTGGCGTTCCATCCAAACCCATGAGGGTTGAGGGCTGTCCCATAACTGAGTGTTTGAGCTCTTTATGAACACTTTCCGTACATTCGCAATTCTGCAGTATTTGAGGGAATTACCCACAATTCACAATTTCCCTCTGAAAAAAACCGTTGACTCAAAATGAAACAAACATTTTGAACCTGGCAACGTTCGGATTCTTGTTCTGTAAAATGTATGCAAATTGGCACAAATGTAATCAAATAATACCTCATTTGCATATTGAAACATTTTAGTAAACGTGTCAAAGAGCATGTCTTCTGTAAGTAATCAACTGTGACGTTTCATGAGAATATCTAATTTAAACGTATCCCCCTTCCACCTGGGGCGTCTCCTCTTCATGTATTATATGTTCATACACAATACATTTTTCTGGTCAATTTGTACGAAATAATCAGTTACTTTACATTACTTACTGAGTGAAGGATTGTTTTAATCAGTGACAGTGGAAGACACCAGAGACTTCACACACATCTGTAACAAACAGTTACCATTCTGGCAGCCAGCACACTTACTTTACCCTATTTCACAGATTGTCGGGAGCGCTTACAAAATGATATAGTTGGACGTGAATATCCATCACAAATTTACAAAAGCTGTGGGGGACCTCGTTGTATTCATCACCATTGATGTCAAAGCTTTTCTTTCCCATTAGTAGCGGTAGATTCCAGTGAAAGCCGGTGATCTTCACCACCGTGGAAATTATCAGGAATGAGGCAGTGAAAGGGAACGATTCACTCCTCCGCAGTCTGTGGGGATGCACAGTAGAACTCTGCAACGCTAGCAATAGACGTCCAGTATATACAGTATATACATATTAGTCCGACTATACTACAGCTGACCTTAGCTGACCAGATCTGTGAGCCCCCCCCCCCAGCAGCTGAAGGAGTTTTGGACCTTGAGTTGAGAGAGACAGAGTCAAAGACCCTGTAGCTCTGCAGAGATGCAGCGTGGAGACAGCAGTGAGACGAAGCAGTTTGTTATCTACCCTGTAGCATTGTGGGGGATTTTTGTTTAATGACCTGCTGGCCTGCTCTGCTCACCTTTATGTGCCAATAACTCCACACTGGCAAGCAGATGGAGGGCTGATGTGGGCTGTCAGGTGCTGGATGACACAACCTCAGTGTTATCTAAGACAAGTCATTGATTTTGCACACGTTGCCAAGCAACTTCTCGCCCTGAGAGGCAAACAATATAGTTCACGCTTATCTCAACTTCTTGCAGGAAAAGATCCAATGCTGCCACTATCTGTTGTAAACTAGTCTGGGTGGTAGAGATACATCCATTCAAAAGATGTTAGACTGCAGCATCTCCCACTGACAGAAAATTCTGTAACATCCTAAGGATCTGGATCCTCTGCATCCTCTGCATCATCTGCATCCTCTGCATCATCTACATCCTCTGCATCATCTGCATCAGCTGCATCCTCTGCATCATCTGCATCATCTGCATCATCTGCATCCTCTGCATCATCTGCATCATCTGCATCCTCTGCATCATCTGCATCATCTGCATCAGCTGCATCCTCTGCATCATCTGCATCATCTGCATCAGCTGCATCATCTGCATCCTCTGCATCATCTGCATCATCTGCATCCTCTGCATCCTCTGCATACTCTGCATCATCTGCATCATCTGCATCATCTGCATCCTCTGCATCATCTGCATCCTCTGCATCATCTGCATCAGCTGCATCCTCTGCATCATCTGCATCATCTGCATCAGCTGCATCCTCAGCGTCATCTGCATCATCTGCATCCTCAGCGTCATCTGCATCATCTGCATCCTCTGCATCATCTGCATCATCTGCGTCATCTGCATCCTCAGCGTCATCTGCATCATCTGCATCCTCTGCGTCATCTGCGTCATCTGCATCATCTGCATCATCTGCATCATCTGCATCCTCTGCATCATCTGCGTCATCTGCATCCTCTGCATCATCTGCATCATCTGCATCCTCTGCATCATCTGCATCATCTGCATCATCTGCATCATCTGCATCATCTGCATCCTCAGCGTCATATGCATCATCTGCATCATCTGCATCATCTGCGTCATCTGCATCATCTGCATCATCTGCATCATCTGCATCCTCAGCGTCGACTCATATGCATCATCTGCATCCTCAGCGTCATCTGTATCATCTGCATCATCTGTATCCTCTGTATCCTCTGCATCCTCTGCATCCTCTGCATCATCTGCATCATCTGCATCATCTGCATCCTCAGCGTCATCTGCATCATCTGCATCCTCAGCGTCATCTGCATCATCTGCATCCTCTGCATCATCTGCATCATCTGCGTCATCTGCATCCTCAGCGTCATCTGCATCATCTGCATCCTCTGCGTCATCTGCGTCATCTGCATCATCTGCATCATCTGCATCATCTGCATCCTCTGCATCATCTGCGTCATCTGCATCCTCTGCATCATCTGCATCATCTGCATCCTCTGCATCATCTGCATCATCTGCATCATCTGCATCCTCAGCGTCATATGCATCATCTGCATCATCTGCATCATCTGCGTCATCTGCATCATCTGCATCATCTGCATCATCTGCATCCTCAGCGTCGACTCATATGCATCATCTGCATCCTCTGCATCATCTGCATCATCTGCATCCTCAGCGTCATCTGTATCATCTGCATCATCTGCATCATCTGTATACTCTGCAACATCTGTATCCTCTGTATCCTCTGCATCCTCTGCATCCTCTGCATCATCTGCATCATCTGCATCATCTGCATCCTCTGCATCATCTGCATCCTCTGCATCATCTGCATCATCTGCATCCTCTGCATCATCTGCATCATCTGCATCCTCTGTATCCTCTGCATCCTCTGCATCATCTGCATCCTCTGCATCATCTGCATCATCTGCATCCTCTGCATCCTCTGCATCATCTGCATCCTCTGCATCCTCTGCATCCTCTGCATCCTCTGCATCATCTGCATCCTCTGCATCATCTGCATCCTCTGTATCCTCTGCATCCTCTGCATCCTCTGCATCATCTGCATCATCTGCATCAGCTGCATCCTCTGCATCATCTGCATCATCTGCATCCTCTGCATCATCTGCACTGCATCCTCTGCATCCTCTGCATCATCTGCATCATCTGTATCCTCTGCATCATCTGCATCATCTACATCCACTCGCGTTTTCTTTAACCCTCAAATGTTTGCTTCTCAGAACTCTTCCATACCGCCTTGAGCTCTGGAACAAAACTTCACAGTCATGAAAGTCAAAAATCGCAATTAGACATTTTTTCAAAACTGTTCAGCCGTAGTATATGTAACAATTCAATTCAAGTTCAATTGTTTTTTACTTTAGGTACATCTTTATTTTTTTATTTTAAGTTTAAAAAAATGTTAAAGCTAGGTTTATGAGTTCAAGTTAAGTTTTTAACGTTTTCTTAAAGGGTTTTTGTTTACGTTTTTTAAAATGTTTTTAAAAGTTTATGTTTTTTGAAGTTAAAGTTTTCGAAGTTGAAGTTCTGCTGATGCTGATGGTGATTGGGACTAAATATGCTCAGTATCATATCATAAGACTTCATAAAGTCAAGTAATACTACATAAAGAATACAACTTTAGCACCGTTGATCGGCTGATGGCGGTTTGAACGAGCACATGAAGAAGGGCAGAATGATGGTGACCATCAGCCCTCAAGTCAGCAGGGAGGTCCTGGACTTCGTCCTGGATGAGACTGGGAGATGGACTTGTCAGAGCAAGAGGAAGGGACATTGTCTACTTGGCAGCAATGTGAACCCGCTTAAAGTTTGAGGTTAGAAATAAACACTATTTAGCATTTAGGAAGTGTCAAATCCTAACTTGCATATGTTGGCCAATTTGCATAATTGGGTTGATGTAGATTACAGGATTGGGATCAGATCTGTAGGTTCATTGAGCCCATATGGTTCCACGGGAAACAACCAGGCCTTAATATAGCACCATTTGCATTATCTGCTCAGTGACATTGCCTCAGAGAGAAAATAATTCTGTAAAAACCAGGGGATTTGAGTTAAACTGCCCATCCATGAATTCTCTGTTTTCAAATGTCTATTTGTTACACAGTGGACATTTGCATATTGGCCAGCTGCTGTGTCTGGGTGGGACATTACATGTTCACTCACAAGAACAGAAAAAAGCATCGTAAAGCATCATGTTTGTACAAATCCAGCTAATGAACCATCCAGCAAATTAAACATACTAACTGAATAAACTACCATAAGAACCTCCATCATAGTGAAATGTTCACTTAGTTCCTCTCAAAACATGATCAGTTATGTCATTTATGTCATCTGGGGGAAAAGCAAGCACTTTATTATACTTTAGAGGATATTATACACAATAGAGCATATTGTGTATAATGAAAATACATACTATCTTTTATAAAAACAAAAAGCAGCTTTTATCCCAATACTTAAAGGCTAATTTACCATCCTTTCATTTGGTTTTAGTCATTTCCATTTTAATTAAACATCATCTGTGTGATATGTATATGGTGCAACCAACCAGAGTCATCCAGACCCCCAATATGAAATCATTTAAATAAAATTCAAATTTTGTCGTTCAATACAAAATTAGATAGAGACCTCGGTCTCAGTATGTAGAGAGCTTTTTAGGGTGCTTTTGACAAACAATGACATGAAGTCATTAGGAACAAATTGATTGCCAAAGTCAAGACAAATTGGACCGATAGAATACAGTAATACCTGTGAGATATGAAAAGAAGTACACCTCTGAGGTCTAGTGGGCAGGATGAGGGTGGTGTGAGGCCTGCCTGTGCATCCTCCGAACTGGCCTCTCATAGAGGCCAGTTCGCCTTAAACACACAAACAGCAGTCTCTGATTTCACTCTCTGTACATGTGTGCAGCCTGACACGATACTGTCAAAAACACATTCCTACAAACAGAGCTATAGGTTTATCTTGGGCATTATTTGCACATTTACCACTCGGATAACATTCTGGCTCTGACCACAGTATAAACAGAGAAATTGTTTGGGTTGCCATCTGGTGGCTGAAGATGGTACTGCATTACACAGTTCTAGCGTCTGTGCAAACCAAAAGTTAGGCCCTTGGTAAATATGTACAAACCTGTACAGTCTTTGTGACCCCCCTCCCCCACATATATGCTTATTTTATTTCTTATGTTGAAACATCAAATGAGCTGAAGTGGGTATAAAATATTTTTAAAAATTGGATACGCAAGAAGCATAATTAATGGTCATATTTTTATATGTATTCCTAAACTTTCATTTGTTTCCTCAGGGCAGTTGTCTTCTAGCATGCTTAATAATGGAGATTATCAGGTAAAAGGATGTAGCTGGCCAATGTTTTTGTTTAAAGGGGTCATGTCAAGCTCATTCTCAGGTTCATACTTATATTCTGGATTTCTACTAGAACATGTTTATATGCTTTAATGTTCAAAACCCACTTTATTTTTCTTATATTGTCAGTCTGAAAATACCTGTATTTACTATCTGTATGAAATGCTCCGTTTTAGCGCATGTCTCTTTAAGACTCTTTGTTAAACAACATGTTCTCTGATCATGAACATGATGTGTCCCCTTTAATAATTATTGCCAACAATCAACAAATGTACATTGTATGGCCTAAAGAGGTAAAAAAACAACATGATCAAGTGGGGGGGGGGGGGGGGGGGTATGGAGCAGTGCTAGTGAGGGTGAATGAGAATAGATCCACCAATCAGGTTACATTATTTGTTTTTATGTTAGTTAAACCGAGAAACAGGCAAACAAACACAACTCTCATTGTATCAACAAGCATTCTAACGCTGTGTGTGTGTGTGTGTGTGTGTGTGTGTGTGTGTGTGTGTGTGTGTGTGTGCGTGTGTGTGTGTGTGTGCGTGTAAAATCAGTGGAGCTGAACAAGCTGTGTCGGTGCTAAAATGGGCCTCTCTACACGATGAGGGATCTCATGGAACTGAAAGCTTTGTCACACCTTCACTTGTAAGTGTGAACTACGATGGTTTACCACCGCGCTCGCAGCAGGAGCACAGCTCACCACAAACTGCGGCATGTGTTTCAGTTTCAAGATGGTCGCCGCTGCAGAGATGAATGGAAATGACAAATGAATGAATTGGTCTCATTAGGCGCAAAGGTCACTCTCCAGCATTTCATTAATTACTCTAATAGCAGCCAATGTTCAAACATGTAGTGCAGGATTAATACAACGGCGATGTTATCAGTGCGATGTTATCAGTGCGTTCACGTGGACGCTGCCAGACGTGGGCCTGCACATGACTTGTTCAACCACATGTTTTCTGTTCCAGGCAGCTCACAGGAAGCAGTTTGTTGGGTCGGTACGTGCAGAAACGCTGAAAAAGGGGAGTTTTCATGACATGTCCCCTTTAAGGTCAATGCCTTTTCTTTTCTTTTTTTTCAGACATCAATCGATGATTAAAGTTAAGAGAGTCTGCTGAGGAGGAATGCAGAAGTTGCATTAAATCCACAGGGGGTATAGGGTCCAATCTCAGGCTTTAGTTCCAACAGGTGTGGTATTAACTAGAAGATAAAGAGGTGTTACACGTTAAGGCTCAGGCCTGAAACGGTTTAAATGAAACGGTTTCTAAAACAAAAAGATTTGTCGACCATCGGATGTGAAAAATGAAACCAATCTATCTTTGGTGTTACTTTCATGTACACCACATTATGCAAATGAAGTGAGGAAAAGATATTGGCTGGCTTCCTTGTAATGCAGTCTATATAATCTGCAACTTTAATCTTAGTTTAAGGCGGACTTTGTTAAGAAATGAAGACAGGACATTTGCAGTTTGATTGTTTAACCACTAGATCTTGCACGTTTGCCCCACTTCGATTAGTTTTGTTGACTTCTGCAAAAGTAACTTTCAACTTTAACTTTAACTCTAACTATGCTACCTTACATCATCTGTAGAGCTGAGTTTGGGATATGAGACTACGCAGGAAGATACAGGTCAACCTTAAGAATCCTCCCTCATCTCTCCTGCAGTGTGTCACAGTTCCGTGCAGGCCTGTCTGTGTTTTGCAGACACTGCAAAGAAGAGGAAGGCAATTCATGCGAGGAAGGATATAGTGCATGAGATACATTTGGCTCCAAGAAAAAAACGTCCTTCGTTATTATTAGCCGCAGAACGTCCTCGATCTCTTTCTGTTCCTCACTCGTGGGCGCACGTCGCCTGCTTTTACATACGAAGGACGTAGAAACACTTTCCATTTCGACTAAACTCATTGTGCTTTTACACCGCAGTGCATGTGCAACCAACCTGCATGCACAGATGCACCATGGGATGCTGTCAAAGTTGTGCCCTAGTTACTGACGTCCCTTTTAAAGTCAAGATCAGAAGATTACTCATATTTCCTGACTGACTCAGCGTGAAACCAGTTTCCTGTCTCTGGTTTTTAAGACTTTCTTCAAGCACTAAGTCTTTATTCAACTGTAAATGTTGTTGTTTTTATTTCTTTAACAATACAGTACACCAGCCTGTTTACAGGAGAAGAATCAGAGACAAATATGTAGCCGATGTCAGGATATTATGTTTCCCTGTTGCCAAGCAGGAATATAAAGTATCATTAAAAAAATAATTGATCCTTGTGGAACTCTTTTTTGTTTGAACAGATTTAAATCCACTGATGGAAACATAATTTCTTTCCCATAAATACTCGAAAAGTTTGAAACTCAAAAATGTGGTTTGATTGACAGTTGCCAAACAGCAGTCCCTCCTACTTCAGACCACTGAGAAGAGCGCCAGAAAAATAAAAATAAAAAACATCCCTGATCTGAAGCAATCCAAACTTGTTCTCACGTGAGAATTTATCATTGCTTGTGGAAGGCTGATTGAGAAAATAGGCCTTCGTGGTTTTTGTAAGAAAGCCAAAGTACACAGGAAGGCCTGATAGACCAACAAAACACGAAGTCTTTCAATCACAATATCCAGATCCACCGCGCCACAGGAAGCTGTGAGGTAAACCCCACACCGACCCGCCCATGTTTGCTCATTCCTCTCACTAGAGGAAGGATTTCAAAAGAGCACATCATGAAAAGTTATCAGAACGACGAAGCATTTACAACGGTCCAGAAATTGAAATGGATAAAAGAATATATGTTCGCATCCTCAAGGTTAATTCTCTGTAAAACCTTGGAACAGTGGCTAGTCCTGTACATTGGAGCCACAATCCTCTGTGGTGGGCCGGCTCGGTTCAGCGTGGAGGTGAGCCTCATTGTGGACTCCAAACATGTCTCTGGGCTCACACAGCCCCGAGACATGCCGTCTGCTTCAGCAGATACTCGATGAATTATCAAGTTCCTCCAGCTCCTCTCCGGGCTGTTGAGCCCTTTCACCTCAATATACTATCTCTCTCCTCCTTGTCTTTCTGTGAGAATAGGGACGCCTAATCTAATGGTCTCAGATTCTCCAAAATGCTGGAGAAAATCCAGCTTTGTGTTTGTGGGGTCAGTGGAGCTGTTTCCTGCTCGGTACATAAAAGTATTGTAAGTCCTTTGGCTCACGTCTGACACGCACTGCTGCTTTCAGAGCATGCAAAGTGATAGAATAGAATACAATATGATGGATTTAATGAGTGGATTTAACTATTGAGCTGCAAAGAAACGAATTATTCTTATTATATATTATTATTGATCTTTACTTTTTCTATGTGTCTTTTGTGAGACCCCTAACTTTAAGTAAGTGCAATACAAAATTGCTGGAGTAACTCTTTAATGGCTTATAATGGTTCAATTAAGAAATAGCTAATTGTTTATTAACCGTTAATAAAGTATAGTTACACCCCCTGTGGAAACGAAAATGGTTGTTCACAGCAGCAGGAGCTTGTTGAAACAAATGGCTTATTGTTGACATCTAGGCTGCGTATCTCCATGAGGGAATTACAGCTCCGTACTTCCGGTGTTGATAAGTAACTACTGGCTTCCATCAGGGCCTAAGGTTGGCTCACAGCCCCGCTACTGAGCCCTGTCATACTAGCTCTGGCTCCGTCAATGTATAGTTTCAGTGAAATTCATTGATTTCATTGGCTCGCGCGACTCCAGCGGCCCTGCGCTGTTCGCGTGCCATACGCTCTTCCCGCTGTCCATCACCCGACGTCTTCGCTTCAGAGCGTCTTCGGCGTGTCAGGTGGCTCTTTTGTCATTGGTCGTTCCGGTTGTCCGTCAGGCGCGCTCTACTGTGGGATTGGGCTCCTCCCGGAGCCGCGTCCCCCCCTTGGCCGTACCTGTCTCGCTGTGAGAGGCTGACAGCTCTTCCTGCTCCGCGCGCAGCTCCCGCCCCTTCAACCAGCTCCCAAGAAAGGAAGGAGTAACTGCTCGAGCCGCATGTGACACTTCCAGTATGCTGCAAAACAGCGCTACTATGTGACTCCTCGGGATTATGTTAGCTGGTTTTGCGGTTGGTGGGAAGTAAGGTTAGAAAGTTGGCAATTACAGCTGGCGTTTTAGAAGGGGGGGTACGGGGGCTAGAAGGGAAGGTGGTGCAAGTGGTTTCGGAAGAGGAGCGTGGCAGCGAAAAAGGAAAAAAAAGGTTGGAGGGGGGGGGTCTTTCCTGTGTGATACCAGATAGCTCTCTTCGCTCGCCCGCCACGACGGGACTGACGTAGAATATGGCGGAGCATCACCCGGTCTCCGACAACAAACACAAATCCTTGCTGAACTCCGGAGCGTCGTACTCGGGGAACGGACGCAGCAGCACGGCGGTGGTGGCGGAGAGAGGCAGCAACGCCGGGCAAGGAGGAGGTCTGTCCGGCGGCCTGTCGCAGCCGGCTGGGTGGCAGTCTTTGCTGTCTTTCACCATCCTGTTCCTGGCCTGGCTGGCCGGTTTCAGCGCCCGGCTCTTCGCTGTCATTCGCTTCGAGAGCATCATTCACGAGTTTGACCCCTGGTGAGTTTGGTCTTCCCCCACATGTCCGCACATTCACGCACTTAGCTTATTTGCGTTGTTTGTCAAGACATGTTGCTACAAATGTAGCCTCTGTTGTATTGTTGGGATGTATCTTTCCAAACATGTCAAGTGAACTGTTTGTCACGCGCCTAAATTCTCAAAAAATAAGACTTCTTGCTTTTGTGTTTGGGTCAAACTCTAAACGGGGACAAATCGGGCTAAATGTTACTTATTGTGTTTTGTGTATCTGTACCTTTTCTGATTGAGAAACACCCCTCACATTTAAGGCTCTCCTCCTCGGTACCCCGTGACGGCCTGCGTATCTATTGTCGTTCATTATTAAGTGCAACGTTGTAACAGCCAGTTGGGAAGAAAGGTGGGGTGGAGGGGGGTCACAGCAGAGTAAACTAGGACAATGGTGACAGCTCTCATCTGAGGCGGGTTGAACCCGGAAAAGAAGCAGTCGCGAGCGAAGTCCCTCTGACACAGATTTTCCTCCTTTGTTTACCTGCGTCGCCTTGCATCGACACACTGGCACTGATTACTGGGTCGTAATGTGGCCTCAGTGATGCAAACTGTCATCATATTGCACCCTATTCCTATAACAAGGGTTTAATGCGCCTTTTGCACAGCGTCCATCATTCTGAAGTTTATAAAACGTGTTTGTCTCCACATCTGTGCCCCCTTATTCTGCTTAACAATATCCAGTGTTCGGATTCAGTGTGGTCTTGAACGTTTCCATCACCTTGAATACTTGAAGTACAAGCTGCTGATTTTTTTTTTTTTTAGTGTGTAAAAGGCTTCCGATGTTAGTTCAGCCCGGGCTTGCAGCTGACAGTGAGGTTAGTGAGGTTAGCAAGATAAGGCGCGAGCAGGGCCCTGGCCCAAAAAATCTGATTTTGCACTCATTCATGTTTGTTCTTCTCAAATACGAATGATCTGCTCATGCACATGAAAGCTCCCCTCAGTTGAAACAAGCCGGGGGCTTCATCGTAGCCCCTTTTCTCACTTGTGTTTTGATTTCAAAATCTCTACTACTGTGACTTCTGGTTCTGGCAGATATTGTCCATTAATCATTTTTTTTTGTTGCCTTGGCCGAAGCCTGCATTGCATCACTGCGAGCGTTTTAATGATTATTCTGAGACCAAGCAGCGTGGATTAAACTGCCTGTCGTTGTCTCGTCTGCTGAATAAAAGAGCGAGGCTTGAAAGCTCTGGCTGGATGGAGGGTCCTGCGCCTTTCCTCGCGTGTCGCTGTCTGAGAGCCTAACGTGGCATGGCGAGGAGTGAAATGTATTCACACGCCGCTCTCATTTTTCTATCGTTTCTCTCTTTGCTATCAGACTGGCAGCATGATGTAAGGAGACGTGTGTCGGTGTCTCCCCTGCAGGAAATCTGGTGACGCAATATGTGAAAGGTCAGGTAATCTCTGGTTGTACATTTATGATGTACAGTACATTTTCGGGCCGCCTCATCTGTGGAAGAGGAACCCTCTGCTCTGTCGGGGGAAGAAGCTTGTCTTTGCCAAACAGTTATTAATGTACAACAGGCTGGAGTTTGAACCCGCTGTTTGTCTCGCAGGAAGACATTTGAAAAGTGCGGAAAGAGTAATCAGCGGTCGCACTAAAGACACCTGGAGGTTGTCGAGCATTCAGGAAGATAAAAGCAGCGGAGTTTACAGCCTTGACAGTACCCTCGTGCACTCGCGATGTTGCTGTCGTTCTTATCTTTTAAAAGAGGATGATCACAGTTGTGAGCCCCCCCCGCTACCCTGTTTCTTCCCTTTCTAGCCTTCTTCCTCTCTGTGACGTGTCCTTTTGATGTGGCTGGTTTCCTTCAGAAGCGATAGACGGAGCCGTTGGATCTGACCAGTAGTTAGTCATGCTTTGAGCTTTGACTGCATGAATCACGAGCGCAACATTGCAGATAGAAAAACAAAATAGAAGGTCTTCATTAATGCTTATGTCTCTGTCGGATGCACTTGCTAGTGAGACTTAATTTTCATTGAGTCCAAAAGACTAAAATGAAAGCTGTTTTCTGGTTGGTGTGCTTTCTGAAAACTGGTGTTGGTCATTTGTGAGTAAAACAAAAAACCTCCCTCTGATTGATATATTAGGCCGGTGTCGCAGATAGAACTGCAACGATTAGTCGATTTGACAGAATATTAATCGCCAGCTATTTTGATAATCGATTCGTCGTTTAAAGTCCTTGTTCTTGCAAAAAGGGCAGAAAGTGCTGTTTTCAGCATCTCAAATATGGAGATTTCATGCTCTCCTCTGTTTCATATCATATTACAATGGCATTATATTATTGTGGCATGTTCAGTTTAAGACTTGGGGTGTCGTGCAGCATTGCACATTTTTGTCAACGGAGCCGAGAGTCTATTTTATTCATTGTTTTGTTTAATATTTTTTGTTTAGGATATTTCAGTGTTTGTTTTCCAACTCTAAACTCAATAGTCGTCTCACTATTCTCCTTCAGAATTAATTGTTCATTTCTCTTTGAAAGGCTGCAGTTGATTTATTATACTGTTCTGTCATCATTATGTCAGTGGCATGAATTAATCTTAGTTGTATTAGATGTCTAGGACAATACACCAACAAAATGTGTGGTTGTGATGGGAATAATCAAACCCCAACCTTGGCAACAACAGTATTATTCAAACATTCTGAAATCACTGGTTGGCTTTGTGCCCTAAAACGAATGTCGGTGGTTGATGGCAGCAAAGTGAACTGAGGACCTTGTGAAAGCAGACAGGGTGACAGATCCTGTCTAATGTGAGGATACTGTTCTCTTTGTTGTCGCATGCACAAATGGAGGATAACTGGAAGTGGCCCCGTTGTTTATTGAGGATGGAGTTGATGGGCTGCAGAATGGGGGGTCATCATGAGCCGTGCCACATTACAAGGCGCTCTGAGGGGTTTCTGTGTTCCGCAATAGACCCGAGGCTGGGTTATCGCTGTACATGCGTCTCAGGCGATCTAGTCGTACCACACTGGTGCCTTTTTGAAGGTTTTGAAATGAAGGGCAGGGAGGAGAAATGAAAAGTGCCTGCTTGAAACAGAATAGGGAAGTAGATCCTCCATTTAGCCCCGTTGGCTTCATTTTCACCAACTGCCTCCTCAGATCTGATTCTTTTTCTCGCTCATTTCTGCTGAATCATCTCAATCCTTTCACTGCTGCGAGGGTCAAATGATGGCGCGAGTGAGTCGGTCCTTATTTTCTTTCTTTTTTTTATTCTCTGCTGTAGATGACAGTTAAACAAAACAAACAAGCTGGATCCAGGTCAGCAGTGCAATGCAAGGCCGATGATTCACGAGAGCCGGTGTGCTCCCGCTGCCTCTCCATTAGGGTGCCTTCAGCGGCGCACTGTGCTCAGGTCGCGGGGGTCGTGACAGTTTGTGTCCGTGGCCCGGCTCTGTTGACGGACCACCTGAAACCCGATCCTCATGGCTGGCGGCAGCGATGGCGACTCTGCCAAACGCGGGTGCTTTTCACCGGGCAGGGGGAGCAAATGTTCCGTAGACGAGATGACGGGGTCAGGTAGGCCGACCCACTCGCAGACCCACCGGGAGGCCGTGACCTTGTGCCGTTTGCACTCCACACTGCTGCCATTTTCCCAATTGTTTGCTGATGATGATTTTCTTCAGTCCTATTGAACAGCCCTGCAATAACTCTGTCTATATGACGCTTCAGATGTCGAGCTGTTGACACCAGCGCTGGGCCTGCTGCTGCATTACTGCAGTAATATGACTCCTACCTCACAGTGGAGCTCATTACCGTCACCACTGCTACTGCTGCCGGTTATTCTTGCTCTCAGCCTTTAACATATGGGAACAATACACACCGTATTCATGGGAACATGTTATAATAGAACATGCTTGTGGTGTTATTCTGAGCAAATGCAGGACTTGAATGTCCGTTCAGTCGACTCAACTCGTGGTACATTTGGCAACAGAAGTTAGTGGTATTGTGTTTGGATTTCATTAAATCAAAACGTTTCTAATAGTTTTCCACTTTCAATACACAGGGTTCCTGTGGATCCTTAAAGTCTTAAAAGTTATTGAATTTATGAATCTAGAAATAAGGCCTTACTTGGCATTACATCGATCTTATAAATGCCTAAACATCTATTTCCTAACTCATTTACCGAATGCCTCTTGCAATGACGTCACACGGATCAGGAGAGAGGACACCAACGGCACTCGTATTTTGTTAGCGGTCTTGATGCTCAGAGCAGATCTGATGTCTGCTAGCTAGTGACGTCATGAGGAAGCGCAAACTTGAGCAAGAGTTCACAGCATGGCGATGTAAATGAGGCACGTCGTATTTCTGTGCAGGAAGTGATTCAAACCCGGCACGATTTTTATTTTTTTTTTCCTCATTCTTGTAAAATTGCTCTGAAATTTCATTCCAAGTGGCAATAAAGAAAAAAGTCTTGAGTGTTAAATCGAACTCTTTCAGATGTAGGAAACTTGAATTCACCGCTGCAAACTCTTTGTCTGAAATGTACCGTTGAGTCAACAGTTCTGACACAGTGTCAACGAATAGGAATAATATTGGTTTTACAAACCTCCGACTCGCCGCATTACTGGCAGCATATCCTGAGCTGTGTTTGCCACACCGAAGGTCTGTCTACTGTCAACTGCAGTGAAGACCTCATTTTGTCAGCTAACCCTCTACATTGAGATTGAAGGGGTGGTTCTGTTTCTCATTAAATTACAGGACAGAGGGGTTTCCATTTCTCTGCAGTGTACAACAACATTTTTATATAAAGTTATGCTTCTGGATTATATTTGATCAACAACTCTCAGTGATCTGTTGTTGGGGTCTGAGCATATGGCTGCACATGTGCTGTGAACAAAGAAAATCAGGCCTTCCCTTTTGCAAAGCAAAGGTTTCATCCTGATTGTGGTTTGATGAGCACCAAACCCCCTCTGAAGGACTTTCACATTAGGGTGTGAATTTCTCCCCCCCCCAAAAAACTATGGTTCCTGAAGTCACCTGAGAGCACCGTTGCAACCTCATTGGCCGAGAGCCAAGACAGCACCAGGACCCCTGCGGTTCAACCAGTGTTCACCAAAACTAACTGCAATTCACACCTCCACGCTTTTTCCCTTCGACCTCGGTCGAGCAAGGGAGCAATCGCTGTTCTTCACCCTGGACATCCGTCCCTGGGACGCAAGGAGACGCATCAGCTTTCTCCCCCCCCCAGCATCGCGCTGTCGACGAAAGCCTCGAACCCTCACCAAACCCTGACAGGTCTTATGCTATCTTCGCTGGCCGAAGTAGCCGTGTTGTCTTTTTGAGTCAAGGCCCTCTCACTCCACCGGGACGAATCTCTTCCACGATTCCTCCCCGTGTTGTTGTTTTTCTTTTGCGTGCACATTCCGGCAGAAAGAAGCTGAAACCTCCCTTCTTCCCCGATGACTTCCCTTCAAGACCACGCCGTCTTAAGCTGAAGTAAGATCATCCTCTCTGCAGCGAGGATTGATCACGTCCAGCGCCCGCTCCAGAACGAGCCGCGTCAACGGACCGAAACAGCCGCCGCTTAAACAGCCGCCGCTTAAACAGCCGCGCTGATCTACAAGCAGCCCCACTTTTTCCTTCAGGACAAAGAAAGCACGATTCTCAGCAGCCACTCTCCCCGCCACAAAGAAGCGTCTCAAACAGTAAGCGTTCATTGTGCATCTGGGCTAGCTTAGCTTAAATTAACTTAAAGTTCATTCAAATTAATTCATGTATATGTTGATATTCCCGTGTTTTTGTGTGTTTCGTTACTATTGCGTAATATCAAGGTATTGCGCAACACTCAGCGGGCCCCAGCTCCGCTCCACTGTGCATTGCCCGTATTCTGTTCGCGTTAAAGACACCGTCGCAGTATACGGAGGTAAATACACAAACCTCACGGACCAGAGAAGTTCCGTTTGTATTGTGTATTAACTGCATTGACTGTTTTCTTTGGGATTATTTTCATTAATTTGTATTCAACTTTGTGGGATATTTCTCTCTTCATTAACTCGACTCTGTGAGTGAGCGGAGGGCCGTGTTCATCACTGCGTAAGCTGCCGACAGTTCAAGACGACAACGGTATGCTTATGCATGAGAGAATAACGTACTTATGCTCCTCAGGATATCGCAGCAGAAGTTTGATTTATGTTGACTTACGATTTCTCTCCACCTTTTCTTGGCTCACCCTCCTGCCAACACAGCAGGAGGTGACCCCCTCTCTCTCTGACCCTCTCTCTCTCACACGTGCTCACACACAGCGACCCCCCCCCCCCCCCCCCCCTCTCCTCCGCCAGTTTGCCCAAGTCACTCGACTAGGCCATCTAGTGGTGGGTCACGGTAGCATCTTAAGGTTCACCCAACCCCCCCCCCCAGTTTGCCCAAGTCCCTCGACTACACCATCTGGTGGTGTTCAGCGGTAGGTAACACCTTAAGACCTCCCCCTTTTTAACCCACAGTCTCAACCCCCCTTCTGCTAGTAGGCCAGCGGCCATCTTTGTAGTCTTTGACTGTGAGTGTTAAGGGCCCTCACCCCCCTTCCTTTTATACACAGACACACACACACACACATACACATACACACATACTTATATACACACCCTCCTCCTCTTTTATTTCATTTCTTTAGATATTAGGTACATAAAATTGTATGATGGCGTTTGTTGATTGCGATATTAATTGATCTGATCTTTTATTATTCTAATTTAATAAACTCGATTATACTTTAAAGAGCAGTCGTCTGTGATTAATGGTGCATATGTATGTGATGATCTGTATGTAGTAGTCTGCGCTCGGATTCACACCTTCACTGTCACTGATGAGTGACTACTAATTATGAGACTTAGTTTTATCGTTTGGTTATCGGTCCCTGTCCGCAGGGTGGTGCCCCGTTATTATTAATAATCATTAATAATTGTTATTCACATTAATAATTCTATTGATGTCAAGAATTCAGTTTCTTAAAAGCTGATAACTCAAACACAAGCCCCTATTGATCCCAACACTGTCTACCTTGCTCGTAACTGAATGTGGCCTTCCTGTATCCCTTGAAAGATCCTTTGTTATCGGCACAGTGTTCGGTGTCCCACTGGACCCAGTGTACGAGTGATCTTTTGAAAGTCCAAAAACAATGTACGGTAACAATGAAAAGGCTGTTGTGGGACAGTGAGCAGCGAGATGTTAAATGCCCTTTTGATTTGAACAGAGACGACTGTCATTCTCTTCACATCTTTACGTTTTTATCAGCAGTGTCTCCCCTGTATCTTGTACAGGACTGGCTTCCATGACAAAGAATATAAACTTTTTTCCTAAATGCCAAAAATAACGCTAAATATCGACTCCAGTGCGTCCCCCATATTCATCCTGGATTCCATGAAGTGTCTATGGTTAGTTCACGTGTCTGTAATAACAGAAGGACAGTCGAGTGTCTGTTATCTGAACTGCTAAAGTCAGTTGAACAAGTGAAGTGACGATAACGTTGTCGGGTAGGCTCGGTAGTGAGCGACACTAACGAGGGCTGAATGATTTAAAAAAAATAAATAAAATATTTGCGATTATTGTTGCACAGTATACCGATGTTGGAAAGGTATCGCAATACCATTAAAACCGGTACGATACCCCATTTTATTAGTAGCAGTACTTTTAAGAATGAGTGTTTTACGAACAAAGTAATGATAATACATGACGGATTCAGTGTTTTAAGCTGAGCTGAGACCAGAGAATATTGGGTCAAAACCAGGCGGCAACCTCCAGTTCTGCCAGGTGAAGCCGATGTGGAAGTGTCTTAAAACTTGCATTCTCTCTACTGACCAGCAGGGGGCGACTCCTCTGGTTGTATAGAAGTCTATGAGAAAGTGACTCTGCTTCTCTCTTGATTTATTACCTCAGTAAACATTGTAAACATGAGTTTATGGTCTCAATCTCTAGTTTCAAGTCTTCTTCAATACAGCATGATTTATGCTAAATTATGGTCCATTTAGAGTCAAATAGATCATAAAGCAGAGTATGTTTTGGGCGGGCTTACTGTGATTGACAGGTAGCTGCTGTACGCCGTCTCTACGTCACTCCTCCTCATTCCAAATATGGTAACTTTCGTTCATTGTTGCGGAAAAAATGACATGGTGACGGCCGTAATCCAAGATCGCGAACTCGAGGCTTCAAAACATCGGTCCACAAACCAATGGGTGATGTCACAATGACTACGTCCACTTCTGTGTCTCGTCAAAACAGGCCGGTGTTTTCTTTTGCGCTCATTGTGACATGAAGTTTGTTAGAAGTAATGTAGCTCTGGTGCGTTTTATGCGGAGTGAGTGCAGCACCAGACTCGGTTAAAGAAGAAAAGGCCTTTTAATTGGTACATTGCTTGTCACCAACCTTTCATATGGTCCACTTAGGAGGCAAGTTGGCCTTGTGTGCTCTGAATAGTTTGGCAAAAATATGCAGCCATAATTCTTTGTTTGAATGAAAACTACATTTGTGGCATTTGCTCCTGCTGCTCTTGCTCTTCACCACTGTTTTTGGAGGAAGGAAATAACTGCAGTCACAGGCGAGCCCTCTTTAAATGAGAGGTATTTCCTTTTCAAACGGCTGGGCGGCAGGTCTGATTCATGCCGATGTGAAGAGTGGTTCATGTGGAATTTCAAAAAGTGATTGATAGACTTGTGGAAAAGTAACTGATGTTGATTGTAGAGTTGCCCATTTGTACCTATAAACTCCAACCAAGCAGACGCTGGGAGCTTCAGGAAGCTGGCAGGCAGCCATTACTTTCAACATCACCACCTCCCCTTGTCACAGTAAAATAACTTCTACTGTGGCTGCTGTGTCACAGCACCGTTGGATTGCATGGACCTGTTGTCAAGGTGTTATTAATGACTCATCAGACAAGAGTTAATAATAGTATTTCTGAGCGTTGAAGCCCAATTCTGTCATTTGTTTTTCCCAGGAAATCCTTCCGTACGTGTGGAAGATCCCCTTTGTTCAGCTTACATAACACAAGTTTTAGTTTTTTATTATGCAACATCCAGAATGGGGATGAGTCATTCTAAGCTTTCATTCGGCTGGGTAGGGTGAAAGAGCCCGAACGATTTAACCACACCGTTTTACTCATGTAAGCTTGGTTTTATGAAGGGGAAGATGGCAGGAAGTGCTTCACTTTATGTCCAACTGGGTCACATTTAGGCCTCAATGGCATTAAGGTAAAATGTCATTCATTTGGAAATACTTTAGTGTTTCTTTCTGTTAATATCTCACTCCACCAGTCAAACTGTAAGATAGCAGTCAGAGGAAGTAGATTATCAGTTGATCAGGTTGTGTATCTGTGTGCGTGTGGACTGCTGCCGGAGCTGTGTGCTCCGCTTAATCACACACTGTTGTAAGCCAGTTCCTCTTCCACCACTGCCTTTTGATCTGCGGCCGCCACCATGGCTACTTCTTCTGTTCCGTTATGTGATCTGCCGTGGCACTTTTGTGGAGGATCTTACCCCCTGAAGCTACATTTCTGAATCACAAAATACCAGTGTTGTATAAGCATACTACTGACAGACTGATGATGAAAAAGCCACGCAGTAAACCCTCGCATTGTTTTCGGACATCTGCTGCTTTTGTTTTGTTGGTTCATGTCACCCGGGTGTTAGTTGATAGACTTTACCTAATGTGTTTATTGTTTAGTTTCAAACATTTGGAATAGCAGGTGGTTTTATCATGTCAGAGAAACATTCTAGTCAATTTATTTATCTGGTTGACCAACGGAAAGTTTACAGGTAATGCGTACATTTTGAAATGACACAATGAATCGGCAAAGAGCTCCAGAACAAAGAGGCTCCGTACAGTGTTTAATGTATCCCCTAAGGATACCCTCTGCACACTAGATTCTCTGCCTGCACTGTACTCCAAAACTCCAGCTTTGTGACACACACACACACACCTCTGAAGGCCAGTGAACTTGTTTACCATTCACCCTAGCACTCTCACCTCTTTGAGCTCCGTACTCCTCCTGCTCTGCTGTCCCCCCCCATAGCAGCTAATTGGCTCAGAGCGAGGAGGTGTTTCGGTCCGACCATGCTGAGCATCAAAGAGACTACGGCAGTAGCTGCTTCTTCAAGAAACACTTGAGTTTTGCCAACTTTCATGACCTTGTAAAACACAGCAAACACTGGCTTTCAGTCGCTTGGCCTTAGTGTGGTATTCATTTTAACAAGGGAAAATGTAAATGACAGTTGTATTGGTATCAGTACTTGGTATTGGCACATACCGTGTGTTGGGGTATTGGACTCGACACTGGAAGAGAGACACGTATAACCGGTTTCTTTGTATCCAGGCTGTATTCCCTCCGGTTGGTGTGTGCTCACGGCTCCACTGTGTCAATTTGGTCCTAAATTTCTACATTTTCTTTTTTGTGTCGGACGCTGTCGGGTTTTCTGATGCAGGCTGTCTTGGGTCACGCCGAAAAGGGGCCCTGAGTGAACGTTTGAATGTCTCAGCATTTGTCCTACTCTCTTGTGGGTGAGGCTGCTTTGATTTTAACAAGCTATTATTTGACTTTTTTCATGATTTCTGATGGAGTGAACACACCAGGAGGCGTGGTACTCATCTCGGTCGCTTTCTAACAAAGCTCCATTTGGCATGTCCAGTAAGAGCAGAAAAGGCTTTCTCGCTGGGGTTGGGCTTGTTTCAGCTCTTGCCAATACTTAAGATGATTTGAATATGAAGCTTATAATTTAGTGACTGGCCACTCTAATGACTTCTTCTGTTTCCTCTGCTTTGATTCCCACCGAGCTTTGAGCTGTTACTTCTGGCAGCGTGCCGCCGTGCCGCTAACACATTAGCTTATGCAGTCTTTTCTAATCACATTATAGGGACGCTGACTAGATGCACTGCTTTCCTTGCACATTCTCTCTTTATGCAAACATCACAGACACATTTGGATGCATGGTTCCATATGCTGTATTTTTACGTCAGCCCGCAGTACTTCTACTACTCTTTGATAAACTGCCTTTTTACATTTTCTTTGGGAAAGCCTTTGCAGAATTCTTTGCCAGGTTTTAATTGACTGTAGCGTTTGTATCTTGTGATGTATAAATGCGTCTACTCCCCAACCGACTATTGACCGATTTCATGTCTATATGACACGATAAATTGATGACGCAATTATCATGACAGGCCAGGTGGGGGGTATTTCGTAAGATGATGCACATTTATTAGCAGTTTTCTGTGTGTATTCGACTGATTCAGGCAATGCTGGAAATATATTAGCAGGATTGTTGCATTGAAATATAGACTGTGCATGATTTTACTAATCGTGCAAATGAAATACCTGACAAATCAGACACCATTTTATGACTATTTGATCTGAAGTAGTTTTCCTCAGAAACAACAAACAATCAATATCGCATTATAAAAATGGTATCCCTTTTTGCCCACAAATGCTTAATGCCATTGCAGGAAAAAGCCGCCCTACGAGGACTGTGCAACAATGAATGTTTCTAAAAGGTTGAATATCAATGCTGTAGCTGTACTTATAAACTCAATATCACACAGGCTTCCTTTAAATGAGGATCATTGACAATCATTTTAATGAGGATGGCACTAAAAAGTATCACAGAGAGAAGCTCCACTGTGATCATGGTTTAACAAAGACATTTGCATTGCACTTCATAAGAGGTTTTACTGCATATGATGTATGCAAGTTTTTTTTTTTAATGATAATTTTCAGATTTTCTTTTGGACACGCATCGGTTTTCTTTTGTCCTCTTTTCTCCCGTCGTCCTTTCTGCTGAAGTCACCGTCACCTGTTTTCTACTCTCCACATCTGCCCCGTGTGTCTTCACCCTTACTCCCCTCTTGCTCTGGTGAAGAGAAGCTGACAAGCTCACTTCCAGCTCTTCACGGGCAGGCAGGAAATCAGACCGCATGTCTGCTTTAGCTTAGAACGTTTCCGACTGCACCAGTTTACAGAAAATGAGCAGCACTCGCAGATTGTCCCATGGCATCGAAGAAAGTCAGCTGCGACCGTTTCGGTCCATATGCTATCTGTTAGGGATCAAATGAGTGTGGGTCATTCTAAGTATTGAGTATTATTGAAAGTAGTAAACGGATGCAGCCTGGCTGCTCACGCTTTCCTCCTCTGTGCCTCTGAAGAAGTCCCTACTCCTGTTATATAAATAAAATGGATAAGTTCAGATTTGATCATGATAATATATGTGTAGGCTTTCCTTTCATCCCACTGCCCTGCTGTCACAGGGAAGCTTCACTTGGCTAAAGTCTTGCACATTCACACATGTAAGGAGCCAATCAGAAACACGCTTGTGTGCGGCTAATTAATCTGCTCTGTCATTAGAAATCTAGCTGGATCATAGAAAATAGGTTTCTGGACATTTTAATATATTTAACTCTATACAGAAATATGGATGATTCAGTCAATTAAGAATGCCCAACTTAAAAGGCAGCCACAAGCACCCCAATATTTAGTAGTTAGACGTACACATGCACATATACATGTACATACATCCACTTGCTGTCCACTAGTACCCTGTACCCTCTAAGATGTTGCCTCTTGAATGCAAGTCAGAAAAAGTTGGCTAGTTTTGCTTATGAACCTTGGCGGTCATATGTATGAGCTGTCATGAGTATAAGCCACTCTGTAAACTCTGGTATATGTGAGCTCTTCCAGTTGCGTAGATTAAGCCTGGCTGCTACAATAAAACCTGTTACTCCCAGTCCAGAGTCCGCTGTAGTAAGGCCTCGTGGCCTAACAGACACAGTTGTCGGGATTCTGGTAGAGCTTGTTTGAGCCCAAATTCAAGGTTTTTCAGCACCACCTTTCCAAAAAAGACCCGTAGAGCGTGGAGAAATGTTACATTTCCAACATGTATTGTCCTGAATTTAAGCCAATTTTAAACGGTTTAAAGGGTGTAAAATATGTATGAAATCATAATTGACAAACTTACTTCTCGCATCCCCTGTAGCCCAAACCACATTTGAGATTACATCCTGCTCTCGCTATCCTAATCCCCAGCCTTATCTCACCGTATTAGTCTCAGGCCTTCACACGTTCTAGTTTGAATATTCAACATTGTCCCATAGCATCTTGAGCAGAGTGTCAAGTATGAAGAGAATTTAGAAACTCTAGAACCCTTATTCTCTTCTTCCTCTTCAGTGCATAGACGGCGCAAACGCTGGTCCTCAGCTCTAAATGCTTACAGAAATCACCGTTATCGGTCATTTGTTCTTTACGGTATTCAAATGACATAAACGAGCTTCTCTCATACGGCAGTTAACGGCGATAACGTCGTCACCGGCCGTCGTGGAAGTGTAGCACCTAACCCTCGGGTTAACGCTGTCTATCTGACTCGCCCCGTCAGCACTGTTGCCATTGTTTGCGCTGTTGGCTTCTAGCAGCCGACTCCACTATCGCCATGTTCAGAGCCGTGCGGATGCAGTCCCTCCATGGATTTGCTCTGAATTACATATAGAGCTCGTTCAAGTTCATATAAATGCATTGATTGGAAGTTCAGTACGGCAGTTGGTTTACCAATAGACAGAGTGATGACATTTTCAGCATGTCTGTTGCAGTGCAGTAGTTACAAAGTCTTTTTGTGCTGTGGTTTGGCAAAGTCCCAGCTGGTGTTGTTACTTTACATCATCTTACATCCTTATGATTCCATGGTAGTGGGTTTTTAAATGAGCTCTGTGTACATTGCTGTGGTCATAACAGACGGTTCTCACATCATGGGATAATGAAATAGCCATGACAAAGAGAGTGACAAGGCCGATGAAGTCGACTTAAAACGTAACAGAAACGCAAAGTGTGGTCAGTGTTGCAGTAGAAAACTACAGATGATTTCTCTTCTCCGCCCCTCTACTGTGCTTCCTTGATAATACCCCCCACTGTTCCTTTCCAAAGATCCGCATGAACGAGCAATTAAAGGAATTGACTACACAGCACACCTCCCATCAGGGAAATGTTGTTACCCTGATTAAATGTACAAACAAAGCAAGAAATTGTCATAATGGCCTTGCCTTCTTTTCACAGCTGATTAATGTTTTAATGCGACAACAGAGTCTCTGCGGCTGTCGCTGATAAATATTCATCAGGATTGCACATTCTTTGTCCCAGTTTGATAACCGACAAAAGAGCTTGTTTGATGTGTGTTACCTCGCATTACAGTTTGCTGCGCAAGACGTTAATGCCATGGGAGAATTTTGAATTGAAAGATATCACTTACCCTTACTACTCAACTTATTGCTAGGCTTCAGCAGGCGGCAACCTCCGAGTCTGAGAAAATGAATCCAATGCCGGAGTGCCCTTGCACTTCTTCGAATGACCATCAGGGGGCGACTCCTCCGGTTGCAAAAATAAGTCAGATTGTATAGAAGTCGATGAGAAAATGACTCTACTTCTCTCTTGATTTATTCCCTTAGTAAACATGAGTTTATGGTCTCAATCTCTAGTTTCAAGTATTCTTCAATACAGCATGATGTTCATTTAGTAAATGATGGTCCATTTAGAGTCAAATAGACCATAAAGAAGAGTATGCTTTAGGGCGGGGCTACTGTGATTGACAGGTCACTATCGCAGCGTTGACCGGTCTGGGAGTTGTCCATGTTCCCATCTTGAAACTTTAACTTTAGTGTGATGAAAGTTAATTGTAATATTTTGTGTTCGGTTGTGCTTCAGCTCCACCCTCTCGTGTCACTTCTGGTTGCAAAAAAACAAGATGGCGACGGCCAAAATTCCTGAACTCTGGGCTTCAAAACAGCTCTCCACAAAGCTATTACTGACATCACAGCAACTGCGTCCACTTCTTATATTCAGTCCATGGGCTTCACTCATTTCTCCTCCTTCCTACTTCCTTCACCTCCCCATCTTTCGTATCTCTCGCTTTACCTTTCCAGCCATTAGCTTGCTGCTGGTTGGCAGGTGGAGTAGCCCAGAGAGTTGCTCACGCACAGTATTCCTCCTTGATGTAACCCAGGCAGTCCCTGCTCTCTCTCGCTCTCGCTCGTGTCTCATGGCCTGTGTATTTCTGTCTGCTCCTTTTTCTCTCAGTTTTCCTGTCGTGGCTTTGCTCCCTGCAGAGTGAGGCGGGTACATGATCGCGTGGCAGTGACATGAGTGGCAAAGTGAACCTCTAAAGCAGCGGTTCCCAAACTTTTTAGGCCACGCACCCCCATCTACATCCCGACCGGGTTCACGCACCCCCAATACCCCACACCTTAAAAAAACAAGAAGAAGCAACAGAGCCTATTTATAGCGCATAGAAATCGGACCAATGAGAGAACAGTTTGCTCGCGCGTGGCGATTGTTTACAATATTTAGTCCGCTGTTAAATGTTGCAGTGTGAACACAAACCGAACAAAGGGGCAACTGCAACATTGTATCATATTAATCCCTGAATCAGAACAAAGCAAACGAACTACGGGTGTGAAAACGCCCTGAAACACTGCAACAAAGTTTCATTCACTTTCAGTTACGCAAGGCGTCACTTTTAAAGAGCAATACGGATGGCGAGGGCACACGCACAGGCTCGGAGGCAGATTATCACATTTAATTTACAATTAACCACACACAGAATGAGACTGCAGTTGTTTTGGGCTGTTTTGTAACTCCTCCAATTTCGATATAAACAATGTAAGGCTTTTGACTTGCACTGGCATGCTTGGTGTTCAGGTGGCAACGTAAATAAGAGGGTTTCAGGCAGCTGTTAGCAAGAACCTCACTGCACACCACGCACTGTGGCTTTGGGCAATCTGCATTGGCAATCCAAGTGAAGCCCAGACACAGATAATTTTCATCATATTTCCTCTTTTTTACCGTGACTCCGCGATGGGCCTATGTGCTCCCGATTTGTCTGTGCAATCCCTTCCTCCTTTTCGGTCTCCTCCGTCGCTCTCTCTCCTCTTTTATGACTGATGGCTTCAAATGTCCCACATGACAGTTTCCCCAATTTCAGCCAGTTTATCATATTTGCATGAATGTTGCTGAATGAATGAAGTTAGCGGTTAGCTGCAGAAGCTAGGCTAGCTAGTGTACGTAAAAGACAGTCTGGTGGCAGGAGCAGAACTGCATTTATTTATTAAATTGTACGTTTTTAAATTTAAATCTTACAAGGGGAATTTTTATAATGCATGTAACCGAGCGTCTTGGGTTCGTGTATAAGGGCACTTATCATACAGTAGTAACTGGAGTCGGGAGATTAGAAATCTTGTATCAGCCCACGGCTACTCTTTATTATTGTTTTCTCCTTTGGCCAGAGGCGGGGGTTGCGCCTTCGCTACGGCAACCCTCAAGGGACATATCGTCACCAGAACGACAAACACGAGACAGTCTGTTACATTCATGTTTTTATTTTGTGAAAATTATATTAATTATTACACCATTAGACCACCATTACATTTTTCGTCTCGCGCACCCCCTAGAGGCAGCTCGCGCACCCCCACCACACTTTGGGAATCCCTGCTCTAAAGGATGTTGGTGAAGGAGATGGCGTTGGTGGCTGTATTCCTCTGATGAAGAGATTAGAGGGGTCACAGTAAGAATCTGATCTGTGTTGCTGATTGGATGCTGCTGAATCCTGGCTGGTGATCTGTGAGACTACAGGAGATCTGTAAGATCTCTGGTCGGTTAGCCTGTCTCTATCCAATAGAAGCATGCCACTTGGGTAGGAAATACTGCAGCAAATTCACCCTAATGAAATCCTAAAAAAATACAATACTTAGTAGGTGACTGGATGAACCATCTGTCAATCTAGCTCTTATCCTGGGACGTTCAGGAGAAGAGTGAAGAGAGTTGTTCTCGTTCTTTGCTCTTCTTTCAATGAATAAATACTCTCCAGTTCTGCGATGATGCTTTTGCAGCTATGCTAACCTCGTTAGGGGCTGTGTTGTTTAGAACAAACGTCTTTGTCGATCCCGGTCCACGAGCTGTGAAGCAGCTTTTTAAAACCTAAATGGAAAGCGTCTCATCAAGCCCCCCCCGGTCGCTGGCGAGGCTTCGTCGAGAGCCGGCTGCGAACTCTTTCAGCCCGACAGCCAAATGACAAATAGGACAGGCTCGCCCCAGAAGCCAGACTCATGGAAACCTATTGCCTCCTTCATCATGCGGGCAGCCTCCCACCATAGATGGGACCCGTGACCTCTAATTTAAGAAACAAAGCTCCAGGCCTCACAATGACTGCAAATGCTCTACTTAGCTCCTAATGTATTTGCATAATTTCTTTTCCACAGTCGGACCCAGTGTGGCCACATCGACCTACATGTTCCATATTGGGAAAGTTTATGCTTTGCTCTGCACTCCGATGACTCCATTAGTTTCAGTGACTGGCCTTTAGCATGAGGACACATACGGCAGCAACCATTTCCCCCGCTATAGCTCTCAGGAGACAAGAGAGAATGAGCGGCCAGCTCGTCCCGCAAGATGCTAATGGTCAAAGAGAAAGCGTGTCGGTCATAGTCACGTCAGTAATACGGTAAACAAGCAGGCCAAGGTTTCCTCGTCTGCATTTAATAGCCCACAGCATGCGCACACACACACACGCACACAGACCTGCTCATGATTTTCTGGTGGTATTGCAGAGGACACAGCAGTCACAGAACGGCAGTCCTCCGGGCCAAGGGCGCGGTGATGTGAAAGGAAATGGACTCATCGCTCAGTGGAAAATATCAAAGGCTCAAAACCCGTCTGCTGCCAGAGCACAACATTTGACAAACGCATTGTGGACATGGACTCAATTTTGTGGATCGCAAAATGGCCATACAATTTAGTTTACCGAGTAACATTTGTGGATGTCTTGATGACATTTAGTATGTAAACACCGTTTAGTGTTACATAACTTGGGAAGTCATTTCAGAGAAGGGCTTTATGACCATGTTGCCTCAGAGTAAACCTTAAAGGTACCCCAACATGACACGGCAAGTCACTCCTCAATGTTCCACAAGACTTTCTGAAAGTAAAAGGAATTGTGTAGGATGCAAGCAAGTATTGCTGGTGTACCCACGCTTCATAACCCCCCGCTGACATGCAGGGTGAGTAATGGCACCGAGCCACTGGCTGAATGGAGGTCAATCTTTTGTTGCCGTGGCCGGTCAGTTTGTCTCCTCAGTCAGCCACCGCGGCAAGTAATTGGCCATCAGCGGGAGATTCCGTTCAGCACCGAGACTCTGTTTTCACTTTGAACTCTTGAGAAGTGCCAGACAGAAGTCGGCGTTCTGCCCTGCAGGTACAGCACTGAAGGAATGGAGAACCGTTAAGAGGGAGCCACTGTGTGCACAGTCCCGATACAGAGATCTGGGCTAAGGATAACGGCCGATAGCGAGGAGCGATCTGTTACTGCTGTTTGATTGATACGATGCATGCCTCACTGTGTGGAGGAGACTGGGATCATTATTTTATTATGCTGCATGCAGCAGCTCTGAGAGACGTAGCTTCAGTTGGTGGCAGTAACGAGTCAAAATCAGCCAGCCAACGATGAGGGCGAATGAGAAAAAATAATCATGTAGAGCTCTATATACAGTCAGGGCCATAAGTGGACTGTGACACAATGTTTCTAATTACACGACTAATGGATTTGAAAGGAAGCAGGTGGTTGAAGTAGGCGGGCTGGTAGACCTGCATGCTCATTGAGTGATCCGTTCTTTTTGTTCTTTTTCCCCCAAAATAAAGTTTGCAGAGCCGGTCCGCCTCCCTGCGATCCGCTCCCGAGGCACTCAGACGTGTCGAGCAGCTGGTCGGCGCAAGCGAAGCATCTCCTCATTAAATATTCATCATGACTGCATCGGGCTGAGACATGTGGTGTTGTTAGGCTGTCGGTGCTTCTGACTGACCAACCAGCGCAGCCGAAGACGAGCCCAAACCAAACCCTGTGAACTCGGCCTTTTATCAATGTCACTTCTAAAACGTAGATTATTTTATTCCTGAGAAGCGGTGTTATTTGAGTTCAGCTTTCTTTCTGTACTGTGCATCCCTTGGCTTAAATTGTCAAAGGTCAAACATTTTTAGAATTAATACGGTGCAGAACAGCTGCTTCAAATCCTGGCTGCACCATCTTCCCTCTCAGATTGCTGCTTCAGGGCCTTTTTTTCTTCTTCTGCTTCTTCGACTTGCTACAACACTCCAGAAAGACATGTTTCCTTAATGCATATTTGATAACGTCGCACCTCTCCGGTCCAGGTCTCCAAGCTAACCAGTCTGTGAGGGAAGGGAAGCACTTCCAGAATGCCCCTTTAACGGTGCGTTTTCCCAATTACTTTATCTCTATCTATAAATTTCTACTTGATTACAACAGATTGAACTTTGCATTGATTTCCCTAATTCAAATCTCCTTTTTAAAAGAGTCAGCTTTATATTTTTTGTGACGGTATTGAATTTAATGACTGCATCAAATTTGAATTGGTCAGTGAATAACTCTCTAAAAAGTGCCGTTTTCAGCAATGGATCAACCACAGTATGTCAGGACTGGCTTGTTTTGGAGTTCCTCTGCCCCCTAGTGGCCAGACATTGATCAGTGGAGCTTTAAGTTGTGGGCTCTCATCAGAAACACTTCTGGACATCAGTCGGGTCCACTTCCGTTTTTTTTGCTGGTGCGGTTTACGAGCTTAAATGTTGTCATTGCGCTAAATCCAACTTTCATTAGTAATAAGCAATATCACAACTTGATACACACAATGTTATGTTTGCTTAGAAAAGGTGTAACGGAGGCAAACATGACCACGCCCATTTTCTGGTCCGGTGCTAAATTTACACTGGCCTGACTCTACTGAACACCATGCAGATACAAACCTGTGACTCTCGGTTGTGCCGCGAGTCCACTTCAAAAACCAGACCGCACTCAGATCTTCATTACGAGATGACTACTCTGATACGAAATTGAACAAAGCCACTCGGGCTGGAACGGCGAACAAGATAAGGAATCAGATTAACATGACAAGATGAGAACGGTGACCACACTTCTCTTTTTTTCTTCTTTTTTTTTTTAAAGGTGCTCTTCTGTTTCTCATCAGTTTCTGAAATGGACTTGAAGAGCAGAGAATCAGACCATGAAATAGGCTCGTAACTCGAATGCCTTTTTTCTTTGAATAGCTTTTTTGAGGTGTGCTTGGTTTTAGCAACAAACTAGAAAAGAGAGCGAGGACCCTTTGGAAACACACAGCTGGTAGCTCTAACAAAAAAACCACACACTTTCTTCACGGTGAGCCTTTCATCACTGATGGTTCTACTTCTCTGGCTCCCCAGATATCAAAGCAAGTTTTCATTAGAGCTGACCCTGGGGTAAAATAATAAATAAAAACCTGCTTGTTTCTGGCTGCTTGTACGACCACGTGTGATGAAGTATCGCTTCCCTTTGGTCCCCTCGCCCGTTGTGGGTGATTTAGAGAATGAATGAGGCTCACCACTGTCTCATCCGCTGCCTCCTCGGTGCAAACTGAGCACAGGGTTTTGGGGGTCGATTTTCTTTTGGAAATAGTTTGATCTGATTTAGTTGACATATGGAAAGCAAGGGGAACGTTGTGGGTGAGTTGGGCAATTGTTGGTTCCTACCTATACTCTCCCTCGGGTGTTGTTCTTTCATCAGCCAGTCAGACTCCTCGCCTGCCTCACCCCCTGTTTACCACAATATAGGATTTGTGGGATTTGGATGAGACGTCGCCAGATTTTAATAAATGTCTTTGTGTTGGGTTTCCCTCCTCCCCTGGACTCTAAACCGGCTCAGTTTCAAACGTTTGATGGGGACATACCATGAAAAAGTCACTTCTTACACTCTAAAAAAAAAAAAAAGTTGAGTATACTTAAAAAGGTTAAGCAACCAGCTGCAAAGGCTTTTTTGAGTATACTCAACTAAGTTGTGTCAACTTAGGATAAGAAGTTAACTCAAAGTGCTATTTTAAGTTTCTCAAACTTGATATTTCAAGTGTTCTTTACTTAAGTACACGAGTAGACGTGAGGATCAAACTCAATATTTTAAGTTATGTTAACTTAAGTAGGTCTGACTAGTAATAAGTTTGAGAAACTTAAAATAGCACTTTGAGTAAACTTCTTATCCTAAGTTGACATAACTTAGTTGAGTATACTCAAAAAAGCCTTTGCAGCTGTTTGCTTAACCTTTTTAAGTATATTCAACTTTTCTTTTTTTACAGCCTTCATTTTTAATTAGAAATGTACACCGTTAAAGAAAAGAAACATTGTAAAACACAAAATGTTTAATAACAATAAGTTATTTGCTTGCAAAACAATATTGTCTTTCAATTTCAACACTTGAATAGTAGACAGCAGGGGGTCAACATCCTTATAATCTCTACTTCATGCCATTTTAAACCCAAAGACACCGACTAAAGTTCCGTCCTAATACTCAGTCAAAACAAAAAGAAATGCAAATATGTGTCTGCATGGCGCTATGTGGCAGTAACAACAATAAACTAAAATTAATATTAAATTATAATACACCTAAAGCGCGGGACCAGCAGTGGATAGTTCAGCTGTAATATACAAAGTATATACAAATAATAAACTTGTTAAACATCTAATACTTAAGGGTGTTGACCAATTTGGTCAACTCATACCATCGGCATTTGGTCAAGTTGGTGACATTTCAGTCCCTCATGAAAATCCAGTCAAGACCATAGGCGTGGTTTAGATATGGCAGGCTACTTCAGCAAACTGTTCTTTAAGGCTTGAACCCGGGTAGAGCACTGGGTACCAAGGTTCATGAACACCTTTTGAATTACTTCAAAAATGTGTACCGCAAGTCCTTCGGATACTACAGGTTTAGAGCCTGGATGAGCCCAAACAAAAGGGCAAATGCGGTTGGGAAGTCGCATACATCCTCCAGGACAATCCATTCCTCAATAACCAGGGCGATGCTTATTGTTGTTGGACTTGAGCGGACCGCCCCAACGCCATCTTCAACAACTGAATATTCCAAGTTCAACTCCCTTGACGCAAAATTCCTCCGGGTCTGTATTTTAAAGAAAAACAAGCATAGAGAGACTTTCATAAATATTCACCCCCTCTTTAAAGTTCTCTTTTTTTCCTTCCCATTCTGTAACAATACATTTGAAAAGTCAAAATACATTTTTGGTTGGTAAATTTTCTGCAGATTTTAAAAACTAAAATATACCACTTTCATACCATATTCACCCCCTACACATTTGTATTATAGTATTTTAATATTTAAATATTCATACTCTGAATGTCGTGTCTTGTCATTAAATAAATAAATAGAGCAGAATACAGGGAAACATTTGCTCACTGTACAGGCTTCCTTCGATTCAATAAGTGACAAAAACCTGAAGGAACTGGAGCAAAACTGCCATTAAACAATGGACAAAATCACTCCAAATCTGCCAGATTCTTACCCTAAAGACGTGTAGCAGCAAAGGGTGCTAATGGTGTGTAGGGGCTTTTTTAGTTTTATTTTCTTAAAAAGATTAGCTAACCAAAAAGGTATTTTGACTTTGAAAATGCACTGACAGAGAATGACTTTACAATTAAAAATACTCCAAAATATGTACATGCATCATTTTTAAGTCAGACAAATCTTCAACAGGTCTAAATACTTTCTGAATGCACTGTATACGAGGTCTCAAAACCCATGACTAATTTGGGCTTGGAATTATAAATGTTACCAGTAAATTTGAAGGAGAATTGCTGTTACAAAATGCATGTGATGCAGGCACCACACTCGCATGTAACCTTGATGCTACAGTAATATTGCCAGTATTGGCTATCACATGAAATTAAATGTTAACTGTAAAGTTACACTTATTAAACTATTTAGGTGGAATAACAAAGTAACGGTGAAGTAGAAATGAGGGTTTGATGAAAGTTTGCATTAGTGTTTTCTTGCTCAATGTGCAACCTAAATGACATTGACACATTAGTCTTACCAGCTATTTCTTCAGAAAGCCATCCGGCTTCTCCATCAAAGAACGGTAGACCCCATAGAGCTGTAGAGTTTCTGTGGGCAAGCACATCAGTTGTCTGAAAGATACAAAATGAAGATTAAAAATGTATATATTCATAATAATTATAATTCAAAAAATTCAATGCAAACTATAAAAGACAAAGGCATTTGGCAAAATGCTTCCAGCATTGGCGCATGCATTTCAGGTTGGCTGTATTCACTAACTAAATTAACCTATATTTTACCACTGTATATATGGGCATCATGTTTTTGGACATAGCTTAAGGGTGAAAACACAGTAACGCTCTCTTGCTTTTCATCTCCGAAATCACCAATTTGAAATGTCAATTAAGTCAAACGATACAATACACCTGTGAACATTAACGTGTATTCATATTTATTTTGTAAGACAAACTGGAATATTAAAGGGTGATCTGATGGTAAATGCTCTGCTCCAATGTTATGGTTTGCATAGTTTCATAATTGATGTCTTGTGTCAGACTAAATAATTGTGAAAATGCCCCTCGTCTGTCCCCCAGTTTTTGGTCCCAGTTCAAATCTAATTGAGGACCCCTGCTATACCACATGCACTTCCTACTTATTGATTACCTGTTCATCAAAGGTGTCTAGAAGGATCCTCATGTCCTTTCCAAGTGTTCCGCGGCGTGATCTGTACAGCTTAATAAGCTGCGATGAGTGTGCATCCAATGATGACAGGAAGATCTTCTTCAGGTCCACTCGAGTAATTCTGTAGAACTCTGCACAAAACAGTTTGCATGTAAAGAAACAATGATGCAAGTTTATGTTCAATTGTATAATTGTCCAAAGGCATTAGATACATGCTGTTTTCTATTTCAGAACAACCAACAGTAGCCTGTGGATCATTGCACTCTGCAGGAAATTCTTCATCTGCTTCTGGTAGATCAGTTGGAGTTGTTGGAGATATTACAGATTATCTAAAATCATTAACACTAAGATTTGTACTTCCAGCTTGCATGACTACTGAAGGACATTACTTGTAAATTCAGTTTTTGAATAGACAACAGTCACATGCTGCTTCAAATGAGCCCTGAGATGGCCTATGCATTTTTCTGGCGCACAGAGGACCTTACAGTCACACAATTCACAACAAAATGTGACCTGCACTTTAGGTTTAGCAGACTGTTTATGTACTCTTGAAAGGTGGGATTTTAACGCACCAGTTGTCTTGAAAGTTCAGGTGCAGTCTGTATACAGGCACGGGAGTGGTTAGAGTCACGCCTGGTAATGTCTGTAATGCTTTAAGAGGACATCTTGACTGGGGTGGAAAAACTTGCATCCAAATCCTATGAAGGAAAGATAAGAACATGTTAACAATGTGCATAATTGTCAAAACTCCATGCAAACCTAACAGCTTCACATCCCCTTATTTTCAAAGATGGGCAATATTTATTGCCAAGGAGTAATGGTACATTTTTTACTAAAACAGAAAAGCAGTTTGCCATGATTTATTAAATGTACACTGAGAACTGAGAATTTAAAAGATGATTCCACTAACCTCTAACTATGTTCACCTTAAGTGTGTAAAGGAGCTATTTGCAAGTCATTAAAATAGTTTTATCATAATGACAAACAATACTATGAGTGATGGAAGGAAGGGGGTGACCACGAAAAATGAGTATTTATGCATTATTTGTTTTGTATCAGGGAAGGAAAAGCATAGGTCAAGGAGTCTTACGAGTAACACAAATAAATGGAGTGCACAAAAGAACGGCGTGTTGCTTTATGCCTACTTCATTACCTGGAAGGTATCTAGTGCACCTCAATGGTACACGCGCGCGGGTAACTTAAACTAGCATGCTAAAGCCTTCGTGTTTCAACGCCACCAACACTAACGAACGGCGAAGCACTTTGCAGCAACATGTTAGCTAGCTAACAGAAACCAACCAATGTAACGTTAGCATACGGGGCTATACCGTTGTGCACGTGCATACAACGTAGTAACGTTAGCTTTAGCTAGTACAGACGTTAACTTTAATATGTGCAAATTCACTCGACCATGCAAAACCGCAAGCCGTGGGTCATTATCGTTAAATTACACATGACATTATGAACACGTGAAAAATAGGGTGGGGTCCGTCACGTTGTAAACTTCTTAATGTTAACTTTTGCATTAAAAAAATAACATGTTCGCTGACTAGCCCGTTAGCTAACACACTCCAGAACATACACAGCCTTACCTTGTTAATGTGTGCTCTAGGTAGACTGCATGCAACACTTGGCTCTTTCTGTGCACCGCCAGGGTTTGTCAGAGGCCGAAGCGTCTGTTACTGACACATTTATTTAAGCAACACTTGAGCTGACGTGGACCAGCGCGGAATTGCTCTCTCTAACCGAAGGCACTGGTGTAGCGCAGTGATGTTTTTTTCCTCTCTTCTTCTTCTTCTTCTTCTTCTTCTTCTTCTTCTTCTTCTTCTTCTTCTTCTTCTTCTTCTTCTTCTTCTTCTTCTTCTTCTTCTTCTTCTTCTTCTTCTTCTTCTTCTTCTTCTTCTTCTTCTTCTTCTTCTTCTTCTTCTTCTTCTTCTTCTTCTTCTTCTTCTTCGAACTTTATTGAACATTGTCAACAGACATTCAGCAGATCATGAACATTCTTACACAAATAAGATTTAGGTATAAAAAGTAAATGTCAGTCAAATAAAATCAAAAAAAATAAGGTATCTAAACATAATGGTATCTTAAGAGGGGCTAAAGAAAATAATGTTTTATTTATTTTATTTTATTATTTAAAATATATAATTATAGTGTATATACACACATACATACATGCATACATACATGTATATATTTACTAACATCTACCCATGCACAGTGGCCTTAGTTACCTCCACAGATGCCCAAACCACTATGCTAAGTTTTCTCGACTTAAAAGTTTCAGTGGACTGCACTCCTTATTAGTAAAGTTGACATTTTGAGTTGGCTCAACTTTTTCCAAAGGGATTTGTTGACTCAACTTTAAAAAAAGTGTTAGTACAACAAATTTGAAGTTGGGCTTTTTAGAGTGTAGTAGGGGTGGGAATCGGCAGAGATCTCGCGATACGATATTATCGCGATACTTAGAATATTGCAGTATCGTGAAAGTATCATGATAATGTCGCAGTATCGTGATAATATCTGAGTATTGTGATAACATATATTGTGATTTATTACTTTTTTCAACTTCAAATTATGTCCCCAAAGGGAAACTGTGTCAACAACATGTTTTATCTGAGTTCTTTCTCTGATGTCTCCATCTTTGTTTCGACCAACTTCCTACCAATCACGCACGCAGACCCGGCACCTCTGCTGACCTCACCAGAAAACAACTCGGCACCATCTAGTGGACTAGATGATTTGAAAAATTGATTTGATTTATTTATTTTGTTTTTAAATAGTTTATATAATAAAATATCGATATAATATCGCCACGCAAAATATCGCGATACTATGCTGTATCGATTTTTTCCCCACCCCTACTTCTTAGTCACTTGTGCGCATACATTTGGGTTTCTAGAGTGCCTGACAACCCACTAACTGAGACATAAGACGACCCTGTCAGTTTTAGTTTTTTTTTTTGTGGGCTGCCTGTATCAGAAAACATGTGATTCAACAAGCCAATCAGATTTGGCTCTCCTTCCCATGTCACATGCAGGCTCATAGAATATACCCTCCATCTGAGTGTCTCTGCCGACGGCTTGAGAACTACCTTTGCAAAGGTGCGCCGTATTTTGTGGGGAGCCAATCAGAGCGGACTGTTCTTTGTGATAGGGGATATTCAGACATATTCAGACAGACGGTGTGAGAAAAATAATGTGTTTTAACATTAAATCATGTAATCATGTTCAAGTAGAAACCCAAAGTACAAATATGAACTTTAAAATGAGCATATGTCCCCTTTAACTTCTCTCAGCACTAAGCATTATAACGTTCTTCAGATCCTCTGTTTTGACAATTAGCGTTCAGACAGTTGGCTTCCGACCCTCTGCATTGAGTGACCGTGGGCACCGCTCGGTCCTCTGCTCTCTCTCCCCAGCCAACGTTTCGTATGGCTTTAATTAAGCGCTTGGAGACCAGCTTTCTCCCGTTGGGGTCAGTTACAGTTCTCTTCTGTTTCTTTAACGATACACATGTGAACACTTTTGTAATTTATATTTTTTTAATAGGCAGCAAAGCCAGATTACAAACTGTTATTGCATTTCCATTTATTTTCTGTGAGGCGTTCTGTGCCTGGTGTCTGTTCTTCCCCTGCACAGCCTCAGCTCACACATTATTTTCTCATCATAATGAAACTCTCACCCCAATTCGATACTGCCGTAAAACAAACAAAACAATAAATCCCATGTACTTAAACATACACTCCTTTGTTGTGCTTTGATCGAGAAGTTAGCATGTTTGTTTAACACGAAGAGAATAAATTGGTGAAACTCAGATTAATCTACTTTGACCTGAAGGTCTGTTTGCCTATGGACATTCAATGCTGGAACTCTATGAACTTTGGTTTAGCACCACAAACAAATAATCGGAAGGGTCCTCCTCTTAAATACCCGAGTCCTTTATTACCTTTTGCATGATGATTTCTGCGACTTTATTATTAATCTCCGATGGTCCGCCTTAAGTTTCTCACCATGAACTCAATTTTTAGAAGATTACATTTAAACTCCTCATGATAACATTATAATTTACCTGCACGCTTGAACGCATCATAATGTAACTCAGTGCAAACTCCGTAGTTGGCTGTCAGCTCTGTTTTTTTTTAGCCAAGCAGGACTGTGCCGCCCACCGGCTGCTAACGTTAACTAGCTCTCCTATCGATTCAACACAGATTTGTTGTTTGCAATGTAGCATTATTAGGGAAATTTTCTCGGCGTTAGTCTTGAGCTTTGATCGCTACCTAATCGGTACCTGCGTTACTGTAGAAGAATCGAGGACAATCTCGTTGTTGTGAAGTGAAGCTTCTAATGACGACCAAGACACGTCTGGTTTTGAACGGAACACTTTACTTCCTGAAACTGCAGTATAACAACTGTTACAGTAAACAGACTGCGCTCTTGCACCCGACATATAGGTTTTCACTTATCATTATGTGGGGGCTGGATATCACCCCAGAGAGAGGAGGCCAGAGCGCGTGGTCCAGCTGCTGTTTACAGTAGAGACGCTGCGATAATAACTCTACCAAAACTGGTTTACAATTAAAAGGAATTTAATCCCACTGGAGCAAATACAATTATACAGTGAAGTACACTACTTCTATGGAATATGAAACAATAAAAACGAACCAAAAACACGTCCTCCCGCTGAGAGCCACCGCCGGAAGAGAGAAAAAAGACTTTAAATGAAACCTCCCACATCCTGTTTGAAACCCCTCCCCTTTTGTCGATCACAATTCCTATTGGCCAGGTCCCAGGTGCCCCCTCTAATCGCCTGTAAGACTCTCTGGCCCTTCTCTCTTAACACATTCAATGACTGTCTGTTATGGCTTAACCCTTCTATGATAAACATTCTATATAAAAGATAAGACTTTGCACCTTTTGGCGAAAGCTTCATCCAAAACACTTATGATTATGACAAATTATGAATTCTTAAATATGAATCATTAAACACTTTTATTATAGCTTCTAAACACACAGTTCTACACTCAAATTTCTTACAATTACCATTGTTGTTGTGAAGAAGCACGTATCATGCTACTTCCTGTATCTTCACAGTAAAACCACTTCCGTTTTCATGCTCTTCACAATAAAAAACATGCAATCAAACAATTTACAACACTAGTTTACATAATTATGGCATCGACTTGGTACCAAAGTATTGGTTCCCATGACATCCCTATCAGGGAATAATACTGCATATGTCAGAAATCCTTCCTCCTAACTCTACTCCCCCCACTGCTCCCCTCTACATGTCTTCCTCCCTTCTTCTTTCTCTGTCGATCACATCGCGGCCACGCCTCAGAGCAGTTTACAAACCTAGCAGTCTTCAAGGACTGTGAAATTTAGGTTTCACTCAAAACTGGGCCAGTGGAGTTAAGAGACGACGATGATTTAGCAGATTGCTGTCTGCAGTTCCGGACAGATGGAGGCGCAGGAGGAGAGAGCGTCATCCCTTTCATGCCGGCCGCTCCCGTCTCATCAAGCATTCAGAGAGCCCTGACCAGTTGCACAACACGGCTGCTTTACAAGCCGGCACAGGCCAGATACGGCAGGTGAACGAGAAGGAAAAAACAGGTTATTACGGTTTCTATCTATTTTGCCCTCAGCCTCTGACCCCTGTCCCACTCTACTCTGAGCATGTGGCCAGCCCTCTGCAACAGTGTGAGGCACACAATATGTTTTGGCCTCCAGCCCTGTGATGGTACGGAGCTATATATGGCTGCCTGTGCCAGGACGAGCTTCCTCTCAGGGACAATACAGACCAACTTGACTTTGACCGATGCTTCCTCTCTCGGCTCCGTTTGTCTCATCCTGACCCCAGGCTGAGCTAGTTAGCTCAATGGTCCTCTGCAGACAGAGCTCGTAGCAATACAGTGTTCTGTGTATTTCATATACTATAAAAATAAGTACTATGCCCAGGCTGACTGTTGAACATACATTGTTAATATCTTGGTATGATATGAAGCGGTCCGGTAATTAGTGGTCCGGTAATTGTATTTAGGACAACAAATGCGGCAACTTGTTTGGCAATAGTGGCCAGTTATTGACAGCTTATCTACTGCTGTGTGACGTTGTGTTTTTTACTGGTTCTTATTTCTAATCCAGTAAAGTTCTCCTCAGGCTATTATTCCCACAGTTATTCGTGTTTCATGTTGTCCTGATTGGGAGTTCGTTCCACCATCGAGGAGCCAGTACAGCAAACAGTTGTGACTTTGAGCGGTCTTTCGTAGTGAGGGAGCAGCAAGCCGATTGGCTGCAGCAGAGCGTGGTGGACGGGCGGGGGTGTATCGGTTGACCGCGTCCCGGATGTAGGATATGCCTGAGCCAATTACAGCACGGTAGCAAAGTACCAGTGTCTCGAATGGGATCGGAGGCCACACGCCGCCGCCTCTCCCGGCCTCGGAGACGACGGCGCCACGGGTCGTCCCTGGGTGACTGCCCCTCTGTTCGGCTCAGCTCTATTGGCCACCCGCCACGCAGAGCGGTCGTTGGCGTGCACGCAGAGGAGAAGGGCTTGTTGTTATCAGGAATGATAAAAGCAGAGCGGTGACATCATCGTGTCCTGGAAAGAAGACCAAAGACGTATTTTATTATTATAGTGGACGGACTCTTAATCCGTACGAATGCATATATAGATACAATTACTACTGTTGAGGTGAAATCCAGCTCAGAGATGTGCGTCACACCCTGAATGATTTCCCATATGCAGTGGCGGGCTGCCACAAGTGTTGCCATGGGGATTAATCCAAATGATGCTTGCACATTTTACTTCCACTCACTGCCTTGAGTGTGGGCCGGGGAACGCATTACAGCGGTCCCACGTGTGGTGGAATAGATTCACCTTAGTGCAATAAAGCTTTCAGCTGCTACTCTGAATTATTTACAGACTTTAATTTGTCTAGTGACCGTCCACCGAGAATGATTGGTGTTTTTTTATTTATTTATTTATTTTTGCTGCAGTGCTTTGCTCCCCGAGACGTATTCATATTTAACCCAGAAGGCTGTCGCTAATGGACGCTTAGCTCTGGATCTGAGGCTGGGTTTCAAACAAAGTCTCTCACGCACGTGCCTGGTCAGCCATGGATTGAAGTGAAAACCTGTGAAGGACATTGACTTCTCTCTGTGGAATTGATTAAGAACTCAACTTAGCCTCACTCCCGTCTCAAGCCCTTAAAGTCTTTTAGTTTTGAAGTTGCGAACCTTGATCGGGGCCAGCAGAGCAAGAAATTGAAGCTCCAACTGGGATACTATTTTTCTTCTGTCCTCTCTGGCTTTCTTGGGCCGCGATTGTAAGAAGAAAAAGTAGTCATTCCGTCCATACAGGCAGGAATGAGAGCACCGAAGACGCAACGGAGTGTGTGTGTGTGGGGTGTAAGCTCAAACACCTGTGCAAGTACTCCCAATATAGCACTCGGTCCTGAGGGGGTAGAGAGAGCCGTGTGCTGCAATCCATCCGTCAAATGTTCAGTATTACATGAAGGGACAGTTTCGATTGATCACTTTAACACTTGGTGAAAAGCTCAGGGGACAAAGACTAGCCGCTGGTGTATCAGCACGGCCTCTTCTACAGTAGCAGCACGGACGAGGCTGCAGTTGGACTGTTCTCTCAAACCCTCAGAGGCTGTGAGTGACTGGAGAAATGGAAGACTGGGAGAAGGTAGCGGGTGAGGAAGGAAGGGCAAATGTTGAGTTATATTCCTGGTGACTTCTGTTCTTTGTGTGAATGCAAATACAACCTTGTCTACTTCCTACGCTGTTAGCCGAGGCTGGGGTCGATTGTGGAAGAGTGACGTTTGTGCCGCTTTCCCAGCAAATTGTCAATTAAAGGCCTTCACACATCAGTGATGTGGCGAAGAATGCAGAAATACTCCCCCGAGAATATTATGTCTCTGGCCTTTTATTGTAAAAGGTAAGAGGGGAAGGAGTGGATCTGCGCTGCCTTTGTCAGGGAGCGATACACTTTGACCTCTTGATCAGGACTACGGAGTTATATCATGAAATACAAGCACAACGTGATTGGTCGATGCCTTTATTCAAGGTGCGAAAGCTCAGAAAGATCAACCTCGTTAAGAAACCAAATATGCCGCTTTTTGGTCGTGAAATATTCACGTTGTTTTGAGTACAAAAACTGCTGGAACAAATGTATTGACGTGAATTAATCGCACGGAAATAAGGTTAAAGGCCTTTAACAGTGGTTGGATTTTCAGCAGTTCACTGCGTTTCTGTCAATTCCTAGTCCCTCGTAGACTAATGCTGGGCGATGACACAATATGCGTTAGATGTATTTATGACCACACTACGTGGCCTTTCAGTCACATCCAGTTCAAACCTCTCTGTGCTGAAGGAATCTCTAAAGCCAAACTAAATAGCTAGAATGCCAGTCTGATGCTCTTCTACTCCAGTTAGATTGTGAACTCCAAAGTATTACACAGCGTGGTTAGATTTAGTGCTCATCTGCAAACAATAATAGTATTATAGTTTGCATATACAAACAATACCATTAACCAGTTTTAGTTTCAACGTCTCTTGTTTTCTCATCTAGGGCTCTCAGCTGATGTCTCCAGTTTTTCCCCACGCTGTGACTTTGTTGCGACTCAGTTACAACTTCCAACGTTGCTCACAGCCGGGACTTTGAAACGGCTTTTGTTGTTTCTTGTCAGCTCTGCAACTTTTAAACTCTTCTAAATACTCAAAGTGGAAGTTTGTTTGACGGTTCCCTCAGCCCGCTCAGTCAGTGCGCGTTTGTTTGTGCTTTTTCAAACGGGTCAGCAGAGCCGCTTTGTTAGCCGTGTTGTTGCTCACGCCGTAAGGCCGTAAGGCTTACATGAAGGCTGAATGCACGCTAAAGTAAACTTGTAGGCTGCATTTGGTTACGTTATGTCCACACCGAACGATTGGAAGTGTACATTTGCGTCACGCGCTCTAGATGCGCAGTAGAGGAGGAGGGGCTAACCGTCATGGATACCAACAATGTTTCACTGAATACGGTTGTATTCGGCGTATCCAGGAGCCACACGTCTGATGCTGAAATAACTACACAGTGATTCATCAAGCGATCTGAATTCAGGTCTGTCCGCAAGACGACAAGCAAACAAGCAAACAAGCCCTCCGTTAAGATGAAGGGGTGTCTCGTGCTGTACTACATGGAGGGGTTGGGTGGGAGGGTGATGATTTGTGGACACCGCTGACAAAATGCCAATGTAAAGACACAAGCATGCTGCAACACTTTATTTTCCCTTCCCCGTGTGTCTGGGAAAGATCACTGCCCCTAACATACATACAACGATCCGCCCAGGAGACTGCCGTCTGCTTCACCATCAGAAGATCGATGGTGCGGGTGATGCTTTCAAACTGATCCTTTTTAAATCAATCCTGTGCTTCGTTTAGTTCACCAGAGGCGACGTAAAGCTGGACCCATTTTTATTTTATTCAGGCCGGTGTGAAATCTGTGCGACCACAAAAGTTAGGTATACATCGAACAGAAAATAGTGTTGATTAAAAATATCTAAGAACATAATCTTAGTTATAAACTCTGCATTTGGACAATTTTTGGATTATATCAATTTCATTTTATTGAATTTGAATGTAAAAACCTGAGGAACCGAGCTTCCTTGCGTTGAGGCACTGATGTCCCCTGTAGCCTCTTCTGTTTGGTTTTGGTGGCGTGCCATGTCTGACAGCCCCCCCCCCCCCCCCCTCTGCCTCTCTCCCACTGTTGCAGGTTCAACTACAGGTCAACTCACCACCTCACCACCAATGGCTTCTACGAGTTCCTCAACTGGTTTGACGAAAGAGCCTGGTACCCTCTGGGTAGGATAGTAGGGGGCACGGTGAGTGTTTCGTGTGTGTGTGTGTGTGTGTGTGTGTGTGTGTGTGTGTGTGTGTGTGTGTGTCGTGAGGATGGGGTCTGATTGTGCACATGTGTGTAGTGCCTTCTTTCCCTTGTCCTTGAGTCACATTACTGTATCAGTCATCCTCTTCAACCCGTTCTCAGCTACATGTCTCACACTCCGTAAGCGAGTAGCTGGCTGGTCAAAGGCTCCTGGGGGAGGCAGGGAGTTAGCGGAGAGCACTGGGTTTGTCTCCATAATCGCCAGAGGACAGACGGACCGGGGTCACGTCATTACACCTCAACTCCTCTCTGAATGCTGATCTCCTCCTCCTCTATTTGCAGCGCTGCGTGTGATCTCTCTATTTGGGGCTGATCGCGGGCTAATCTGTTCACCAGAGTGCACTTACGTTGCACATTAGCTGACAAAACCACAGCTTTTAGTACGTTGTTTTCACTGCAACATACAAGTCCTGCACCTCTCTCTATGGAAACGGCCCAACCACGGCTGGAGGTAGAGAGAACTCAAAATTGTTTATGTGCAGTGTAACACGGCTACAATGCCATAAATCATATATTGCCATATATTAAATATTACTGATGTCAGGAAAAAAAACTGAGGCTACACGTGCTAAGTATATTTAATTATTTACATTTTTACAACCTATACTTACAGCTTCTCGTGTCCAGAAGCCTGCAGATTCACGGGATTGTTATCAGGTGGCTGTTGCTCTCAGATGAGTTAGTCATGGCTTCCCAGTTGCGCTGAGGAGCGCAGAATTTAATTTAAGTATCACAATTTTAAGCTTTGTTCTGCCTTTTCTGAGGAAAGCGTTCGTCACATGATGTGTTCAAGGACCGTCGGAACGCTGAATATTTGACGATAATGATGGTTTTTACGGCTTCTTGCTGTGACAAACCGTATAGTTTTGGCGATGGTTTAAAGAAAACGTGCTTTTCAATCCCGCCGCTGTCCAGCAAGGAGAGGGAGAGGTGCTGAGCAAAACTCCACCTTAAAGGCCAGTCCACCTTAAGTGTGGGCCAAAGTTGTCGCTAACTTCGGGACTAACCCCCTCCAGCAGTCGATCACAATCAATCAGTATTTACACTCCTGCTCTAAAGCAACCCTTTGGCATCACATGTCACTAAGGGACAAACAATGCTCAAAGTTATTACGCTAGTATCTTTCTATTGGAGCGTTTATTGAGACATTGTATTGAACGTGTTTTGCCGTCAGTATTTAGTTCACAGATGCAAACCATAGAGGCGAATGTAAGTCTAAGCTGACAGGTCGGGTCAACAGTAATGGTTTTAAACAGCTGCTGGGAATCATTTGCACATGATTAAACATAATATGATTTTCACAGTTTTTGTTTTCGTTTTTTGGAGTCAGCAATAATTTGAACATGAAGCACCGAACTGCAAACAAAAGGTGACGTTTCCATTCCTCTCTTTGGTTTGGAGTCTGCTCGATGTCGTCCTCGATGTGAAGAAAACTCAAATATGCTTTGTTTTCTTCAAAGATTGTTTAGCACGCTGGAAGTTCAGTAACGTTCGCTGCCATCACAACTTTGGTTGTGGAGGTGATGATGATGCCGGCTGGTAAAAGCCCATCTTCTTTCCAGGGCCTCTGTGAGCTACGTAGCAACAAGCTTGTTGTGTGGTTATTATGGTTATATTTAGTTTTTATTTATTAAATAAATGATGTCGGTCACAGCAGTGGAAATATGCTTAAAGCAGCATTTTTCAGTCGGCAGTATTGGTGCTCTTCTTATCACATCACATGCATATTACACGAGAGCAGAGATGGGCCTTCGGGGGCCTTTATTGATGACACTTGACTCCTCACTTCACCGCACACTTCCTGTCTCATCTTCCCATCTCTCCTCGTCTCCCCCCCCCCCCCAGGTGTACCCAGGCCTGATGGTCACGGCGGGCCTCATCCACTACGTGCTCAACCTGCTGAACATCACCGTCCACATCCGGGACGTGTGCGTGTTCCTGGCGCCGGTGTTCAGCGGCCTGACCTCCATCTCCACCTTCCTGCTCACGAAGGAGCTGTGGAACCAGGGGGCGGGGCTGCTGGCGGCCTGCTTCATCGCCATCGTCCCCGGCTACATCTCCCGCTCCGTGGCCGGCTCCTTCGACAACGAGGGCATCGCCATCTTCGCCCTGCAGTTCACCTACTACCTCTGGGTATGTATTTTACATCTTTACTGTATGAAGTTAAACCTCCATGTGACACTAGATAGAGGCACTGGTAGGAGGAAAGGCCCCGGCAGCATTATCCTCGTTCAATCACGTGATCTCGTAAAGCCAAGTGTTCATTTAAGATGTTTCTTAATGTCAGGAGCAGCTAATCCAACGAGCAAATGCATGTCATTAACATACACGAGGTGATGCGTATTAAAGTCAGGAGGACATGGTACAGGTTGTTTGTGATTATAGACGTATTACACACACACACACAGATGTGACCTTCCTCTGTCCGCTTCTACTCATTTATTCATCCCACTGGTCCTCAGTGGTTTGTGCATGTGGCTATAATGGCTCACGTTATTAACGGACTAGCATAACCTGATTCACATTAACATTAAGCCTTGTTTCCATAGAGGCTAATAAATCACTCTGAATAAATCACACAGGACAGAATGAGTTTCATAACCGTCTCTAGTGGTTGCATCCATACCCATTCCTTTCCCTACCCCAGCTCCCCCTTTCTCCCTCGTTTCCGTCAATCCAGCAATTTATCCAATCTCCTCCAGCCAGTAACGGCGGCTCCCACCCGGGCCTTCGTTAAGTCGGCCTCGTTAAGCCCTCGTTAGCCGCCCTCGCACAAGGTAACGCTATGTAGGACGCGGCGCTCCGCTTTGTGCAGGTCGTTAACGAGGGAAACATGATGAATAATTCAGACAGTTGTGTCGGGTGAGCAGCAAAGGAGCCAATGCTCGAGGCAAAACAGTGAACGGAGCAGCTCAGCTTAGTGTAAGCATATGATGTATATTAGACTCTGTGTGTGTTGGTTAACGCTCTGCTATGTGAACTGCAGGTGAAGTCGGTGAAGACGGGATCTGTCTTCTGGTCCATCGGATGCTGCCTCTCCTACTTCTACATGGTGAGAATACACAAAAACCTCCATCTTCACGTTCATGACATGCAATACATGGAAATAGCTTCGATATCGCCCTTTGTGTTTGTCAACATGATGCCAGAACAAACAGCAGGGTTTTCCCTTTACAAGACTTGGACATTGCGCAGATCCTGAGAGTCCAACTTGTGTTTTTGGTTGTGTGTTTGCATAGAATATAAACAAAAGTTTACATTCTAATGTCTGGGTGTTGTTAAGAATTGAAGTTCTAGGACAATATATCGTTTCAATAAAGGTAATTCTTGTGACAGGCCGACCACATTCATGTCCTATCTGACACTTTAAACCTAACGCAAACGCAAAATGTGAATCAGAGTCATAAACTCGAGGGAGAGCACTGTGTAAATTCCGCACTGTCTCTGAAACACAGAAACCGTGCCACTCACAGGTGGCCATCAAACTGTGTTTGCCTCACATCACCGAGAGCAAATTCCCTCCCAGAAAAAACCTAAAAACAAACAATTGGAGAAGCCTTTTCTTTACCCACCGATCGTTCAGCCAGAGTGGGGTAAATCTGCGATGAGTCATTTGAACGCCTCGCGCTGTACGCTGCGGCACCTTTTGTCTGGCAGCTGCTCACCGACCGGGGAGTTACACAACACTTAGAGACAGTGAGCACAAAGATTGAAAAGAGGTGTGTGTGTGTGTGTGTGCGCGCCTGCGCCTGCGCCTTTTGGGGGACTGACAACATAATGTGAAGAATAGCAGTCTTAACGCTGTAGCTCATAATGATTTCACAGCTCTCAGGTGGGCTGTGCGGCTTTGCACCCTCCTTGTTGCAACCCGTCTCATTATAGAAGTGTGTGCGTGTTGTTGTGAATAAGAGAGGGAACACAGCCACCCTTCAGTTCCCAGCCCACAGGGACTCGTGGGCCGGGCATAATACTGATTATGTGCTGCGGCTGAAAGCGCCGCGCGGATTCAGCAGAGATCATAATCCCATTATGACAAGACGCAGTAAACTAAGTGTGTGTGCTCACCTGACTTCTGTCAGGTGAGCGTTTGCATGCCTTAGACTGTGTATAGAAGAAGGGGATGTAGTCATCGCTGCGTCACACATTGGTTTGTGGTGTGAACAGAAGTGATGATATTTGAACGTTCGATAATGCTGTTGCAAGGTAGTCCCGCCCTAAAGCATCCCCTGCTTTATGATCTGTTTGAGTCTAAATGGACCATAATGTACTAAATGAACATCATGCTGTATTGAAGAAGACTTGAAACTAGAGATTGAGAACATAAACTCATGTTTACAATGTTTACTGAGGTAATAAATCAAGAGAGAAGTAGAGTCATTTTCTCATAGACTTCTATACAACCAGAGGAGTCGCCCCCTGGTGGCTACTAGAGACGATGCTAATTTTGAGACACTATCGCACTGGCTTCCCTCCTCAGAACCAGAGCCGCCTGGTGCATACCATATATTACAAATTGTTACACCCGTTCATTAACGACAACCGTTGCCGAAGATCCAGCTAACTTGAAAATGCTCTCGTTTTCTTTGTCCCACAGGTGTCGGCTTGGGGCGGTTACGTGTTCATCATCAACCTTATTCCCCTTCATGTATTTGTCCTGCTTCTTATGCAGCGCTTCAGTAGGAGGGTCTACATAGGTGAGATGCAGCGCACACACACACACACACACACACACCTTTTTATATGGACATGAATTCAACGACATAAACAGAAGACTTGAGGGGACAACAATTCTGCTCATTTGACATTCAGTGTAGCACATCCAGGATAAACAGCCAACTTAAAGGGCAGCAGCTACACGCACACACACACACACACACACACACACTGTGCGTGCAGAGAAAAATACACACCGTCATGCAGGGTGCACTGACAACAGAGTAGCTTGTTATTCTTTGTCATGTGTGCACTGTACATACACTTACTGATGTTGGGATCAATAGGGGCTTGTGTTTGAGTTATCAGCTTTAAGAATCTGAATTCTTGACATCAATAGAATTATTAATGTGAATAACAATTATTAATGATTATTAATAATAACGGGGCACCACCCTGCGAACAGGGACCGATAACCAAACGATAAAACTAAGTCTCATAATTAGTAGTCACTCATCAGTGACAGTGAAGGTGTGAAATCCGAGCGCAGGCTACAACATACAGATCATCACATACATATGCACCATTAATCACAGACGACTGCTCTTTAAAGTATACTAGAGTTTATTAAATTAGAATAATAAAAGATCAGATCAATTAATATCGCAATCAACAAACGCCATTATACAATCTTATGTACCTAATATCTAAAGAAATGAAATAAAAGAGGAGGAGGGTGTGTATATAAGTATGTGTATGTGTGTGTGTGTGTGTCTGTGTATAAAAGGAAGGGGGGTGAGGGCTGTGGGTTAAAAGGGGGGAGGTCTTAAGGTATTACCGCTGAACACCACCAGATGGCGTAGTCGAGGGACTTAGACAAACTGGGGGGGGGGGTGAACCTTAAGATGCTACCGTGACCCACCACTAGATGGCCTAGTCGAGTGACTTGGGCAAACTGGCGGAGGAGAGGGGGGGGGGTCGCTGTGTGTGAGCACGTGTGAGAGAGAGAGGGTCAGAGAGAGAGGGGGTCACCTCCTGCTGTGTTGGCAGGAGGGTGAGCCAAGAAAAGGTGGAGAGAAATCGTAAGTCAACATAAATCAAACTTCTGCTGCGATATCCTGAGGAGCATAAGTACGTTATTCTCTCACGCATAAGCATACCGATGTCGTCTCGAACTGTCGGCAGCTTAGACAGTGATGAACACGGCACTCAGCTCACTCACAGAGCCGAGTTAATGAAGAGAGAAATATCCCACAAAGTTGAATACAAATGAATGAAAATAATCCCAAAGAAAACAGTCAATGCAGTTAATACACAATACAAACGGAACTTCTCTGGTCCGTGAGGTTTGTGTATTTACCTCCGTATACTGCGACGGTGTCTTTAACGCGAACAGAATACGGGCAATGCACAGTGGAGCGGAGCTGGGGCCCGCTGAGTGTTGCGCAATACCTTGATATTACGCAATAGTAACGAAACACACAAAAACACGGGAATATCGACATATACATGAATTAACTTGAATGAACTTTAAGTTAATTTAAGCTAAGCTAGCCCAGATGCACAATGAACTCACGTTGGAGACGCTTCTTTGTGGCGGGGAGAGTGGCCGCTGAGAATCGTGCTTTCTTTGTCCTGAAGGAAAAAGTGGGGCTGCTTGTAGATCAGCGCGGCTGTTTAAGCGGCGGCTGTTTCGGTCCGTTGACGCGGCTCGTTCTGGAGCTGGCGCTGGACGTGATCAATCCTCGCTGCAGAGAGGATGATTTAACATCGGATTGAGACGCTGTGGTCCGTACGTCTCATCGGAAATCTTCGGGAAGGAGCGAGTTTTTCAGCTGCTGCTTTGCCGGAATGTGCACAAAAAGAAAACACGGGGAGGAATCGTGGAAGAAATTCGTCCCGGTGGAGTGAGAGGGCCTTGACTCAAAAAGACAACACGGCTACTTCGGCCAGCGAAGATAGCATAAGACCTGTCAGGGTTTGGTGAGGGTTCGAGGCTTTCGTCGACAGCGCGATGCTGGGGGGGGGGAGAAAGCTGATGCGTCTCCTTGCGTCCCAGGGACGGATGTCCAGGGTGAAGAACAGCGATTGCTCCCTTGCTCGACCGAGGTCGAAGGGAAAAAGCGTGGAGGTGTGAACTGCAGTCAGTTTTGTTGAACAGTGGCTGAACCACAGGGGTCCTGGTGCTGTCTTGGCTCTCGGCCAATGAGGTTGCAGCGGTGCTCTCAGGTGACTTCAGGAACCACAGTTTTGGGGGGGGGGGGGGAAATTCACACCTTAATGTGAAATTCCTTCAGAGGGGGTTTGGTGCTCATCAAACCACAATCCGGATGAAACCTTTGCTTGCAAAAGGGAAGGCCTGATTTTCTTTGTTCACAGCACATGTGCAGCCATATGCTCAGACCCCAACATCCCCCCTTTGGTGTGAAGAGCGAGCTGTTGGCTTCGGTCTTTAGAGCAAACCCAGGGCTGGCACGTGCATCCATGTGTTGGGGAAACCTGAAGAGGTGAGACAATCCAAGTATTCCTGAGACCAAAAGCAGTGGTTAAAAGGCAGTGTTCAAGTTCATAGAGTTCAAGGTTCATAGTTCATAGCGTTCAAGTTCATGGTTCATTGGCATCTGGGCAGATGACTAAAGTTGCATCTGGGCAGATGACTTTAACTACTTTTACCTACATCTACTATCATACACAATTCAAATCATAGGTGAGCAACACATTATTCCCAAATAATTCAATCGCTATTATGATGTCGTGATTCTCTAGCATTGCGGCATAGTGTCAAAGAAAGTAACAACCCAAATAAAACAAAACAAAACACAAAAGAGATAGAAGGAAAGAATAGAAAGACAAGAAGCAGGTGAGGGGAATGCAGTGGTTACTGGTTCAACTCCTAGACAGGACTGGAGTCCGTCGGCGGAGCAGTCGTAGGTTGGCTACGTGGTGTTATGAATAGGAGGGAATCAGTTAAGTCTGTCATTTCTGGATCTATGAGTGCATGATGTGTGCGTCTATCTCTCTCTAATCGGTAGATTTAGAGCGAGTCCTGTGTCTAAGTTTTGAATCTATCGATGTTGGAGTTGCGTTGCTAAGACTATAGGCCAGGGGTACCTGTGAAGGTTGCATAACAGTAGTGGTAGCAGATTTACATATTTTGATAACACGGCTAGTGTGACCAGCTAGGCTGGGGTTTCGCTGCTCAAGCTGTTGGTAGCTGAGCCTTCTCGGATGAGGTTCTGGGATAAATCTGACTGCTGCGGCCTAGGTTATGTCTTCTTTGGTTACTTCTGGTAGAGTCTATAAAGCATGCAAAGAGTTGTTTATGAGAGTGGAGCATCAGGTTACAGTCCCAATGAACGTTTTTCAGGTCATGCAACTGTTCTGGTTCAAGTTGGATGTGTTAGCAGTTAGTGCATGTCTACAGGGCGAGTTGAGGCATGCAGCTAAATGTTAGTAGTCAATAAGTAAGCCGCCATTCGGCCGGTTGGTTTCGACACTGGCAAGATTAGAGTGTACTTCCTGTGAAGTGCCTCTCTAAGTTTCTGTTGACAGAGCCCACCCCCCTCGTGCTGTTCAAGTGGCGAGGGTGGATACCCCCCAGGTTACCGTCAGCACTCAGGGAAACGTCGCGAACAGTTTCACTCTGGAGTGTGTCATGGCAGGCTGGTGATATCTCCCTCCCCCCACCCTCCTAATTAGAGATGGAGACAGGTCCGGCGCGCAAGTCAAGTTCAGTTACCTACGGCACTGGCTACTTGACAGGCCCGGGCGATGACTCGGCTGAAAGAAGGCGGTGGCTTCGTTGAACAAGCTGGAGGTGGATCGTGCTGACAGAGCAGGAGAACAAGGCTTAGTTGACGAAAGATTTTACGAGCGAGGGTGCTCGAAAAGGGCCTCTAAGGGTGTGACACCCTAGAGGTGTATGCGAAAAGATGGGGGAACACATGCGGCTCGTTTCTGACCCGGAGTCGGGTAGAGCAAGAGTGTTATGACCCCCCAGTAAGACTGAAGAATATGTATAGACATATACATAACGGGCATTTCCTTTGCGGACAAGGTCGCCCAAGAAGGTTGAAGAACGAGGGTGCGAAATTGGGAGTGGTCGTTTCCGGAAGTGGGCTGAGTTCTCTTCCCCCCCCCCCTTCTACCACGTCGACTTGGCAGCAGGGGGAGAGATCACTCGGCTTAGTCAGGTGGGCTGCGAGTCAGTGTTACCTGAGGTTGCCCTTGAGGGCGTCTTTCACTGTCCCGTGGGTCCTTCGACCGCCACGGTCGTTTGTTCCTCGGAGGTGACCAGGGCTCGCTAGGCCAAGGCCTCTCGTCGTCTTCCAACGCTAGGTCGGGGTCGCTCGACTGTTGGATGCTCAAGACTATGTCGGTGTCATCGTGCTGATTCATCGGCCGACCGCGTGTCTCCCATGCAAGTTGCGCATATTTCCTAATCTCTGGCATGGTGAGGTTACTCGTTCTGCAGTGCATGGTAACGTCGTATCTCACGTGGTCGTGGAGATTGTGCAGAAATAGCGACTTAAAGGCATGGTCTTCTTCTAGACCTGGGGCGTTACGTCCCTGGAAGTATGCAGACCTCAAGCGCCTGAAGTAGTCTCTCGGGGACTCTAGCCTTCTCTGGGAAATGGCGAAGGCGCTGAGGGTGGCAGAAGCTGGGTCGGTGTACAGGGAGTACTCCTCCCTAAGGGCGTGACAAAGGGATGAATAGCGGTCGCGGATGTTCGGCTGGAGCGTTTCCATGAAAACGTGGACGTTTCGAGTCGTGGTTTTCCACACTAGTTTGAGTTTTTTGCGCGCTGAGGGGCGTGATAAGTCGAGGAGGCAGCGATCGATCTCCCTTAGGTAGTCATCGATGCTCGAGTCGCGATTATCGGGATTGAAGTGCTCTACGTCTTTTGCTAGAGACTCAATCTGCCGGGTACGCAGGCCTCCAAGGTTGATGGGGCCTGGGCCGTCCGAGTCGTCTGAGTCTCCATACTCGCGATGGTGGTAACGACGGTCATCCTCCCTCCCTGAGGGGGATGAGGTCAGTTCTGGTCGCGCGCGTGAACTGCGTGGAGGATTGCGTTCGCCTGAGGTGGGTTTGAAGCTACCTAGGCTGGCTAGGACCTGGTGTTGGTCCTCTCTACTCCTAGTTGGGGAACGCGGTTTGTCGAGACGCAGGATGGGTCGGCTCTCGGGGAATGAGGGACCTGAGAACAAGAAATGACTGGGCTGAGGGGCTCGATAGGAGGTAGCGGTACCTACCGGGGCTGCTGGAGCACCTTGAAGCGCTTTCAGTGTGTCATTACTCTCTAACGCCTTAGAGAGTTCTAGGTTGACCTCTCTGAGGTCACTGCGCAAGCTACTATTTTCTAACTGTAGGGCTCTACAGTCGCGTGACAACTCCTGAACCTCTGTTCGGAGTGTGCAGATCTCGCGTTGCTGCTCGTCGCTCTGTGCCCGGGTGCGGGCAGCTTGCAGCTGCATTTTCTGATGATAGATGAGCAGTATTTCGCCGATTACTTCCTGAATCAGGCGCTCTCGCTTACCTGATGGGTTATTTACATAAGCCACCAGCTGCTCTAACTGCTCGTCGCATAGGACAGCAGTGTATTTCGCAAAGTACTCTCTTTCGCTTGCTGAGAGTCTGAGGACATCAGCCACCGCATCTCGCAATGCGGTGTCTTCTGGAGCTACAGCTCCAGGAATGGGGGATTGCTCGTCGGTCATTCTCTCTAATGAGCGCGGCTCCCAATGGTTGTTAATTCCCTAGTGTTAGAACGGAAACTGTTAGTGTTTACGGTTCTCAGTGAAATGTCTAGTTCTGCGTTGAACTGATTTCTACTGTTAGGTGTTAGTTACTGTTAGTGTTACTATTCATGCAGGCGCACAGTGAAACGTGTAGCTCTCTGACTTCCGTTTCTACTGCTGCTGCTCTGAGGGTATCACTACTGCTTTGCAGCCAGAGGTGCGAAAATGCTAATGTGGTTTAGCACTTTGGGCCTGTGACAGCTGTGTGTACTGCTTTGAGGGGATTTAAGAAAAACCAGCAAAGTATTGGTATTACAAACTAAACGATCAAATCTACTACACAGCTGGCTGTTAGTTTACGAAATGAAACGAATAATTAAACCTGGAAAGTAAATTAACGTTCAATTCAAATTAAGATTAAAAATCAACAATTAAAATCAAAAATTAACTTACAATAAGAAAAGATTTTGAATATCAAAGCCTACCTATTTTGGGAAATAAGTTTCAGGACTTTGGTTCATTCAAAAGAAGGGGAAAAAATAATTTTTCGAAAAAAAAAATATTTTTTTGAAAATTAATTATTCAAAATTAATTATGGATTAATGTGCATATATATTGTAATAACTGTAATAACGTAGCCTCACACGGGGCACCACTTTGTTGGGATCAATAGGGGCTTGTGTTTGAGTTATCAGCTTTAAGAATCTGAATTCTTGACATCAATAGAATTATTAATGTGAATAACAATTATTAATGATTATTAATAATAACGGGGCACCACCCTGCGAACAGGGACCGATAACCAAACGATAAAACTAAGTCTCATAATTAGTAGTCACTCATCAGTGACAGTGAAGGTGTGAAATCCGAGCGCAGGCTACAACATACAGATCATCACATACATATGCACCATTAATCACAGACGACTGCTCTTTAAAGTATACTAGAGTTTATTAAATTAGAATAATAAAAGATCAGATCAATTAATATCGCAATCAACAAACGCCATTATACAATCTTATGTACCTAATATCTAAAGAAATGAAATAAAAGAGGAGGAGGGTGTGTATATAAGTATGTGTATGTGTGTGTGTGTGTGTCTGTGTATAAAAGGAAGGGGGGTGAGGGCTGTGGGTTAAAAGGGGGGAGGTCTTAAGGTATTACCGCTGAACACCACCAGATGGCGTAGTCGAGGGACTTAGACAAACTGGGGGGGGGGGTGAACCTTAAGATGCTACCGTGACCCACCACTAGATGGCCTAGTCGAGTGACTTGGGCAAACTGGCGGAGGAGAGGGGGGGGGGTCGCTGTGTGTGAGCACGTGTGAGAGAGAGAGGGTCAGAGAGAGAGGGGGTCACCTCCTGCTGTGTTGGCAGGAGGGTGAGCCAAGAAAAGGTGGAGAGAAATCGTAAGTCAACATAAATCAAACTTCTGCTGCGATATCCTGAGGAGCATAAGTACGTTATTCTCTCACGCATAAGCATACCGATGTCGTCTCGAACTGTCGGCAGCTTAGACAGTGATGAACACGGCACTCAGCTCACTCACAGAGCCGAGTTAATGAAGAGAGAAATATCCCACAAAGTTGAATACAAATGAATGAAAATAATCCCAAAGAAAACAGTCAATGCAGTTAATACACAATACAAACGGAACTTCTCTGGTCCGTGAGGTTTGTGTATTTACCTCCGTATACTGCGACGGTGTCTTTAACGCGAACAGAATACGGGCAATGCACAGTGGAGCGGAGCTGGGGCCCGCTGAGTGTTGCGCAATACCTTGATATTACGCAATAGTAACGAAACACACAAAAACACGGGAATATCGACATATACATGAATTAACTTGAATGAACTTTAAGTTAATTTAAGCTAAGCTAGCCCAGATGCACAATGAACTCACGTTGGAGACGCTTCTTTGTGGCGGGGAGAGTGGCCGCTGAGAATCGTGCTTTCTTTGTCCTGAAGGAAAAAGTGGGGCTGCTTGTAGATCAGCGCGGCTGTTTAAGCGGCGGCTGTTTCGGTCCGTTGACGCGGCTCGTTCTGGAGCTGGCGCTGGACGTGATCAATCCTCGCTGCAGAGAGGATGATTTAACATCGGATTGAGACGCTGTGGTCCGTACGTCTCATCGGAAATCTTCGGGAAGGAGCGAGTTTTTCAGCTGCTGCTTTGCCGGAATGTGCACAAAAAGAAAACACGGGGAGGAATCGTGGAAGAAATTCGTCCCGGTGGAGTGAGAGGGCCTTGACTCAAAAAGACAACACGGCTACTTCGGCCAGCGAAGATAGCATAAGACCTGTCAGGGTTTGGTGAGGGTTCGAGGCTTTCGTCGACAGCGCGATGCTGGGGGGGGGGAGAAAGCTGATGCGTCTCCTTGCGTCCCAGGGACGGATGTCCAGGGTGAAGAACAGCGATTGCTCCCTTGCTCGACCGAGGTCGAAGGGAAAAAGCGTGGAGGTGTGAACTGCAGTCAGTTTTGTTGAACAGTGGCTGAACCACAGGGGTCCTGGTGCTGTCTTGGCTCTCGGCCAATGAGGTTGCAGCGGTGCTCTCAGGTGACTTCAGGAACCACAGTTTTGGGGGGGGGGGGGGGAAATTCACACCTTAATGTGAAATTCCTTCAGAGGGGGTTTGGTGCTCATCAAACCACAATCCGGATGAAACCTTTGCTTGCAAAAGGGAAGGCCTGATTTTCTTTGTTCACAGCACATGTGCAGCCATATGCTCAGACCCCAACACTGATAATGAATATCAATCTACCAGCCGCCGATGTTGTGCCTGTAATGAGTCGGGTTTACACAAACCGCCCAGGGGAGGAAAAGGGAGGCGAAGGGATAAAAGTAAGAGAGACGGAGAGACTGAAATGCGGGAAGCAAAAAAAAGATTAAAGCTGTATTTCCTTCAAAGAGCTCGCCGCGTCGCACAGTCTGAACTCTCCTTCACCGATCACAAATGTAGTCCTGGCCCAGGGCTCACCGCTCCCCACTGATGCTGCAACACCAAACTATTGTTTCAGATCCAAACCGATAACCGCACACGTGCTGTACCAGATCATAATCCCGTGGAAATAACGACGCATCGAGGCAGTAAAAAGTCCACAACCGGGCGAGGTGAGGCTGGCAAGAAAGCTGTGAGATGTGGAAGCAAAGGACTGCTAGAACTTCGGTACAGAAAGTAATAATGATGTCATCATCAGAAGACAGCCATGGAAGTAAAGAAGTGATTGAGTCAGAAACAGAGGAACCTTGGATCTGCTGCTTTTAAATGTCCAAAACAGTCTGTGGGGCTTAATTCTCTCTGTCTGGTTGGTGAGCAGAATATTTGAGATAAATACCCCCCCCCCCCCCCCTCTCTGTTCCCTCCACACGTGTCAAGAGATCAAAATCGCTTGAAAGTCTGTCGTTCCAACAGAACAGCAGGCAACAAGCACAGAGACAACAAAGACATCCACCTTCTGGTGCAGCACCAATAATAATCAGGTCTACTTGTGAAGAGAGTTGAGGTTTGGTTCTATGCCCAGACACAAATTGGGGAGGATTTTTTTATTTCTTTCTTTTCCTCCACACACAGTGAGTTTATCTAAAGCCCAGCTACAGATGAACAGCAAAGAACGGAGTCTTGCTCTTATTTCAGAGTGACGAGCACATCCTCCATCCCGCGGCTCAGCGTGGATTGATAATTGCCTTTAATGTTCTGCTTTAACACGTTGGTTATTTAAAGGTAACCTGTAACCTGTAACAGCAATTCACTGTCAAACTTAAGCAGAAATCAGCTTGAGGCCCAAAAGCACTGAAAGTGTCTAGAGTGCAAATTTTCAGTAGACCCGTTGTTTCACATGGTTGAATATTTGGCGCGTGTAAAAGTGCTTTTGGCGCCTCTGCTCTGATGGTGGAGCGTCGATGAGGACCCAGCGAGCAAAGCCTTATTTTCCTTATCTTTGCAGCTGCAGCCCCAGTTTAGAGAGCGCTAAAGGAATAGATGGGTAAGGATTAATCCCCAGAGGACCATATCTTATCAACCACTCCAAAAGAGTGATGCATCTTCCATTTAGTGGATGTGACATATTTTTCTCGTAAGCACACCGGGCTTTCCCGGGAGGGGGTCTTAAAGAGAAAGGCGCTAAAACGGAGCGTTTCAGACCAGAGTGAGTCGAGGTATATTCAGACAGACCGTAGGGTTAATAGTCATTAAAGCATGTGAACATGTTCTAGTAGAAACCCGTCAATGAGCTTGATAAGACCCCTTTAACGAAGCAGTGCAGACCTACAGACTGCTTCAAGTTGTTATGAACACCGTAAGTGCAGCGTGTAGACACACAGGTGGTCGGAGTCAATAACAATATAGCAATGTTCTATTTATGTACGTCTCTTGCATGTAATACGACTCTGCAGCTCGTCCGAGACAACTAACCTTGTTATGTCAGTGCTGTGCTTGTCTGCAGGCCTTTGTCACTGGAGCCGCCTTTGTCTTCCTCCTTTGAAACAGTTTTCAGGTGTCGCAGCGAGCCTGCTGTCTGGTTGTGCCGTCAACTATAAAGTGTGCAAATCGCTTGAACTCTGACGTCTGAAGTTGGCTCGTAGACCGTCGGTCACGATTTAGGCTCAGAATGTATTTTGCTCCGTGTACTGCATCAAGGACTTTGTGAGGCTGTGTGAATGGGGGGAGGGTCCTAGAATCACTAACACTGCATGTGTGCATTGCTCTCTTCCTTTTTTCATCTTTTGTAGAATTTATCAAATTGCTGACATGTTATTAAACGAAGAATAGCTTAATATATATATATATATCTCGCTCTCGCTCTGTGCAGAGAATAGATATATAGATTGAAGGCGAGACATTCTGATTCCAGTGTTAAGTTTAATTTTAACATTTTATTTTTGCTCATCATTGATATGCCTGAGAATTTGAGGCAATACATGCTCTGCAGAAACATATTACTGTTGTGCAGTGACTTCTGGGAGTATTTAGAAGAATTTATTTCTCACAGAGAATTTTAGAAAGCAACTTTTGACGTTGCGTTGCTGTACATGAAAGCTTCACGGAAAAAACCCCACCTGACATAAAAACATAGGCTCGATGCCTCGGATGGCCGATCTTTCGGCTCGGCTCGGGACAGTCCCATAAGAAAGTGGTGGCTTCTCTTGAACGGCTTCTTTCTCCCTCCAGCCTACAGCACCTTCTACATCATCGGCCTGGTCTTGTCCATGCAGATCCCCTTCGTAGGCTTCCAGCCAATCAGGACCAGTGAACACATGGCCGCAGCAGGTCAGTAACAGTAACCTGTGGTCTGGGTGGGAAGTGCCAATGATTTGTGTGCAAAAGCTACATATAACCTGCACCACTCTCACACATGAAAGTCTAGTAAGACCAGAGTGGAGAGGAGGAACATTTACAGCATCCAACAACCCTTTCAATGCACACACGGGCATGTCAGTGTTGGTTTAAGACCTGAACCTGTCCCTTCTAGTAGCAATGCTTTTTTTAAATTGTCCAGTGGAGCTCGTATAGATATCCATATCAATCCATAAATGCAATGAGTTTGTCATGATGATGAGTTAATCCTGGACCGTTCATTCTCATTACATCAGTGCCCACGGCAGCTTGACAGTGCCAGTGTTGCCGTGGAGGACGATGATAGTGAAGTAGACATAAAGTCAAAGTGCAGACTCTGATATTGCCAGCAGAGAAGCCTTAAATCATGCAGACATGCACAATACCGAGACATCTATTGTTGTTAATACTCATTTCGTTATGAAACCTAATGGGTTCAAATGAGAAGCATGCTGAAAAGGGCTCCGATAGATAACTGATGACTATATTTACTGCTTGAACCATGATTATATTTCAAGTGGTCTTTGTGTCTCTGCAGGGGTGTTTGTGCTGCTTCAGGTCTACGCCTTCCTGCAGTACCTGAAGGACAGACTGACCAAGCAGGAGTTCCAGACCCTGTTCTTCCTGGGAGTCTCTCTGGCTGCTGGAGTGGTGTTCCTCTCCGTCATCTATCTGACGTACACAGGTCGGTTCACGTCGTCTCCCAGAAAGTCAAGCAACCCCAGTTTTTCCTATTCCGCTCCGTCCAGCGGTTCTGGATCCAGAGCTGATCCGCCCACCACACCGTTGCTGTGCTCACAGTAAAGCTGACTGGTCCCACGGTTCCACGTTCAATAGAGTCTGAGATTGTGCCGCGCAAACGTAATGACTAATATGGATTTACATTTTCAGTTTGTTGCAAAGGGAAGAAAGAAACAAAGCTGTGTACACAACATCTGTACTCTGTGTTGTACCTCATGATGTTTGTTTGATTCTTTTGCATTGACTGGTTCTACTTCAAAAACAGCTGCTCGGGTCACCTGTTTACATAGCGTTTTACATGCAGGTGCAGTCCCCGTCCAAAGCGTGCCTGTTCGGATGCTTGGCCCGTTGGTTCCTGAGCAGCACACCTGCCGTGACATTGTTGCGTCACAAACCCAAGTTTGGCTACTCGTGGTCAGAAAACACCAGTGAAATACACGAAACACACAAATCATTTCCAGACGGGCATATTTGTCGCCGACTTTGACAAAACCAGAGCAGTCCGCTGCTGCTGCACGGAGGCCGTTCGCTCGTTTATTCAAAGTCTATTGTTATTGAACGCGTTGCGTGCACCAAATTCTGACAGCGCACGTCCTCGTGGTCGGACGAACGGCTCTCGAGATATGCGAAGTACACGCACATGCACACAGACGGAGTTCTTTTAAGACCGAGTGAAGGGTTAAAAGAATGACGCGTCAGACTAAGACAGGGGTTGCATATTGATGAGTCATGATTGGTAATTGGGAAGCAAGGTTCTGTTAAAGATTGCTTTTATGAAAAGTCTGAGTTGTGGAGAGAATGAAAAGTGGAGTAACTGTTGTTCTGATTGTGCGGTTGGTTGAGAGTTATGGTTTTAAACAGACGTTGAACCAATCACAAAAGAGCTCTTTCTATAGAGATAGGCCTGCATTCTACTGATGAGCTACAGTCATTACCTAAAACATCTGGGCACTGTAGTTTTTTATCCAAGTTATCCTGCGGTTGTTGAATAAGTGTATTTTTTGGGGACTATCTTCAGCGGTGGATTAATGAACATTTCAGGCAGCAGGATGATGTATGTGAGATTGAGTCGAGATAGACTACAGTGTGTGTGTGTTCATGGTAATGAAGGAGCATGTCGGCCAGTGCAACAGTGTGGCTCACTGATGTGTTTTTAATAGTTTGGGGACAACAAAGGAGCCCCATGTCACAGAGGAAGAAGATGTATCAGGCTTTGATACACACACACACACACACAGACAGTGTGCTGACAGTAAGAACATCAGCAGGCTTATCCTTTTAAGAAGCCAACATCATACATGTATTATCCGTGTGTGTTATACGAACACCTGCTAGTGGTGATTCATCGTTGCACACGCCGAGCCGCGCTGACAGCAGGTCGGCCGCCGGAGAGAGTTCATTACGGTTCATCACGTGCGTTCATCATGTGATCGATGCATGCAGGAGGAATGTACACAGACCGCTGTGTGTGTGTGTGGGCGGGTTAGACGCCTGCTTGTTTAGATGGACTGAGTGTATTCTAACCGTGTGTGTGTTTCACCCTCAGGGTACATCGCTCCGTGGAGTGGGCGCTTCTACTCCCTCTGGGATACTGGGTAAGTCCTCCCAGCTGATGTCTTGTAGTTTTGCACTGGACACAGAGCTGATGATAATTAGATTTGAATCGTGCACGGTAGCACGTTCTGTTGAACTGTACGAGACAGGAAGTGGCGAGGTGGGAGTGAGTTTCTTCAAAGATTTTTCTCCAGCTTGTCTACTGGTTGATTTATTCCAACTTAAGTCCAACTTTTGATTTAGTCCGTTTAATAAACACGTGCTCGGGATAATGATTTAGAAAGCTGTGACCTATTTCTACCTTTAATTGTTTTTAAGACGAATCAAATGCATACCAAGAGGACTGCACTAAATATGCTCATGGTCACTGAGTCCGTCAGCCCCGTCATAACATAATGAACTAGATTCTTGGACAATGCTCCGTTCTCCCGTCCCGGATGCAGCATCAGCTGTAAAACCCTAAAACTCACTGAGTGCATGTGAGCGTATATCTGTGTGTTGGGTGCACATGCCCGAGTATTCGTTTTTAAAGGGAGTTGCTGCAGTGCAGTAAAAGTAATGAGGTGATAATCGGACCCAAGATAAAGGACATCGGCCAAACTACATTCCTCTCCCACTTTCCATGAGAGGGGTTCGTTTTAGAGAGAGTGGAAAACAACCAACGTATTATTATTTATCTTAAAGAGAAGTGTTGTTTCACACCAACGATACGTTCACACAGTAATACTGTCGTTCTAAAGACCTTTACCGTACTCTTTCTATGGCGTCTGACTTTTGTCTGTCTTCCACGTCATCCACAGCTATGCTAAGATTCACATCCCCATCATAGCGTCCGTCTCTGAGCACCAGCCCACCACCTGGGTGTCCTTCTTCTTCGACCTTCACATCCTGGTCTGCACCTTCCCAGCAGGCCTCTGGTTCTGCATTAAGAACATCAACGACGAGCGCGTCTTCGGTAAGAGCCGAGTCCTTTAGATACCGTCGGACTGTGACGCAGCAGTGATGTATAAGGCGGCATTGGTTGAGTGTTTGATGGCGTTATTGTGGTGGAGATGGAGACTATGAGCTTTAGAGTACATCAAGAACAGTGACATTGTAACATTGTTACTTTAAGAACATTGCTGTATATTTTATATTTGATCATGGAAGTTCATTCTTGCCTTGCAAACCGTACAGCAGATGGAACTTATTCCAAATATGGTAACTTCCGTTCACTGGTTGCAAAAAACAACAACAACATGACGACGGCGAAATCGCCGGCAGTCCTCAACCCAATGGGTGAGGTCACAATGACTACGTCCACTTCTTAAGTACAGTCTATGGCTGTAGCAACATGCCAGGCTGTCGTTTTAATGACGGCTAACAAAGGACTGGGCTGACCTGCTGACCTGCTAGATGCTCCATCCCTCACTCTGGATATTAGCACGCGTTCAATAATCTTGATCCCAACATAATATCAAAGTTAATATGAACAGCTGGTAAAATCACAACGTGACAACATGCATTGATTGCTGTGGTTATGAAATAAGTGTGTGATAAACATCAGGCAGTGGAGAGAGTCCACTTCTCAGGCTTGGTCACACTAGTCCCTGGTTAAGGCCATCTAATACAACGGGACATGTGCTTTATAACAGCACTTCTTATATTATTTATTTTAGCATATTTAAAAAAAAAGTTAAAAGGCCGCATTTGTATATATTGTTTGAGCTGTTGTCTCAAGTTTATTTTTATTTTATGAAATTGTTACACTTTTAGTATCTATATTGCCCTCAAAAAGTGGTTCAGTTGTGACAAAGTACAAGTTGTTGGAACATCCCAATGATTTCCCAGAACAGTTTAAATGGAGCGTGTGAGCATGGAATAACGAGTAGCAGCAACTCCAACCCATCTGGGTCAGAGTTCTGATTATGTCTACTCTTCTCTCTGCCAGTACATTTTCTGCTTTGAGCCTGCTTCCACATGCTACTGAGATCGACCCGACGCGGCGGCATACACGGGGGGGCAGACGTGCATGCATGAATTTGGGGTTGCAGACAGCCGAGCAGGGGGGGCAGTGTGCCCGTAATACGACTCGACCGCATTAAATGAAAGTAAATTGAATAAGTCAAGGTGTATTTAAAATGAGATCGAACTCGCCAAGCTTTGTTCGTAACATCCTGGTCTCTCTCTCGCTCTCTCTCTGCTTTTTCCTCGCACCAGTGGCCCTGTATGCCATCAGCGCGGTTTACTTTGCCGGCGTGATGGTTCGCCTGATGCTGACTCTGACCCCGGTGGTGTGCATGCTGTCGGCGGTGGCCTTCTCCAGCGTCTTCGAGCACTACCTGGGAGACGACATGAAGAGGCAGAGCCCGCCCGTCGAGGACAGCAGCGACGAGGACGACAGGAAGAACGCCGGCAACCTCTACGACAAGGTCGGCCTCCGCCGGAACGCGTGCCATGTCCAGTTGTTTGAATGCGTTGCCGTACTGTAGGTCGATGCTCGTGTTACAGAGGAAGACGTGCTGCTGAAAGATCTTATTGTTGTTTCCCTATGTTTTGCTTTGGTTGTTCCACTACGGCAGTTCACAAGCCAATCAAATTGGCCAATGGGTGACGTCAAGATGACTACGCCCACTTCTTATATACAGTCATTGGTTTTACCTGGACGCCATATAACAGCTACAGCAGTCTGACAATTATTATCATCTGCTGTGTCCTCGGCTCATCTCCACAGAGCCCCCCCGTCTTAAGTGTTGAAGTAACCTTTACACTTGGTGTCCCGTGGGCGTGTGCTTTGCTCCGCAGGCCGGTAAGGTGCGCAAACACGTGTCGGAGCAGGAGAAGGCCGAGGAGGGCCTGGGCCCCAACATCAAGTCCATCGTCACCATGCTGATGCTGATGCTGCTCATGATGTTTGCCGTCCACTGCACCTGGGTCACCAGCAACGCCTACTCCAGCCCCAGTGTGGTCCTGGCGTCATACAACAACGACGGGTGAGAATAATACTGTCTATTTAGGTTTGGAGATATTAAATCATTTCTGCCTTCACTCTGTTACCGTGGTGTTTTTGTTTACTCTCACAGCAGTGAAGAAGTAACATTGTAAAATTCAACAGTCTCATCTTTCCAGAAGCTGTGTTCCAGTAACCCTCGCACCGTGTTCTCATCACTATTCACACTCTCTACTGAAGGCACCGTCTCTTGCAGTACCGCACAGATGGCTCTGCATCGTCCTCCCTGTTGCTTTAAACTATTTGTTCACGCTGTAGCCGTCTGTCTTGATCTTTTGCAAACCTTCCCGTCACAGCTAATCCACACGGACACTCCTCAACAGACATCACAGGAAACACTGTAGCATCATGTAGTGAATCTAATGATCTGTCTGCATATTGCATATTACGTCTCAGAGATGGATATCCTCAGACAATTTCACACAAAACAAAGTCCCTGCTTGGATAGGTACTGTTAGAGGTCAGGTGAATGCTTTTAATTCTGATCTACCCGTCCATAACTCCACCAGCTCCCGTAACATCCTGGACGACTTCAGGGAGGCCTACTACTGGCTGAGGCAGAACACGGACGAGCATGTCCGAGTGATGTCCTGGTGGGACTACGGCTACCAGATAGCGGGCATGGCCAACAGAACCACGCTGGTGGACAACAACACGTGGAACAACAGTCACATAGCGCTGGTGAGAGCCGCTGTGCCTTTTTTAATGCTGCACGTTTACATGTGATCTCTTTCATGATGGCCTTAGATTAAATACTATGAGATGGTGAATTTATGCACACACTAAGTCCTGTTGACCTGAAACATGTCATTCAGTCGGACCGGTATTATTGAATGAATGCGGAACTCGCAGGACACATGATGACGCTGTTGAACCGCGTGTGTTAAACTGTTTTAACCGCTCAATAACTGGCTCGTCTCCATTTCCAACCATGTGCTTGTGCAGCTTTGGTCATAAATGAACAACAGTTTGTGCAAACTTCCTCAAACTTGTTTGATCTAGTTTTATCACGCTGTTGAAGAAGGTAAACAAATGAAACAAGTGTGTGATTGATCTAGATGTAACTTGGCAAAGATCCATATGCAAATCCACGACGGGCTTTCTTCCCACTGTTGACTGAGTGTTGATTGATTGTATGCCTTTAGTGCATTGCACCACCAAGTGGACATAACGCTGCATCGCTACGGTGCAGCGTTATGTCCAGTGATTTTAATGCTGCTTACTCTGAAAGAAAAGACTCTTGCTGTCAAAGTCACTGATGTGGGTGAAGCTCTAAGACCTTCACTACACTGATCTTGTGTAAAAGCAACGGAGAGGCCCTTTCAATATTCACCTAGTCTTGTGGTCCTTGGTGTCCCTCTCAGGTGGGCAAAGCCATGTCCTCCAACGAGACCGCCGCCTACGAGATCATGAGGTCGCTGGACGTAGACTACGTCCTCATCATCTTCGGCGGGGTGATCGGCTACTCGGGCGACGACATCAACAAGTTCCTGTGGATGGTGCGCATCGCTGAGGGGGAGCATCCCAGGGACATCAGGGTGAGAGGCGACACACACACACACACACACACACACACACACACACACACACACACACACAGACTAACTCTGTGTTTTTAGTGGGTAACGTAAGAGAAGGAGAGCGCTCTGCAGCTGTTAAATATTTATCGCAGAGACGGTGGATGCCTGCTAAGTGGAATTAGTTTGATCCTCTCCCCCCTCTGAGGGAGGAAGTGCTGAGGGAAATCAAGGATCTGTGGGCTGAGTTGTTTGGGTGCGAAATCGAATAAAGATCACAGATCAAAGTGTGTGTGAGTTCACTAATTTTTCTCTCTCTCCGTTGCCTCTCAACTCCAGGAGAGCGACTACTTTACACCACAGGGAGAGTTCAGAGTGGACAAAGCTGGCTCCCCGACGCTACTCAACTGCCTCATGTACAAAATGTCTTACTACCGCTTTGGAGAAATGCAGGTACGTCTCCGTCGCTACACCTTTCTATCTGCACTGCAGCGTATACTTCTAGAAGTCACGCAATAATAGATCTCAAAAGACAAAATCAACTTCATCTGGTCTTCGTCTCTGTTCAGCTGGACTTCCGGACGCCGCCGGGCTTCGACCGGACGCGCAACGCCGAGATCGGCAACAAGGACATAAAGCTGAAGCATCTGGAGGAAGCCTTCACCTCGGAGCACTGGCTGGTCAGGATCTATAAGGTGAAAAAGCAGGAGAACAGGGACCGCGTGGAGCACAAGCTGCGGGGCGCCGACACCACCAAGCAGAAGTACACCTCCAAAAAGGTAACGGCCGGACCCAGTCCAGACTAACGCAGAACTCACTGAATCACATTTAACCTGAGGCCAGAACAACCGTGTGCACTCAGTATTCAGATGGGTTAGATGATGAGCTCTGAACTGATTGCCACCGCGCTGTTGCCCGAGCCCTCCCAGTGTTTGTTGTTTACCTCGTGATCTGCTATGGAAGCCTCGCACCTTTTGTGTAACTTGATTGTAGATGAGAAACTACCGAGGTGAAGCTCTGATCCGTCTTCAGACATGTTTTTCTACACCTTTTATTTCCTGTGTTTCTGGGTTGTTTGTCTTCATGGACTTGTGCTGCAGTGGGCCGGAGGTATCTAAGTGGCCGCCATGATGAGAGCGGGTTGAATCCTCTAAATGCTAAGGAAAGGTGCTTCGATGCTTCCTTTCTTAGCTCCTTTAGCATAGGAAACACAGGAGCTTCCTTTACCAAAGAGGACATAATTCCGCCCCACAGTTCCTTTGGGCAGAAACATTTAAAGGTTTCACATATGAATGATGCTTTATTAATGTAGGTTCATGGTTAAATATTTAATTGTGTATATATTGTCTTGCCAGCACATCTAGTTGGTAGAAAACGGTTCAATTGTTTGTAAAGCGCTTTGTGCAGGCAAACGCTGTGAATCAGTTTGCATGTACGGTGGCTCTGTGTGGTCAAACAACTCTAGAAAGGCTTTTGACGGAAGCAGAAAAACGCAGTAAATTACAAATGAAAGTTCAGGAGTTTGTTTTTAAACGATACATTTTGAGACAAAAAAATAAGTTTTACTCGAAAAACCTGAAAAAAGGTGAATGTAGTTGGGCAGGAAATGTATTTTCCCTCAGAGTGAAGAGGGTGAGAGCGAGCCTTGATCTCTCCTTTCCTTTGCTCCTTGTCTCCTCTGCAGACCGCCAAGAGGAAGCGGGGCTACATCAAGAACAAGCTCTCCCTGAGGAAGGGACGCAAACTGACCAAGAAGTCTTTATAGAACGTCCGCCACCGACCGAGGGGCACACTGGGACGGGAGAGGAGAGAAAATCTTAAAACACACAAAAAAAACAACTTTCAACAAACCAAACCAAGCAGCAACAGTAAAGCCACCGAACCAACACTCACCCGGAGGTCCAGGCTGGAAATGTTACCACCGCCTAAGAGAATGTGTCCAACCCCCCCAGCTGACCTTTGACCTAATAAGGTCAAGGTGAGGCGTTTGCTCGTCCCAGATCCACCCCCACGCTGGAACTGTGACCTTTGACCCGCTTTTCTGTTTTGTACTTGAATGTGCTCTGAGACGGTGAGAGATCAGCTGTCCATAATGCAGGGACTGCTCTATGCAGCCTGTAGGGGGGCCTACAGAGACCCAGACCACGGTCCTACACGAGTCCCTGAGTCAGCGCTGAGCCCCCCCACCTCCTCAGACTGAAGCCAAGAGACTTTAGGATGACTGGAATGGACTTTATTCGATTCTTCATAGATATTCAGTGTAACAACCTGCTTCTTCTTCTTCTTCTTCTTCTTCTTCTTCTTCTTCTTCTTCTTATTTTATTATTTGTTCTCATGTGTTCCATTTCCTTTAACCTCCTTCAGTAACCGGAGCATGCACGTGCAGGTATGTGCCAACAAGGAGGAGCCATCACTCGTCATACAACCTTCCTCTGCTGTGCTGAAGGTTCACATTATTTTAGAACAAGACTGCACACCACTCTTAAGAGGACAAGTCCCCTTTACTGCAACTTGGTCCGTTCTTTTATTTTTTTTATTTTTTTAGAAAATCATTTTATTTTGCGAGTTAACTGCTGAGACCCTCCGAATGTCAGAAACCCAAGAAACACGGGTATTCATCCCAGAGACTTACTTCCTGGTTCGACTTTAATTCACTCTACTCGCCGTAGTTTTTCCTCCACACCGTCTTTATAATTAAAGGGTTACTCCAGCAGCTGATTATAGTCCGGGGACTCACAAGAGACCGATTTAAAAAAAAAAAAAAACTTGTCCATAAATTGCGCGCCTTGTAGTTTTAGCTCCAGAAACACTGGATCCTACAATTCCCATAATGCACAGGATGGCTTACTTCCTGGGATCCTTCATGCCTCATAATCGCTCTCTTCTGTAACACCTCCTCACACGGCGTAACACGGCAGAGTAAACACGCCGTGCAGCTGTTGGCTGGAGCGCTCGCGTTCCTCTCACACTTAGTTGTCGTGACGTCGCCGTGCTCCCACATCTCAGCGATGACTGAGACGAGTTGAATATGATCTGAACGAGACAGTCGAGTTGTACCAAACCAGAATAATCGTTTAATTAGTGCGTGTTATTCTTATCCGTATCGTTCGTACAATGTGGACCCGCACTGAAGCGCAGGACCGGGTCAGACCTACGAGAGACTCAGAGTTCAGTTGGTACGACCCAATAACATATCTTTATTAATAATGATGCTTTTAGGGAAGAATAGGGCCGTCCACCAGGGAGTGCATTTCTGAGCTTCAGGTTGAGGTTTGAATGATCACTCTGGCTGCAGGTTTACTGAGATGATAGCTGCACATCACGCGGGAGTCGCTACTACTCGAGGGTCCTTTCTTTGTGTTGTTGCTCGTAACATAACCTAACGGGGGTTTCTGCCATGTCTGCCTGTGTAATCATTAGGAAACATTTGAAGTGAAACACTCATTTTGCTCCAATTTAAAACACGTTTTCGTGGCCGGCAGTATTTAACCCACACTCTTCTAGTTTCACAACAACGTGAATGGAAAGCAGCGGCACCAGTTCCTCCGTCAGTCCGGTGTCTTTGAGTCCAAAGTGAGGCCCGCTTTCTCTTCCACTGCGCTAAGCGGATACCAGACTGTTTCTGCCCTCACTGCTTATTCTGTTTTCATACAACATAAGTGATCTGTTATTAGTAATTTGTCCCCTCTGTGAAACAAACGCTTCCTATTATCCTCTAAATCCTCTTTATTCTCGTTTCTTGAAGATATATCAAGAAACGACTGATTCTGTTGTGAGGTTGTGTCTGAGGAGCGCAGGTGGAGAGGATAGCATTGGCCTTAACCGGAAAAAAAAAGAAAAAACAAACTTATGATTTCCAGAGCTCAGAGGCAGTTAGTGTATTTATTACATGGACGATGGAGGCTGCGTCCTATCAGGAAAATGCAAGGACCCGGTCCGGGTTTTGATTTTCTAAGTCGAAGTTTCTTCCATCAATTGTAATGATCTGGATGCAGGTGTGAGAATGAAACATGCCTTTTTTTTGAATAAAGAGGTTGAAATAACATCCGTTGTTTTTTTCTTCTTTTAACTCATATGCACATACTTACCATATATATTTAAAATGCACCTTTTCCCACACAGGACATACTGTGCACACCTACAGTCAGTGTACCCAGCCTTGAGCTGAACGCACCTCAGAGTTTAACTGTGTTACACACACACACAATGATTCAGGATGTTCAGTTTATTTAATGTTCTTACAGTTTCAAATGTTACAGCCGCGACCATTCTCTAAAAAATGCACACAATAAAAACAAATTCACATTAAAGAGAATACGTACGATTGCATGGTTTCTACAAACTTACAGCTCCGTTGTCGAAGCTAGAATATACATTCAAGACACCGAATGAATTCTACAATGAGCACGTCCACGCTACTCGCAAAAGAACACACGTACAGTTGAGACGACACCACAGAGATACGGACAGACGGGGGCTGAGGACCTTAACGCATGTGTGAGGAGCATCAGTAACATGTTCTGAGGTGGAGAGTCTGCCATTGCTTTGTTCGCTAAAGTGGAAGGCACCAAGAGCACAGGAAAAAAATTCATCAAAAGTACGTCACTGTTTGGATTCAACCTCAAGAATTACTTTCTTTTTTTGTCATAAAAGATAAGAAAGTGTCAAATTTTTTTTATTTATTTTTTCCTTTTCAACAAAGGAGATTATTGCAAATAACTACAGTCGCCCAGATGATCGACTGGTCAAATTTGGCAGGAAACTGGAACCAAAGATCTCCCGGTGTTTGCACCTGGAGTTGCTTGATTTCCATTTATCAGAATAAATTGCATAGTTTGCGTAGAACTGCCAACCGAATATTTTGAGGAGCACCTTCAAACGGCAAAAGCAGCCTTGCTCTCATTTTATTGTTTTAACGCCATTTCACTGACTGCTGCAGATGTTCTCTCGCCAGATGTTTGATGAAAAAGGACATACCACACACACAGGACCACACTGGTGCTTTTCCCCTTTTTTAGCCCATTGACTACAAATTGCCTAGATTTCTGTTGACCAAAGGTTTTTAAACGGTTAGTGTTGAAAATCAACTTGAAGTGAACTTTACCGTTATAGCTCAATACTTCTAAAATAAAAATGTCTCAAAGGGCTTTCACAAACTCACAATGTATAGACTTGAAACTTGTTTGAGGTAGGTAAACAGTCGGCGTCAGAGTGAACATTACATAACCTTTTGGTTGTTTTTGGCAAAGGCGAGTTAACGTTGTCCCGAGCTGTTCCTGTTGGACGCTGTCTGAGCCTCAATGTACCAAGTGGAAAAATCTAAATCTGGTAATCAAGATGTTCAATCTGATGGCTGAAGCCAATTGATTCTCTGAAAGTGGATTTTTTTGGTTTTAAAATGAATAGAGCAGTTGTCAGCAATGGTCTATTTGTAGTCAGTGGGCTTAGACGTGCACAAATGCTGGCACTGTCCTTTAAAACAACTACAGAATGGACAGGCTGCATTGATGAACTCAAGACAGTATCTGTTTAGAATACAATGTCTGTTAATGTCCCCCCCGTTCCTATTGGCCAATATTATGAAACATTTTGAGCATTAATATTCAAACGTCACTTTGACTCCTCTTGTCGCAGGGCTCAGTGACAGTGGAACAACATCTAGTCGTCCTCGTCATCCTCGTCTCCTCCAAATGACAGAAGGCTGTTATTTTTCACTGTCTTTCCAGACTTCACCTCCTTCTTCTCCTTCACCTCCTTCTCTTCCTTCTCCTTCTCCTCCTTCTTCTCCTCTACCACCTCCTCCTCCTGCTCCTCCTCCTCCCCCTCCTGCTGCTCTACCTTCTTCTTCTTCTCTCCCCCATCGCTCTTCTTCTTCTTTTTGCTGGAGCTGGCGGTGATTCCCTGGAACTTGTCGGAGGAGGAGCGCTTGGCGGGTTTCTTGAACAGGATTTTACCGTCGGCAGGAGGTTCGTCATCTGCGGGACAGGATGGATGTGTGCGATTCATTGTTTTATTCCAGTGTGTGCAAAGACAGAGGTTTTTCATTTTAGGAGCTTGCAGTATAACACCGAGCCCATCAGCAGTGATTAAAACATTCAACTGACCCTCCGCATATCGAGTACAACAAACGGGGCCCACTTTACATTAGGATAGATGGTTGGTGCTCGGTCTGTCTCACCTTTCTCTGCAGGACGGGTGTCGCCCTTGATCTTCTTCAGGTCCTCTGCGCTCAAGTCTCCTCCTTTTAGAACCACAACTTGAGGCAACTCGTCCTCTCGATCACTCCCGCTGTCGTCATCCAGTGTCGGCATCACCTGGCGCTGAAGGGGGAGGAGGGGGGGGCGTAAAAGAGAGACAAAGAGGGTTTCCTTTAGCGGGACACCCAGCCTATGAGCGCACTAGCCCCGTTTAATAGAGGTTCATTCACCGCGCTTGGTTATCAACGTTAAGAGTGGATGAGAGAAGATGAAGCGGTTTGAATGAACGGCTCGTGGGTCCAATGCGCGTGGTTGTGTCTTGTCTCAATGCTAGTGCATTATTTAATCAGCAGACTGCCACTAAAACCCACTGCAATATAACACAAAGCTGGTAGAAGAGACAGCAACCGCTACGACTCCACTCAAATGAGCTAACGTAACGAAATATGTGCTGCTAGCTTAACGTTGACAGAGCTAGCCAACCCGCCGCATACCTTAGTGTCAACATTCGGTCCTTCTTTGTAGCCGACGTCATTTTTAAACTTCTTCAGAAAAGACGGTTCCGCTGGCTTCACCCACGACACGCCGCTGGCCTTGTTTTTGTTCATCGCAAAAGGAGAAATACAGCACAGACACCCAAACCAAATACAGGCCCTAAATATATTGTTCGATAAGCACAGGGTCTCACCAAAACACAGGATACGTCATTAAGATGTGCCGCTGCGAGTCACGCGACTTCAGAAGCTACTGCGATTGGTTCATGTTGTGGAAGTAAAGTAAATCGGCGGCAATGTGATCGGAAGTTGTCTTCAAGATAAAATCGTACATTTCGTCGTGTGACAATTATCGGGAACATCAGAAGAACATTGTTGTTGTGATTAAGTTAGATGACTTATTAAGGTTGAATGTATTATGACAAATCTTACGTATTTTTGGGAGTACATATTTGCGTACTATTATTACTGTGTGGCACCTTCAGGAAACGTTACTGTCATTATGAATACAGCTGCACCGAAGGCGACACTTTCGGAAGACACCGCACAAAAAGACAAACAATAATAATGAAATGCCTGTAATATGTGGTTATCTTATCCTTTACATGTGTGAGGTCTATGCTGTGTAGCCATCGGGTTCAAGTCGGATTTTGTTTTGAAAATCTCTACCACGGTCTGTCACACGTGTGTTTACGTCTTGACACTGCTATCAGCGGTGTAACTACTATAGACTCATTTTCCGGTAATGTGTGTCATTCAAACATGAGTTCAGGGTCTGTTTATGCGTTATTAGCGGGCTTTTTGGGTGCCGCTGCCTCGTTATCTGCCAAGCTGTCACTCGGTGCAGACTACTTGAGAGACATGTGTGAGTCGGGGCTCAGCGGCTGGACTCAAACACACGGTGGAACTTCAGCCTGTGACTGGGTGAGACGAACTTTACGTACTGGCGGTTCAGTGGACGTACACAACAGTCTAACCAAACACAGTAACACCCGTTTTGTTACTCACAAACTCTCATTTGGTCTCACTCTTACTTTTAGTACATACTGCATGGTGTATATATCATTTTTCACATTATACTTACTCATAACAAGTCTATGAGAAAATGACTCTACTTCTCTCTTGATTTATTACCTCAGTAAACATTGTGAACATGAGTTTATGGTCTCAATCTCTAGTTTCAAGTCTTCAATACAGCATGATGTTCATTTAGTACATTATGGTCCATTTAGAGTCAAATAGACCATAAATCAGGGGATGCTTTAGGGCGGGGCTTACTGTAATTGACAGGTCCCTGCCACTACTATGACATCCTATGTATTGGGACATACTAAATCCTTTTGTGGCATACTAAACAGTATGGTAGTATGGGTATTGGAATGCACAGTTAGTATGTCCTATTACATAGTATGTCAAATGCAGTATACCGAAAGGATTTTCTACTACATTCCGTCACACTAAGCATGCTTTTCTGGCTATTCTGACCCACAATCCTTTGCGCAGCAGATATAAGAGCAAGAGGGTCAAAGTTCAGGATCCCACGGTATGACGGAGTTGTACGTCCGAAATACATGCATGCTGCATGCAACAGTACGCACTTTGTAGAAGCAGCTGCAGTATTATTTTGTGTAATTTTGAACCCAGCTTAAGTTATTCCTCCACAGAGGAGACGGAACATATACCGCCTTTATACTCAGGTTGTGACATAAGCTAATGCCAAAACATGATATACAAACAGAACATGCAGACATTTGTCAGCCGTGGTGGCGTGGCTGACTGCTGCTTTCTGAACTGTTGCAGCTCCACATCCCCCTGCGGCTGCTGTGCGGAGGCCTGCTGTTCACCTGCAACGCCGTCATGTGGACCTTCTTCTCCAAGGCCCTCCGACACTGCTCCTCCTCGGCCAGGGCTACAGTCACCACCACCGCATCCAACTTCGTCTCCTCAGTAAGCATCTCCACCTCCTGTGGAGGCTCTTGTAGGCCGCTCACTTTATCGATTCACTTTCTAACAGTACTGAAAGGAAATGTATGTACACGGCAGCATGAGGCATTAAAGGTCTATCTGCTGTTCGTGTGTCCAGGCCGTCCTGGGGAGGCTGATTTTTGGAGAGAGCCACGCAGCTCTGTGGTGGGCGGGAATCTCTCTCACGCTGTGCGGACTGCTGGTGCTTCACGGATCTGCGCCTCGGACGCTTTCGCCGGAGGAGGGCAAAAAAGACAAGTAGCACAGCTCACTCAGAGGCAGACGGTCGATCACGTCGCACAGAGCTGATCGAGCATGTCGTGGAAAAGCCGTTATCGCTGCTGTGTTTGTGCTGCTAAATGTCTGAAAGTGGATTCGCTGTGTAAGATTGAACAGTCTGTCCAATGTTTGTCCTTTCATGGTCACTACATCTGATAACATTCATGTCGGATGTCTCGCCAACCCACTTGCTCTGGCTTTTTCTACATTCTTCATTCCTGCATGTTGTAGATTTAGAGACTTTCCTCTCACCTCGACTATTGCGAGTGTCCCTCTGTAGGAATCGGCCCCCCCTCGTCTCCCCCGCAACTTGTTGAGAACGCAGCGGCAAGACTCCCCACAGCTACCAGGAAGCCGGACCGTCTCCCCCCATGTATCGGCCTTTCACTGGTTACCAGTGAAGTACAGATTCATTTCACATATTCTTTCATGGAGTGGCACACGTTACATCTCTACATTGCTCATCCCCTTTGATCTGGTAGCCAATCACGAGCCAAGTTAAAGACCAAACGGGTCGCGCTTCTTCAGCTGTTGGTCCTAAACTGTGGAATAGTTTGGCACTAATGCTGCGGTCACACCGGCCGCGTTTTTTTTTGACGCGCGTCGAGATTACATACAAAGTCTATGCACAGACGCGATGAGACTAAAATCGCGGCGCGCCAGTCTCATCGCGTCTGTGCATTGACTTTGTATGTAATCTCGACGCGCGTCAAAAAAAAACGCGACCGGTGTGACCGCAGCATAACAGTTACAGCTTCCACCTCCATCAACACCTTTAAAAACACGTCCAAAGACTCAGATCTTTAGCCTGTTAATTAGCATCACAAACACATGTCTGACCAAACTAGTTTTTACTTTATTTAGTTTGTGCAATACTCTCTGCTTTTATTCATTGACTTCTATTCTCTCTTTATTATGTCTGTTTTCATTTAATCCTTCCTGTGTTTCATTTATTTACTTTGTAAAGCACTTTGGGCCACGCTTATATAAAAAATTAAATAAATAAAACAACTTTTACAATGTTTCTTTTATCATCTAGATCAGTGATTCTCAACTGGTCGCGGACCCGTTTTCAGTGGGCCTTTGCCTGACAAAAAAAAAAAATATATATATTTTATTTTGAAGGGCATTTTTATGCAGCGGAATTATTCCAGCATTTACGGCACTTGTTCAGCGGTGCAGGAAAAACACCGACCAATGCGTTGTGAATCACATCACGTGATGAAGCTCAGCCAATCAAATATGAGTATTCTGTCAAGTTTCCTGACTTGAGTGAGATGTACAAACACCGTGACACACGGGGAGAGACGAGGATACAGAGAGCAGAGCAGGACTGTTGAGTTGTGAAAGTCAAATCATAGGACGATCTCCAAAAGAGAGAAATGGCCAGAGAGACCAGAGTCATTGGACTCTGAAGAATTCACCTCTATGAGTCTGTCCAGTCAAACACTAATTTCTCTTTTTAGAAGATGAGAAAAATATAATACTGTGGCTTTTTCACTTCACCCTGAATTTAAAGCTGCAGGGCAATTCAGTGAAAATTATTTAGCTAAAATGAATTTCGTTCAGTAATTTATTTTTTAATCCAGTCGTTATTTTACTTGAAATGAGAAGAACATTTATTTATGTATTTCTATGTATTATTTATAATCCATCCAGTTAAATTTGAAAAATTAGATTAATATTTGTTAAAATATAATTGATGTGTACTTTCTTTATTTGATTTGACAGTTGTTTACTACACAGATACGTTACTACTACTACTAGACCTATATAGATATACCCAAATTATATATATATATATATATATAAAATTTGGGTCGTGGGTCCCGGCTTGTCACCTCTTAAGCCCTAGCCCTATTTTTAGGCTTCTGCTCGAAAATTGCATACCCAAACTCAAAAGAGTGCATCTTTGCAAGCACAAGGTCTATTTGAATAATTGGTGTGTTGCAATAAAGGTAACACTTGTGAGATTTGTTTAGATGTGTAAATATCAGTGTATAAGTTACTGGTTAAGAGTAAATGAACATGGCACACAGCTCAAATTGGAAAATTTCAGGTTCGCCTGAAAAAAAAGCCCCTTTATTGTTATTATTTCATTGAAATGATGCTGCCCCAGCCTAAAACATCTCCCAAATCATAGCACATATATGTGAACAGTCTCTCTGCAAAGTTTTACTTTGATAAAGTGAAGCAGAACAAAATGAGAGAAGTGTTAGTACAGAAAGTTTAGGAGAGATTTCCTAAATGTGCATTTGGGCACCATGTGTGCCATGTGTGCCATTTGAATTTCCTCATGTACTAAACTACATATTTCACTTATAAATTACTAATGGTGTTAAATACATCCAAATGCAGCAATTTCTGGCTTTTTTTGAAAAAAGAAAATATATATATATTTTTTTTATATTATATTTTATATTATATTATTTTATATTATATTTGTAAGTCTTCTGTTTCGACATCTTACTAATTACCGGTAATCCTAAAAATGAACGAACGGTGAAAAGGCAGCCGAAACCTCATCTATCATCTATCTGAAACCAAGCTCAAGCTGTAATCAGCTGAGCGTAATCAGCTCAGCTCAGCTGTGCGTAAAAGCAGCTGGCCGCGTGCTCCTCGGTTTTATACTTACGCAGAACAATAACTCTGGCTCCCATTGGCCGACCTCCATGGTACATACCTCTCTGTATTCGTTAGCTCCAATAGAATTGAGCTAATCACTTGAAAATGAGTGACAGCACTGTTAGCCAGTCAAAATCATCAAGTCTCCGAAAATAGTGACTTGCACGCTCTGGGGGACACAGCATGTTACGCCTTCCCCTGTGGGGTGAAATGACCCCCTCCGAAGGAAAGGTGTGTCTCTGTTGCTAGACAGGAAGTCCATTGAACCTTTTCCGGAGAAAAAATGCGGGGATATTCAATTTTTCGGCTTCAAATCGTCAAAAGTGAGTCATATTTATGATCATAAAGCGATAATGTGATTTGTGTTGCTGGTGTCTGTTGGGCTCATATCTCAGCGATAGTATGACGGGGAGAAATGTTACGGTTATGACCGTAACCGTTGTGTTCGTGGCGTTCTTTCTGCTATCTCGCTTTGTTTGTTAGCATCAAGCTATGATTGCTAAGTCCGGAAATGTCCCGAGTGTGTACACTCCTGGCGAAATATGAATATGGTGTTGTAGTTATGCTAAGTTTGAGTACTGAGTTGTGTTTGGAGTATGTTCAAATGTCTTTTATACGATTTTATCCCAGGTTTCTGACGTTTCACGGGGTATGCGACATCATTATTAATTAATGTGTTCACTGGTCCAAATATGACACAAATGACCATGTGACTAGGGTCCCCTTATAAGGGGACCCTGATCTAGATGGCCTGAACAGTGCCGACAGACCTAAAAAAAGGTGTCTGTGAACCTTCCACCTAGAACTACTTCGTATTGAACCCCATCTCCAGAGTGCTATGAGCGTTATGCTCTTGTACACCTATGAGTCAATATATTGATCAGTTTCATCGCTTTTGGCGGTATTTTCCTAATTAATTTTATCAGAATTATGAAAAAACATGTTGAGACATTTTGTTCAACCTCAGTTAGGGTTATGCCTTAAAAATACTGAAACTCATTTGAGAATTCAATTCAATACAGTTTTGAGTCAAAATCCTTGTATGTGTTCACACGTACTACCATTAAAGATGATCCTGATTCAGTACCATCAGCTACCAATCTAAAGTTTATAGTTGGCTTTTTTTAAATGCAACCGGCCGTAGATTTCGATGGTAAGGCAGCAGTAGTAGAGGCCAAATGCTGCCCCCTAGTAGTTTGGAGCATGTGGTTTTATATAGAGTTATAGAGTTATTACACCATAATCATATCTGCTTCTGTTAAGGTGTGAGCAGGAATTGTGAAATAACATGCATTAATAGAGGGCGCCAATTCGATCCAAAGTCAGGACACGAATGATGAAATGTTTACATCTAGAGGTGGAGTGTGACTGTGCAGCAGTACTGACACCATTCCTCTTCTTCTGTCAGACGATTGAATAAAACAAACAGTCAAGTTTGAATTTGATACATTTTATTGTAAATGTTTTTTCATGCAAGTTTGTAAAAAAAAGAATAGTCACTCATTTCAATGCCGTTCCTTTGATCATTATTAACAGCAACAATTTCTAAAACTAATGTACAGATGTATGAAATATTTATATAGAATTTATAATAAAAAAATTAAACACACAATTTATTAAAATATGGAAAACGTGATATAAAAACACATCAGCACCCTTTTTAAAGCCCTTATGTAGAAGTTTACTCAAGTATACAACAACCTTTATTCCAGATGTACAACATAGGGATAGAGATGAAAACGGCATCTCCAGACAACTGGACGGATTAGTGTGAACAATACGTCACACAAAGTGTTATCTCCCCACACGGCTGTGCTTCCTCGTCAGGACAGAGAAGGCAGAAACGTGAAGTCAGAAAGGCGTCAGAGCAAACGGCTGCAGTGACACATTGGTGCTACCTTTAGTGCTGTTCACCAGAGACGACTCAACGAGGCCCTTTGACTCCACCGTCACAAACACTTTGCAGAAGTGAAGGAGCTTGAAGGAATGACAGAATGAAGGATTTCCTTCTTCTGTGTGCAGTGGCAGAACATTTATAAAAGGACCAAGATGCTGGTTTGGTAAAGGTTTTCACAAAATCTACGTTTACTGCCCGCATGTGGCTGCATGAACACTGGAAGAGAAAGGAGACGTTGTACATGTGATATTATCACGTACATTAATTCTTTGAGATAAAAAATATATATATACACATTAAAATTCCAGGTGGATTCTCGCTGGATTTAGAAAGCCCTGATGAAGTCTCAAGTCCACACATTCCAGAATGTCTTGCTGAGCAGGTGCTGCCACACAGAGAAGATGTCTTCCTGAGTGCGGGCAGCACTAGTTGAGTGGTATCTCTATCACGTCCTCCTCGATGATCTTCCCCTGAGGGACGGGGACGTGCTCCGGCGGGCTCCTGTTGCAGCTCAGCCCCGCGAAAGGGCTGCACCACGACAGAGAGAAGGGGCCGCCGAACGCCGTCTGCATGGCCTCCCAACACGGCACCTTCACCCACCTCCCCGTCTCCCCCTTCAGGCGCTCGATTCCCTGGTGGAGACACAACAGTGAGCGTCTGAGGGTGAACGGAGGAAAGCCCCCCCCTACATGCACGATCAAACACAACGATGACACGAGGTTGATGACTGAAACATCAACACCACACTATGATTTTAGCTGACCGGTCCCGTTTCTCAGACACAAATCGGGCTCAAGATGATTTGTAGTCTTAGAAAAAAAAGCCTTTCGATTTAAATTAAAAGGAAAGTTTTTTCCCTCGTCTATCTTAATACAATACTCATTTGTTGTATGTATGTCGAAGGAGTTATCGGTCACTGTACTCAGTCCTCCTGTCCTTATTGGCCATAAATAAATCCCTTCCTAGTGTGACAAACTACAGCTGAGGCTGATGGGTATGATGGACCGAGCTGGAAGGTGAAGGGAACATCCAAGTTGTTGTGACTCATCGTAAAGGAAACGTGAACGTGAGAAACTAACTTCATGGCAATTCATTCATGGTGGCGCTGAAGGAAAAGTCTAGAGATCACCAGAGTTATTAAGGAACATTAATGTGTGTGTAAAATGTTGCGACAGTCCGACCAGCAGATGACGAGACGTCACGATATGTTGAACCTTTGACCTATTGGTTATGGTTTGTTACATCAGTTTGTATTTGCAATTTGAACAACTTTTAAAACTTGGGGAGAAATGACATAACAGACCGATCTTCTGTTCAAATCCAAAATCCAGGGTGTTCCTATAAATGCGTAGTTACTGAGGTCGGGAATCGAGAACTGGATCCAGTTGAGAACCGGTTCCAAATTGTACAATCCATCAGAATTGTATGCGTCCGGGGTTTTTCAATTGTTTTCATCAATGCCGGCATGTCAGAGCCTAAAATGTCAGTTTTAGGATACCCATATGACAATATGCAACTTGTGTTACAGTGGAATGTGGACGCATCAGAAAGCTAACTACATTACCCTGCTAACGCAGCTGTCTACAGACTAATATTAGCCTCAGCTAAACTTTGTACAGTGCAAGGATGTGTGGATGTTGTCCTCCATCTTTTACAGTGTAGTCGTGTGAAAGGATGTCTCTGTGGCCAGTATAGACAGGAGGAGTAGTTACTCTTTCAATGCACATAAAACATATGCGTATTGTAATACAATAGGAAAAGTCTATCCTTTAAGAGCTTTTGTATCAGTTCTGATTCATTTGTTTTCTAAGAAACATGCCCAAAATGAATAAAACACTGTACAAAATTATTCACGTGCACTTTAAAAACAAGTCAAATGGTGAAAATGGTGCATGCATCCTGTTACACACACAGCTGACTCATTCATTCATAATGTTTAGTTGAATCTGAAACAGCAAAAGAAGGAAATGAAGCGTAATTTGGCCTTCAAATTGAAATCAGCATGCTTGTGATTGTGTGAGGCTCGATGGGATGGCTAACGCGACCTCTGTTTTTAAGCTTACCTCGCCTCAAGATTACAAAGAGTTGTCTGCTTCAGAGAGCTTTTGGCAGAATGAGTTATCAACCAAAGCAAACGCATGAGCGGAGAGAGAACATTGCACGGGGAAGAGGCAGTTTACAGAGAGTACATATGGAAGAGAATGAAAGAGAAGGCAGGTGTGAGAGGCCTGTATGCAGGGAAAGCAGAAACCTCTTCTGTAACCTCACTGGAACACAACAAACAGAGGTGGAAACACATCTGGGTGTAGAAGGGCCCGCCACAATCAGAGAGATAAATACATTCGAAAAAGCAAGCAAACACAGTTTTTGCATTGCAACTGAGAAGTATTTATTCTCCGCGCATGTGCTGAAATATTTCCAGAATATTTAGAAAGAATTTAAATTTTTCCGTAAAAAACAAATCATCTCCACCGCCGTCACTCTCACCAGCGATGACTCACCGGCAGTGTTTCACATACATGACTAAACTAACCTTCACCATGCATTCGGATAACAGAGGGATACATAAACATATCATGTAGAGAAAGAATAGGAGAATAAAATGCACACTTCAGAAACAGCGCAGTTCACACAGCAGAAAATCTTAAATGATAAAATACAATTTGCATTTTTAGTACTTGTGTAAATGTGAACAATGAAAGATAATGTTTTGAAGGAGGCTGGAATAGAGCGGTGCAGGGATGACGTACATTTGTTACACGTTAGCTTCACACTGGCTCCCTCGACAGAAAGCCAATAGGATCCTTCCGTTGGATTATAGATTATTGCAGAAAGTAAACTCTGTGGCAAAAGTTTGATACTTCAATATTTAGTTTTCTTCACAAATGGACACCACTTCTATGATTTTTTTTGAAGCTCGAATGTTATTGCTAGTAAAAAAAAATGTGAGGCTACAAAAGAACTACACCAGTCACATGACTTCACGTCCCCACCACTGAGCTAACGGCAGACCAGTGTTCCAGTGATGACGTTTGTCGTCTCGTTCAGACACTTTTTTTAAGACACGTAAATGCTTCTAAATTCGCGAGAGGGGTATTTACTGACTTACGGTATTTAATGTCGTAGAACACAACGTTAAAATCTCTTAAACTTGTGTTGCCACAGACGACATCAGGCATCTGACCAATTCATTAAAATAAAAAAAGAAATTGACTTCCAGACGAGGAAACCAGAAGTGCAAAGATGCTGACTCATGTCCAAGTGTTAGGACCCATTCCTGCAGCGCTCTATAGTGAAATACAGTCAAGCTTACGTCCACCTTACGGCGCTTCCCTTTGACTCCACATAGGACTTCATACAATTTACATTTTAATACTTTTACCTTTTTTTGAGGAATTACATGTCAAAGCTTTCCCAAATAACCATGTGACTGTGGGGTTAAATTTATTTGGCAAGCGCTCACAACGTCAACACATCACAGAGCACAGGGGTGTTTCACCGGCAAGTGTTGAAACGCTCTCTCGCTCTCTCACTCTCTCACACACACACACACACACACACACACACACACACACACACATCCCTGTACTTCTATCTTTGTGAGGACTCTGTTAAAAAGCATTCCCTAGCCCCTTACCCTCACCTTAACCATCGCAAACCACATCAGGTCGGCCAATGTCAGGCCATCGGTGAGCGTCTGTGTCCCTAGTTCTTGCGGTGTGTCCCTTATCGTTGGCACTAGCGGGCGGCTTTTCGGGTGATGGAGCATGTTGAATCGGTGAGAGAGATCCCTTCAGTTGTCTGCTCAGTTTAAGCAAATCAGCGCACAACAAGAACGCACTGAGTATGTATTATAACACCGGCTTGTTTATCTAGTCCTACAGTAGGTCTTCTGGTTTCCCTTTTTGAGTGACGAATACATACTACCGCCACCTGCTGGTGTGGAGTTAATTCCTCTTAGGCCCAGAACGTACAGGCTATTTGGCCGCCGGTTTGTATTCTTGTGGTGTGTTCGAGTGCAACACTTTGTCTGAGACACAGGCGTCACTATTTCTTAATAACACAGAGTCTGTACAATCAAACAAGCTTTGAACCAGTGACGACCGGCCAAAAACGTAACCGCCGTCACTCTGAAAGTCTAAAACTCAAGTTGGTCCTCACAGAGACAGATGTGCAGGTATACACACACACACACACGCACACGCACACGCGTTGTTGGTGTTACGGTGGGAGCCCAAACCTTTCCTCAAAAAAAGGGAGAAAGCGCATATGTTACGACATGGTTGTTGACAGCGTGTTAACTACCCACAAGATTCTCACAAAAGTGATTTGTTGCTGAAGGACAAGATGAGGTCGACGTCTGTACCAACTGAAACCATTTCATGGCCCCATAAAGCATGACAAGAATGACTCAGCAAAGACTGCCACGACCAAAGCAAGCAGACATTTAGCTTTCTGTTTGGTGGAACGTACGAAAACTGGGGGGCGGGGGGGGGGTCAAGCATGTATCAGAGAGGAATCAGGTAGAATGTTCCACATCTAGGCAACAGGTAGGTATTGAAGTCATTTCCAACACATAATTAAACTAGAGTGGGACTTTTATGGACTTGTATGTAGTTTTCTCAAAAGTGAGGCTCAAATACAAGACTTAAAGAGGGACACTTTCATGTTCTCTTGTATGGTAAGACACCGTCTACTTGACCAGTGTCTCACAGGTGAGTTGTGGACACTTTGAACACCACGAGGGCTGTTCCCTCTTAGTCGATCTGTTAACTCAGTTTTTGTTTACTTTGGTCTAAGTTGACGGAGATTTATTTAGTCAATTTCTATGCTTTTTTTTCACAACTTGTTATAGCTCAGATATTATACCAAACATCCACAATAATTCTGGCAAACTCTTCTCTTAAGTGTTGTATTTGGCGTAATTTACAAAGAGTCAGCCTAAAGGCCTTTACCCACCGAGAACTTGAATATTACTCAGCAGAAAGTGATCATTATTGGGACACTTTTTCTGAGCTTTCACACCACGAATTAAGGCATCAACCAATCAAGCTGTGCGGAACGGACATGTGAGGCTCGTAGTCTGAACCAGGACAGCAAACATAATTACTACTTAAAATAAACTCAAAAAATAGCTTCCGCTATAAAACATTTCAGCATGGCCAGACTGCCTGTCGCTGCTCTGGGTCGGTTGAGGGGTTGGGGTGTGAATATTTTGCATTGTCGGGTTGTTGATCTGTCAGGCTCTCGGTGGGTAAAGGCCTTAAGAATGGATCTATTTTCAGAATGGCTCCCACAAGGATTGTGATTACAGAACCTACTGTAACCAAACCATCCAATCCACTTTCGTGGCCATATCTGGAACACCACTGATTACTATCTGACAAGAGGATGCCAACTCACCCAAATTACAAAAAGACATGTTTCCCCACTTACCACTAGTGGTGTGTAGCCATGCAGATAGTTTGTGTTTTATTTGTCCGGGATTAGAATTTTCTTGTTGATTGAACAAAACAAGCAATTTGAACACATTAACTTGGGCTCTGGGAACATGTGGAAGGCAACTTTTTACTCTTCTCTGACATTCTTTAGTGGCAGCAATATATTACATTCCGTTCTCTTCCATTGTATTGGGGTGACGGTTTAAACAGTGAGAGCTAAAACTACCAGCATGGCCCGACATCACCGGGCATAAGTGAGACGATGTGTCTCTTTTGGGAAATTTAACTGAACTAACTCTATGAGGGAAAGCAAGAGTAAACATAGTTCAGGAAAGAAAGGGGCTTCTGATACAACAACAGAAACAGAGTTATCAGTGCTTTCAAACAGGATTCGCAAAATGAAAGTGCTTTCTTTTTCTCTGCAACTCAACAAGGCAACACAAGAATAAACGGAGAGCGCACTTGGATGGCAAAACAAAAAGCAGATGTGACGCTGTCCATGGCCAATGTGTGGGACATACAATGTAAATGGTGTTCAGCACGGGGAGCTGAGCTCTACGTGGGCTGGGCTGAGGTTTCCCACTTTGGTTCTGACCCGGCCGCCTCGTTCAACGCGCTGAGCTCTCACACCACATACTGGTAGGTCTCAGCCTTCCCATGGTCAGGGGTGGAGAACGGACTAAACCACAAAAAGGAGAAAGGGTGTCCAAATACCGCCCTCATGTTCATCCACTTAGTTTTTTTAGCCCATCTTCTCTCTTCCTTTTTCAACTGCTCTATGCCCTGAAAATGAGAGACAACCAAACTTCAGCTGGTGTGCTGTTTGTGACCCAGTCAGCAACACAAACCAAATTCCAAATACCGACTTTTTCTTTTTCAGCCCACTAAATGTTAAAAAAAAGAGAAAAGAAAACTTGAACTCTTTCTGAAAATCATCCGGGCCACAAAACCCAGTATTTCAGTGGTTTTCTCTACAAGCACAATGTAGCTGCTTGTGTCCTGCAGCATCTCCCTCGGGGAGCTGTACGGTTCCCTACGTAGCAACGCCCTTTCTCCTTGATTAAGACATCAAATGTCTCTTCTATATCTCACCTAGAGTTGCAGACAAAAAGAAGTTCAAAGCAGGAAAGGGAGTTTGGTTTGGTGAGCTCCAATACACACAGTACACTGGATGGTTTGAGGATGGTTACTGATTCCTTCTTCCACTGATACATGGACAAATTCACCTTTCTTTAAAAATCACATTTGCATCTTTTAAGTAGTTTTACACACTAGCCACTACCTCTGTAGTGAAAAGTCATGAACTGATTGTTCACGCTTGTCAAGATAAAGTGAGGCGTACGGGTTAAATGTACAGCCTGCAAAACTTCCACCTCTCAGACACATCTGGATTATGATTTATAATAATGGCTCAGCCAGTTTGCACCTTGTAAATAAATGATATTCATACATACATCATTAAAAAGCTTGACTATAAAACTAAATAAGCATTTTGTCACATTTCAAACATAACTGGTATTAAAAAAACATGAATAGCATAAGATAACATTAATATTTAAATATGTAGTTGTTCTCTGAAAATATTTGAAAAATTCTATTTCCAGAAAATCAATTTGCCAACTGACAGCAGGTTCAAAAGAGTGGAAAACGTGGGTTTTGGGGAAACTTTAGACTGCTTTTGAGGTAACTGCCAAAATGAGGGAAACAGCCGAGAACCAAAACCGAATATGTGGGCAAAGACTGGAGAGCCGGGCAGCGGGTAGACTGAATGTCCTTAAAACATCTGCGCTCTGTCTGAAACGTTCAGCCGACCCTCCTTCAGACCGAGGTTGGGGTCTAACCGGTACGGGTTTAATGTAATGACACCCACCAAAGACCAAAGAGAGATGCCTGTCAAGCTTTGAATTTGAATGCAGAAAGTACAAAGTTAAAACTCAGTGGCTGATTTGTACAACGGATCGTAGACACCACACATTTCCCTTTAAAGCACTCACTATCAAAGTTTCTTTCTTTTTGGCAGTTACTCTTTTTCAAGACTTGCAAGTAATCCGCTGCACTTTACTCTACGTCAGGCTGCAGGATGAAAGATGACAGTTTGAATTAGAAGTAGGAGGTCGACGATGTCGATCGCTAAAAGCGAAGGGGGGGGGGCAGCGGCAGGGAGGAGAGCAGAAGGAAGTAGTGAGATAAGAGGGAGGAGGACCGCGGGTCGCCCAATGGATCACTTACGGTCTCGTCGGTACAGATGGAGTGGACTTGGGTGCCGAACATCACAGAGGTGAAGATGAGGAAGAGGAGACCCTCAAAGCACAGGAGTATGAGGAGGATGACTGTTGCTGGTGGAGAGAAGGAACTGCACTCTGGGGGAGGGGAGGGAGAGAAGTGAAGGGGGCAAAAAGAAGAGGGCGATATATGAGGAACTACAACAAAGGAACTACTGCGCTCTACTGTCGACTCGTCTGCAGCGGTGTAGTGAGGATGCGAAGCGTTTCTTGTCACCTGCTGATGGTGCTTGCGTGAAAGTGGGGGAAGGCAGTTAGTGTAGTGAAGAGATAAATCCCCAGTGCGCGCTGCTGCATTGACCGAGACAGATGGTCTCTCCTGCTGCGGCGCTGTGTAGTCTGTGCCTACATGTACCAGGATGCATTGCGCGGGAGCGGCGTTTTATGCTACGGTTGATAAATAAACAAAACACAAAAAAAACTCGCAAAACGTCTTGCATCTAAACCATCAAATGTAACCGTACACCTTCTCAATAGAAGTTTATCTCCGACGCTGAACTAAGACCGTAATCGCCTCGTTAACGCATCATAAACACACTTTGTTCTATTAGAAACACAATGAAACTCAGCAAACACGTCGTGGTTTAGTCTTTCCACTGTTCCAATGATCAGCAACTGTGGTTTGGTCGAAATAAATCCTTAATTCACAGAGTAAGAAAACATGCCGTCTCTGCACTCGGGCATTTTTCGCCGGTGGAAACATGAAAGTGATGAGAAAAGGGAACTTTTGGAGCGGCATCGTGCTCCAGAGTTACCACAGCTGAGAGGAGCACTCTGTAGTTCTTCCTCGTCTCGCATGGGATGAGGAAGAACTACAGATGTTGCAGCTGCGCCCCAGAGAACATCAGGATCAACTACAGGCCTTTATCACACTACATATAGGTAGAAACAACATTAATAATAAGAACTGTCCTTTTTAATAATAATAATAATACAAACTGATTATGTAATGTGTACGTTTCTGTATAAAGTTAAGAGTAATATATTGTTTTATTTTACTGATAAATAATGTGCTTTCTGACACAAACATTTCAAAGAACATTGTCAGCGTAGAAAGTACTTTTCTTTTGATGAATGAAAACAATTGACAGCTAAATAGTAAAAATAATAATAATAATAATAATAATATAAATATATATATATATATATATATATAAAAAACACTCACTTGTCCAATCATCTTCAAAGCAGTAGAGGAAATGGAAGACCACCATGAGCAGAGAGTGGAGAGAGACGAATGCGATGTACATCTGGGTTTAATAAAAAAAAGACACAATAAAGAATGACTCATCACAGACACGATATTATTCTCATATATTCTGAGTAATCCCTCCCATCTGCATCTGTAAGGCATTACAGCAGCCGCCAACACTGAATCTCCTCAAGACAAAGTTAGCACACTTCACACGGACCCTTGCGTACTTTGCGCGCCCACAAGTACGCGAGGGTCCGTGTGCAGTCAGAGGGTGCACGTCTAGGCTGTCCGCGTACCGGCAATCTGGACCTGGCCAAAAGTTAGGACCTCCAAGTTAACTACAATCTGATGGCAACGTCTTATTGTGAAAAGCAGAAAATTGGCAACCTTCTTCAGTTGATGACATAATGAAACTTACTGTGAAAAGCACGAAGTACTTTTGGTTGTTCTCCCCAACACAGTTATTGACCCAGGGGCAGTGGTGGTCCATCTTGCGTATGCAGCGTTTGCAAACACTGCGAGAGAGACGGCAAGTTGAGATTCAAATAATAAATGTACCGACTTAACTTTCCAAGACGACAAATAAAATGACTGTGCACAAGTTAAACGTTAGTAGAAAGCGACATGCACTATATTCTGAGAGTATCTTCCCTGCACCAGAACACTGCAGCTGTAATCAGGGGGTTGGGGTTGTGAATGCGGAAGTGAGGATTCCATCTCCGTTTTCGTGCCTCACCTGCAGTGGTGTGCTCGGTCAGGCTTGATGCTGCAGCACTTGGGACATTTGTAGACCACCTGCCCTGGTTTCAGCTGAAGGCTTTCTATGTATTCCTTGGTGGCGTTCCCTTTTGGCACCGCGCCCTGGCAAAGACAACATGAGCACACAGTAGATGTCATCAGTTATTCACGGTAAAATAAACATCTAAATGTGTATTTTGGATGTTTTCTTTTCAGTCGTCTGAAAGAAGACATGTTGTGGAAGTTACTTACCGGGTCAGTGCACATGGCCCTGAGGTGTGAGGCAAGGGCGAGGAAGGCCAGGATGTTGAACAGGGTCCCGTTCACAATGCTGTAGGTCAGATTCTTGGAGGGCAGCAGCATCACGAACAGCACCACAAAGTCTGCATACAACACCAGCAGCCAGGTGATGACGGCGCACACGATGCCACACAGGTCCCTGATGAACCACATGGCGGAGGCCGCGGAGGAGGTGATGACGTCTTTGGAGATTGGGATGCGCTGCTCGGCCTGGAGGCAGCTGGTCCCGGCCCCGGTCCGGCCCTGCCCGCGCCCGTGCTCCACATCCCTGCATCTGTGCACCGGGCTCTTCATCCTTCATCTAAGCTAGACGCCCGCTGCTGCCACCGGATCCACTGCGCCTTCGGGCCTCAGTCACCGCATACTGGAGGAGAGGAGCAGGAGGGTCGCAGTTCAGAGGCAAGGTTAAGGCTTGGTCCTCTGGAAGAAGGAAACGGGTTTTATCAACAATTACACCAGCCAAAGAATGCACCTGGAACAGGGCTGAACGATTTGGAAAAAATATATCAGTCAATATCTTACTCGTATTACAATCCGATATGAGTTTCGATATTAGAGGGATTTATCATCTTCACATAATTATTCCCATTTTCATTGAAAAACTTTCAAATTATTATGGTGTGAGTTTTTGTGTGAATCTGTACCAAACAAAGATGTTTACTTTAGTCTGTAAAATATGATGTTTAGGCCATGATGTCTCTGCAGCAACACCATTTATTTATTTTTTTAAATGGTATTTTGACACATTTCGCCTTTAACAAATATTTTGACTCCAGCTATTTAAAGCTGTAGTAGGTCATAATCCAATTTTGACAAAAATTGCGATTATTTGTGCAGCCCCAACCTGAAATCAAAACAAACCTCAATAACCATAAACATGTTCATGAAAGAAGGCTTCTACCTTGAAGGAGTGAGCGCAGGGAAGCCATTTCACACAGGAAGCATATTTCATGAGTGTGGCTATAACCGTTATTGTACTATTTTCATTATTTTTAATTCATAGATTTGTCTATAACGTGTCAGAAAATAACACCAAAAAAAACACTTGATGAGAAAGAGCTCTGGGAATTCTCCCCCTCTTATACAGAATAAAATTATGCAAATAAAGAATTCCGATATTTCTTTTTCTTTAAAAAAAAAAAAGAGAAAGAAAGAAAGAACAAAACTAAATTGTTGCCAATTGTTCTTTAGTCAATCAACTAATTGCTGAGGCCTGTAACTCAAAACACCCGAAATGAAGCGCATGACACAGCAGACTTGTGCGTCAACACTGAACCCTTTGCTACAGGAAATACCGACTGAAGACTGAACTTTCCTGTTCTACAGTAAAACATGTCCCTGTACGTAGACAAACGAAACTTCATCAAATATATATATTTAAAAAAAACATTCGTACAACTGCAACTCTCCAAATTAGGGCCCCATGCTATTTAGACAACATGCAGCTGACAATATGATACTATTCCTTAAAAATGTAAAAAAAAAAAAAACAACAGTGGACCATTATTGGTTTTAAAGCAAACTGCCAGACATTAGGGGGGTAACGTTAGAACAACAACCAGAGTCCTATGCAACCTGTCCATACTAACACACACACATCTCATGACAGAAGTCTGAGGGCAGCGATGGTCAGTCGTGTTGGGATGTCACAGCGTCATCACAGCAGTGAGCAGCACAGCACCACCAGCTGGAGCTGTGCAGGAGACCACTGGCTGACAGACCCTGACCCTGCCAGGTGTCTGTGCGTTACTCAGCCTCACCTGGCCCATAGACACCTCCACATTAGTACAGTTCAAGTCCTACAAGGCCATGTCATCAGACAGATCTTGTACGATTAGCTATGTATACAATATCATTCGAATACATTATGGTGTATGACAGATTAGAGAAATGGGGATTGATTGACTTTTTTGTTGCACAAATGCGGGTCACTGGATCCCAGCTCACCCTGTCCCCGTGTGTGAAACAGTTTCTTCCTCGCTAACAAGCAGCGTTAGGTTTGGCCAGAGTAATGTAATGCAGCTGCTAGTAAAGTCAACTTCAGTGAAACCCGCTTCAGGCTTCAGGTTGGACAGTTCATAGGCCTGCGTGCTACTGAAACCATTTGAAAGCAGCTGACACACATTAACGTTAGCTAACGTGAGACGCTAGCTGGTTAGCTAATGTTTCACAGTGAGCATTTAGTGAACTCGTTTGCCTATTTCTGTCACTATCTGTCGCACCAGCGGTAGGTGCTCCAGTACTTCAGTTCGCCTCAACTTCGGATTAGTCATCATTATATCCCGCTAGATCTCACCTGAAAGACGAGCATCCTTCGGGGGCTTTCTCGGATGTTGCTGCTCGGTAGCTCCCCCTCGATGACACGCACGGGTTCCGCCCCTTCACCAGCAACACGACGTCATGACGTAGAGGAAGCGAGCCAATGGCGTCATCGGAAAGGTTTCAAGCCTTTTCTCCCGTCACAGGACACGGCCAGACACACCCATCTCCATATCTATTTATTTATCATCCATCGTAGTTGTAAAGACAACTCCAGTGGGGCATCTTGTATCACAACAGTACATTCAACGTTTTCCATGAGGATTGCTATGAGGTGCATATATTGCTTGATTTCATTCATTTTTGATGTACAAAGAAGGCTTTGGCAAACTGTAATATGACTTTAGAACACAAATGACAAAATAACATATAACCAGGCATAATACTACAATTATATTATCAGAAAATGCATATACAACATAAACATGAATTGATTTGGTCAGACTACCAGTAGGAAAGTAGTAGTGGCCGCTGTTAACAGTGTGTGAGTGGGTAAATGATGAAATCGCTAAATGGTCGGAAGACTAAAAAAAGCGTTTTACAAGTATTTCCCATTTACTTTCATTGTTTCATTCTGCAGGTGCCGCCTCCACCTGCAGGTACTGGCAGACAGCTGCCATCTTAATCTCCACCTACATGCTCGACCAACAACCATCACCACTGCCTCCACCTGCAGACCCTCGCAGACACCTGACGCCTGAACCTTCACCTGCAGCCATCAACCTCGGCCTCCACCTGATGACTTTAGCTCCACCTGAAGCCTCCTCCATCCACCTGCACCGCTGCCTCCTCTCCTATCGCCATGTGAGAGAGGAGCAGCAAGGACCAGAGACACACTCGTAAATATCACCTCTCTGATAAACAGAAACATAGCTGTGTCATAATAACATGTCTGGGCTGATGAAGGAAAGCTGCCTTTCTGTTTACATTCTCTTTCTCCTCACATCTATTTCCACACGTTGACTGTGATGCTGAACTTCATGGATCAGAGAGAACTCATCTTCCTCCCACTCAACTCAAGGTAGAGTTGATCAGCCGGATGTTCAGCAGTGTTAGATATTTGGTAGTCTAGCCGTGCTTTCAATGGAGGGTTGGTGATTCATGTTATTTCAATACAACACATGTTCTTTGTGGTTTCCTCCAGACCCTACTTCACATCCAGATCTACCAGGGAGCTGATCGAGAGCCGACGAGGAGGATCCCTTCTACCAGAGCTGTGTACCAGAGATGTTCCTTCCTCCTCCACATCCTGCACATTCACCTCCGACTCCTGCTGCTCCTCTCCTATATTAGTGGAAGTCTGAAGGATGCAGAGACGCTCCACCTGAGACTTTAGAGCCTCACGTTTCCAGCCGTGCTCGCTAAAAATAGACGGCCAGTAGCTCGTTCTGTTACTGTGTACGTGTAAAATTATTCACTGTTGCTCAATAAATGTCCATCATTCTCTGCAGTCATCAGTCGTTGGTGTCCACTCATTTATTTCAATTTGCCAGCAGATATCTTGACTTACTCGTTATTTTCTGATCAATCTGGAACTGGTAGTCATTAATAAACGGAATTGAGTTTCTCAATATTCAATCAGTCAGTCCACTGTAATTATAAATTAATAAAAGTTAATAAATCCTTAATAATGAATACCGGTAGTGTTAATGCTGTAGATGGGGTCATGTCTATAATGCATTACAAACACAATACATAATGTATTTATAAGGCTTCATAAAATGATTTTCAAGGTTTATAAAGTACTATAAGTGATGCACAAACAGTGTTTGTGCAAGAATATCAGTCATGGGTTACACAGCACATTATAACTTCCATAACTAACACTCGTTCATAATACAGGCACTCATGTTATATGGCTCAGAGTTTTCACAAGACAAGAAAGACAAATAAGCAGAAAAGAAACAGAAAAGTTGTCAAAACATTAAGACCTTCATAGTTAAAAGTATATTGCGACGGTTTGCTCCTTCAGTTCCCACCTTTGCCAGTTGGTGGCACTGTCGAATTATTTGTGAATTACCCAAGCAGACCCAACCAATGGATCTAAAACAAGTGGCGCTGTCGTTGTCACACTAGAAGCAGGTGAAGAATCCCTGAATAAAACAGAAGTGGCTTGTTATAACGCCCACATGTGAGAATGTCCAAACAGCTGTCTCTCCCCTAAATTACATTTTACACGGTCGGTAACTATACCGGTATCAGACCAAAAAAGTCGAACACCGATATCCTCCATCATCACTGTGGCGCACGCAGCACAGCCAGTGTGTGTGTTAGCTTGAACGTAGCGGTGATGATTTGTCCAACTTCCAGATAACCTGCAGCCACGCAAAAATGACAGACTACGCCGAAGAGCAAAGGAATGAACTCGAAGCCATAGAGTCCATCTACCCAGACTCTTACACAGGTGTGGATTCCACCAAAGTCATCCAAGACGGAGAAGCGAAAGACAGGAGTTAGCTAGCTAGCAAGCTAGCGCGCCAGTTAGCTGACTGGCAACGTTACTTACTCAAAGATAAATCCAACAATATCTAACTGTTTCCTTTGTCACCCAGTGGTATATATAATCAGTGTCGTTGTAACTGTACTCCCGGTAAATGTCAGACATGCAGCAGTGATTTGACACGCTGTGACAATGGGCCTTTACTGTATATATCGTATGGTAGGATAACTAAGTTACGCCAAACTCCATTCAAATTCCGTGTAACTCTTCTCCCCACACTGAGCACCATATACAGTGGTCGTGTGCATTTATATTCTGCATATATCACTGTATTATACTGTTTTTATCCATGTTATTGTTGTATCATGACAATCCTTCCAACATTCTGTGATGCTGCCTTATGTAATAACCTCGGAAGATTGTTCATTGATATGAAATATCAAGATGATGACATGAATCCACGTGTGTTTGTAGTGCTTTCAGACGACCCCACCAGCTTCACCATCACTGTGACATCAGATGCAGACGAAAATGGTGAAAGTGAGTATACTGAGTCAAAAAATGTCATCCATTGCACGCACGACAATTGTTATAGAAATCTCACCTTTGGCTTTGTTGAAAGGTGAAAATTGTAAAGGACATAATCACAGTATGGTGAGTGTGAGGGAAATAGCATGCCAGAGTTGATTTGACTTGTGTAAGCTGTGTAATAAACACGCCACAGAACTGGAAAGCTTGTAAAGTGAAAATAAAGCTGACCGTAATCACACAAGCTGTCTGCTTTCTTCTTGCAGTCGTGGAAGCAACGCTTAAGTTCACGTACGTAGAGAAATACCCGGATGAGCCCCCGCTGTGGGAGATCCACTCCCAGGAGAACCTGGAGGACAACGACGTGGAGGACATCCTCACCTTACTGCAGCAGCAGGTCTGTCTGTCTCAACTTAATATGATCTCTTCATTCGATTTGGGTTCCTGGTCCAAATCCTGTATCCACTGCTGGTCTGTCAACCTGCCATCTGTCTATCTGGAGTTGTTCACACGAGATGGCTTGGCAACGTTTTTTGTTGTTGTTGTTGTCTAGACTTGACTATTGCAACTTGCAACTCTTTTTATTCTGGCAGTGTTGTCAGTGGCAACTTTCACAGCTACAACCGGTTCAGAATTCTACTGCCAGTCTTTTAACAGGCATGATCACAGCTGTCCTAGCATCATAGCACTGGCTTCCTCTACATATTAGAATATATAAACAGTGTGTGTGTGTGTGTGTGTGTGTGTGTGTGTATATATATATATATATATATATATATTTATATTATATTATATTATATATAATATATATTATACTTTTGTTTGTGCTTCTATTGTCCTATAATCCTTTGTTACATTTGTTTGGAAAAGTGATATAAAAAGTATTGTTTTTATCATTTCTATTATTCTACTCGACTGAGCCTCTCCATTACATTCATATTCAATTTTGACAGAAGGGTAATAATTTGTGAGGCAAATAGAAATGTGATTATGGCTAATAGTGCTTTCTATGGAACTAATCTAAATATGTCTCTCGAGCTAATTCACTTGTTACTCTTCCCATAGACAACCAGTATGTTTATCCAATCAGAAGCTGAGAACACGTAACTAGCGGCCTGCTGTCTGATCGGCTCCATGCACTATAGAGTATCTGTCTGTTACCAGTGTAACCCGTATCAACAATGTGTTTTATGGGGTTCCTCTGCAGGCAGAGGAAAACATGGGCATGGTGATGATCTTCACCCTGGTGACAGCCGTTCAGGAGAAACTCAACGAAATAGTGGATATGATGAAAAACAGACGAGAAGAGGAGAAACAGCGGAGAGAGGCCGAGTTAGAGGAAGCAGAGAAGGTGGGAACAGGACAAATGTACACGTGGCATTCATTTAACCTATTTCTTCCACATTGCGATGACTCGATACCAAATCATCGATTTCAGTCCTATTTCTCACTTCTAGTGTCTCGTTGTTTGAGGACAAAAGGGTACAACAGTACAGAAATTGTTCCAGTCTGCTCTCCGTCAATGTGCGTCCAGTAAAAGTGCCGGTTGTTGTCACTGACAGGCTCAGAGTGTTATTATAAGTGTCAGACAACATTATGGAAAGAACCCTACAGAGAATTAAAACCTTTTTCTTTATCTTTCGCATGATCCGTCTGTTTGGTTTTGCGCGTCTCAGAAGCCTCGTTCTCGTCCACGTTGTCGAAATCATCTAAATATTCAGCCACGACTTTGAAAATCTTTCAGGTAACACTGAGCTATGTTTTCTTTACTCCAACACACTTTGACAACACGGGCACTCTTGAATAAAGTGAAAGGTAAAAAAAAGAGTTTTATATGCCAGACAGGCTGGTCAGTGGCACTTTTAGTGGAAGCACATTGACGCTCCGAGCAATTCCATTGCAGCCTGTTCAGTAGCTGCCGTCTGCAGCGTTCTCCCTCAATACTGGACCAATTTAAAAAACGTTGTCCCCTTTAGTCACTTAGAGAGAGAGAAAAAATAAACAATAGGATCCAGGTTGAAAAAATAGCCAAGTTAATGATGCCGTCGTGTGTAATGATGCGTGTGTGTTTTGTCAGGTGTTGTTCCAGGGCACTGTGGTGACCATTGAAAACTTCCTGACGTGGAAAGCCAAGTTTGAGCTGGAGATGTTTGAGCAGAGGAGTAAAATACAGAAAGAGGAGGAGCAGGGAGGGAAGCTCAAACTCACCGGTAAACTCTTGACGCTTTTACTTCAAGGCTCTCAGCTGATTCCAAATATATAAGCTAAAGAGAACGTAATCTTTTCCTCACCAGGTAAACAGCTGTTTGAGACGGACCACAACCTGGACACGTCTGACATTCAGTTCCTTGAAGAAGGTGAGTGTTTGAACTGACGCTCTTTTTAACGTATCACATCATGTTGTTACTGGGGCTGAAAACAAGTGGTTTACTCCACTTTACAAAACACTATTTTATTTTATTGCACAGCAACATTAACTTTAATTCCATAAGTGAAATGTCATCGTTGTGTCTGGGTTGTTTGTTCGTCGGATGATATCTTTAGTCATAATGCACTGATTTTAAAGACATGTTTTAGAGTGGATTCAGGTGTGAACTTTTTCTAGTACAAACATATTTGTTATTGTTCAGATATATACCGGTATATCACTTTTTTGTGGATTTTCACATACATTATTCAATCACGATAGTATTTCATACTCCAAAAACAGATTATTGCGAGGTATGTAAATATATAAAAACACAAATGCGGAAAAAAAAGTGAAAAGGGTGCAGATATTTCTTGGTGGAGCCTCAGGCGGTGCATTTAAGCCGTTCAAGTTTAAGACGGGACGTCACCTCCTCCACCCTGTGAGATAGGTGGCATAACTTTCTGATGACAATGCAGTCAAGGGGGTTAGGATCAATAATCTTGTAATGCATATATAAAGAGGCAATAAATATACCTGTCCAGAACGGAGTCAGTGTGAAACATAAGCCATTGAACATTGCAAACCATGTCTAGGAAAGCTGTCGTCTTTAGTTCAGAGTTGGTCTATTGGAGATTGGTTTGTTTTTAGCACTAGTTTTATGCTCACGTGCACCCGCGATGGCGACGGCCAAAAACCAAGATGGCGACAGCCAAAATGGCAGTCCACAAACCAATGGCTGACGTCACAGCGACTGCGTCCACTTCTTACACACAGTCTATGTTTCTTCCTCCGCAGCTGGGAACAACGTGGAAGTGGATGAGTCACTCTTCCAGGACATTGAGGACTTGGACTTGGATGAGGACGACCCGGACTTTAACCCTTTAGCGATGGGGAGTGATGAGGACTAAAGCTGGAGTAGGACAGAGGACTGACGGGAACCACACCTGCTCCTCTCTGGGATACCATCATCTGACCACACACATTCAGTTTTGAAAGACTCTTAACAACAGTTGGAGAGGGAATCCTTGTGAATGCAACACACACACACACACACACACACACACACACACCATCGAGTGTTAATTTCTATGCCCGAACAATTAAATTGACCGAATAAACAAGATGACTTGGCTCTGGTGCTGTTTGACATGCAGGACGTCCCGGTGACAGGCCTGCTACTTGGCCAGAAGGGGGCAGTATAATATCACGTATGGCCAGGGAGTAGAAGAAGTATTCAGATGTTTTCCTGGCATGAAAGTAGCATAATACTCTATTACAAGTAAGATTACTGCATTCACTCTCTTATTTAATAAAGGTGCAATCAGCAATTGTTGTACTGAGTTCAATAATCAACATTTTGTTTCCAGATTGGCAGAATCTACCTTTAAATAACAGCAAAATATATAATATCAACTATGAAAATGAAAAGCACTCTTTATGGAGTTTTTTCATGTTGTAGCTGGTTCAGGGAGAGTCAAAGCTTCTACTGTAGTTGAATTATATTTTCAAATGTACATCATATGTTGGAAATGTATATATTTTATATATTGACCATGTGGCTCTGCAAAGTAACTAGTAACTAAAGCTGTCATATGAAGAAGGTGGAGTCAAACAAATGCAGTATTTGCTTCTGAAATGTGGGGGAGTAGATGTAGCAAAACATCAAAATATTGAATTGCAAGTACTTAAAAACAGTAATACATACAAATAACTGATTCATTGTAACTGAAAACATTAATTGGTGCAGTTGTAAGTACAATACTTTGGTAATGATATCTACTTAACTGATGAATACATGTGACTACAAATACAGATGGTCCTATTGTTTTCTAAATACTTAGGACAGCGGTTCCCAAACTTTTTAGGCCGCGCACCCCCTTCTACATCCCGACCGGGTTCGCGCACCCCCCCCCCCCATAATAAAAAAAAAAAAAGCAACGGAGCCGCATAAAAATCGGACCAATGAGAGAACAGTTTGCTCGCGCGTGGCGATTGTTTACGATATTTAGTCCGCTGTTAAATGTTGCAGTGTGAACACAAACCGAACAAAGGGGCAACTGCAACATTGTATCATATTAATCCCTGAATCAGAACAAAGCAAACTAACTGAAGGTGTGAAAACGCCCTGAAACACTGCAACAAAGTTTCAATTACTTTCAGTTACACAAGGCGTCACTTTTAAAGAGCAATACGGATGGCGAGGGCACACGCACAGGCTCAGAGGCAGATTATCACATTTAATTTACAATTAATGACCGACTAATGTAGCCAGGATGTCTTCGGACAAAGCATCGATGCGGCGCGACACATTGTTGGACACCGGGATCATGTCCAACTTTTTTGCTTCTCTCTCCCCAATCATACATTGATTCCACCATCTCTCTGGCAGCTGGCAAGCTCACGTCTTCGGCGATTGTGTGCGGTAGCCCCTTTCTGACCAGATATGAAGCCCGCAGTGCGTCATTTATAGACCAACACATGAATGAGACTGCAGTTGTTTTGGGCTGTTTTGTAACTCCTCCAATTTCGATATTAAAATATGTAAGGGGCTTTTGACTTGCACTGGCATGCTTGGTGTTCAGGTGGCGACGTAAATAAGAGCTTCAGACAGCTGTTAGCCAGAACCTCACTGCACACCACGCACTGTGGCTTTGGGGAGTCTGCGTTGCCAATCCAAGTGTGTGGATCCCCTCGCGGGACCTCTCCCCCGTTCGGCTGGCACCGGCCGGGCGCATTTCCCCCGTGGCGGTGCGCCGCGACCGGTTCTAGGTCGGCTTGGAAAGGCTCGGGGCGAAGGGAAATTTTATAATTCATGTTTTTATTTTGTGAAAAATCCCACTTTTTCTTTTTTATATTTAATATTATTACACCATCAGACCGCCATTACTTTTCCTCTCGCGCACCCCCTAGAGGCAGCTCGCGCACCACACTTTGGGAATCCCTGACTTAGGAGATACCCCAGGTCAATAAACTAAAATATTTCATAAAACGTTTTACATATGCAAATGACCCATTATGTTATTGGATATCTTATCAAATGTGTGCTAATCTGCATACGTTTTCAGAACAGGAAAAAGCCAGTTTCTTGTTTCATTTTATTGACATATTAGAGTCAAAGGGAATTTTGGATATTGCCATATGTCAGAAAATAGTCAGCAGACATAAAAAACATGTTTTTAATAATAAAATATATAAATCAGGCTATGAATGACATGAACAAAGCTCTCGTTATAAACTGTCCGAATAGAGAGGAATGGAACTAAAGTTTGGTGGATGTAAGAGCTACTGAAGTGGAGATTTCTGGATCAGAGTGAGGAAAAAAACTAATTTAGAGAAAAAGGCCTTTAAAGATATGTTTTGTAAACGTACATACATTTTAAAGGCACTACAGGTGAATAGAGTAATACATTACAGTAATAGATATCGCCATGAAACTTCCCCAGTTGATTACTTACTAGAAAAACATCTTAAAGTTCTGTTTGAATATGTAAATTAAGCATTATCTAATGGTAACTTTTGGGGAATTTAGGAGAAATCCACAGACGCAAATAGACAAAATAGTAAAATAAACACCTAAATGTGTATTTGAGGATTTCTTTCCACAAGCCTGAAAGAAGACAAAATCTGAAAATTGACAAGTGCATGAAAAAGATTGTTTTTCCCTGTAGTGTCTCCCCACAAGACAAACGCTATTTTTCTATACAAAGATACAATGTATCACACAATGTATCGATGGGCTTTACAGTCCCACGGCAGCCCAGACTCTGTGTCCAAATAACTCCTTTTCTGCTACCTAGCACATATATAAATATACATATATATATACATATATATATATATATATATACATATATACATACATACACACATATATATATACATATATACATATATATACATACATACACACACACATATATACACACACACATATATACACACACACACACACACACACACACACACACACATATACATATACATATATGCCAACAATGGAACAAAATAAATGTGCTGTCCATAGCATGTACACGGTGTTTAGTGAAAAAACCCACAATGCAATGTTTCACTTTTGATAAACGTAAAAAGAATACATAGTTATGTCACCACACCAGTCAGCCGCAGAGTAAAATGATGAAGATTGTCTGAAAATTGCAATTTACTGCTGAGAATGATCTAAACAGTGTGTAGGCTTTATTACAAGGAATGGTCAATACACATAGCTCGAAATATATATATATATATATATATATATATATATATATATATATATATATATATATATATATATATATATATATATATATATATATATATATATATATATATATATATATATATATATATATATATATATATGAGAGAGAGACAGAGAGAATCATGGCAACAGTATTTACAAAAAATTACAAAAATAATGAAAGCATTTTGCAATCTGTATTAACAGCATTTCTTTCATATAAACTTTTATAACATTGAAAATTGTTGGTGTAACACAGATACTATAAATCAATTGGCTAATAACAGTGTTTTGTCAGCACAGAGCAGCAGACACACAGACAAGCTCCTCAGATTATCGCCATCAGATGTGAAGACAAAAACGCACTGCGACGTGAAAAACGACAAATGATTGTGTATCTGTTGGAAGGAAAATGAAGAATAGTTATCTCCGCCAGGAGATCATGTATGCGGTCGGCTGTGCGTGGTTGTGTGAGCATCTCGTGCATATCTCATTTCTGACTGCTCAAGGACCCCTCATGGTTGCAGTGATTTATTGAATGTTGAATAATGTCATTGACGGCAGACTCCCGACTGCGATCAACAACTGCTTCAATTTGGATTTCTTGTTCCCGCTAAAATTACACCTCTTTTGATTTGCACGCGACTGACATGTTCAGGCATGTAGGGTTTGCATGCATAACTATCGCTTCACAAACAACAAACTCAACAGAGCTGACTACAACGCAGCATCTTCTCATGTCAGTGGGAGGAGCGTTAGTTTGCCGTTAGCCGCTAGCCGCAAGTGAGCAGCAGAGTCCTGCATTGTGTTAGCTAACAGAGCTAACAGCTACCGGGGCTAATACAGCAAACAGAGCCAACAGCTAATAGAACTAAACACACAGCGGGACTGTTCAGAGGAAACGTTAAACAGTCAACTTGAAGTGTTACACTGAAATGCAGTTTAGCTGCACAAAGCCAGCGCAGGCTGCATACTGGATCACCTCTCTAGTTTTGAATCAAGTCGTTCCAAGTCAAAAAAGATAAAGTGAAGCCACCTGTCATTGGTATTGAAGTCGCAGGTCTTTTTTGATTTTGTCAGTCATCAGATCTCTGACTTTAGTCTGACACAAGTCCATGTAAAGTGATTCAGGCCACTCGTCCGCAGTTTAGCTCACATTTCTATGGCATTTGACACAAACAGTAAGTGTGGTCCACAACACGCTTTCACCATTATTTTTATGTGACCATCATAGTCATACTATACATTTAGCAGCTATAGAAGTCCATATAACATACTAGTGTTTTTACAAGTTGTACTTCAAATCAAATTCGCCTTCCTTTTTACCACAGTATAAAACAAAACATGCATATACATTCAAACTGCTGGATGTATACAGTGAAACGAAAGCTTGCTTTTAGCATTGTCAAAGTTATTGGAGTTGTGAGCGAAGATTGATTTACAGGGTGTGCAGTGCATTGGCAAGCGACGATAGTTTAACCGCGACAAACGGAATGCTCCCTGTGAGGGATTACCTGACTCCACCTGTAAGTCCTCGGTGCAGATTGACGGTAACAGTAGCGTGTTTCACCTGTGAAGCAAATTTTTGGCAGTATTTTGAAATGTCGCAAAAGAGAAATGCGCATTAAGCGTTTTTCCGTCAATTGGTTTGGGACGAATACATTTGGCTACACAAACCGTCGTTTCGTCGAGAAGTTGGCGGTATAGGCTCGACTCTGCGCATTGCTGTAAAATCGAGAGGTCATATGGAATTTGTTTCAATTGGGCAATTTGTTTGAATTTGTTGTTTCAAGTCATCAGCTAATATTGGCCATGAGACAAATGAATGCCAGCTATTTCCACTTCCAACAGCAGAAACAGCTGATCAGTCATGCAAGTTAAATGTTTGCTAGGTCAGAGCTATTTAGCGCAACAGCTCTTTTTCGGACCGAGGCAAAAAACACCTCGAGCAAGCGTACAACTTTTTTTCCGCAAATGAGAAAACTTTATTGAATTTTGTTGTTTCCATACACGTTTTCTATTGTAATACTTCAAAATGAATATCTTTTTTTTTTTTTTTTTTTATAGAAACCCAGCTAGTCAGGGAATGGTTATATTTTCATATGAGCACAAGATAACAAGGCTCACTGCTTGAGGTCACAACATCTCTAATGGATGTAGTAAATTAAGTCTACTATGTAAAAATGACTACATATTCTGTACTCAATGCAACTTTGCATAGATTTTCAAAGTAAACTCAAATAAATGGAAACCAATGGGTGGCTGGAATGAAGGAAACACTATAGTGTGCTTTGGAAAACTGCAGTAAAGCAGAGCCTCTGGTCTGACGAGGGTAAAGAGATGCTGACGTGAATAATGTTTTTTGTGTTCATGAAGCTGCAACTGTGACTATCTTCTTCTTAGTGTTGTCATGCGACCAACAACTGATCACGCAATGTCCTTGATGTCCCAGACAAAAAACAGAGGAATGTCCGCCATCTCTCCGTGGAAGACCTTGTCAAACATCTCGTTCTGGGCCACAGTGAAGTGACTCTTCCAGTCACCAATGGTGCCTGTTCACAGTACATGAAAGGAGAAGAACAAAGGTTATCGTCATCCATCCTCACGCTGCCATGTATCATTAGTCCGGCTATTCAGTGCATTACATATTATGTCGACCCAGTAAAGCTCATCACTGGCAGGCTGGTGACACCATGTGCACATGTGTTTTCCTCAAACATCACCAATACAGCAGCAGTTCAATATTTACATATTAACAACAATGGATCAAAATACTGCTTTTATGTGAAAGGTGCAACTCTGAACTCGGGAGTTGGTGGAGAACAAAACGGAGCTAAATTCGAGATGCAGACCATTAATATAGTAGCGAACAACTGTTAGATATGGAAAGATATAGTGGTGTAACGTCTACCTGAGCAGAGAATGAAGTCACTCTCTGACCTCCTAAAAAGTGAAAGCCAAAAAATCTGCACAGCTGCCGCAGAAGAGCCGCCTCCCCCACCCCTTTAAGCCCGCCTCCCTGGGCCCCATAGATAGCACCACACGACGCAGAATGCCACTATGCCAAATTTGCTTCAAAGCCCTTTGGGAGCTTGGGCCCAATGGCTAGCCAGCCGTCGCTGCTCACACGGCGGTTGCAGCCGATACACGGCGGCGTCACAGAAGCACTGTTAGCTCCGTCGGCACCGTTGCCGTTGTGTGCACCATTCATGCTGTTAGCACCGTTAGCTGCTAGCCGCTGGCTCATCAGTCATTGCTACATACTGAACATGATTTTGGAAAAACAGGGCCTGCACCTGTCTATGGTCACGTTTCAAAGTTTTTTTTTTACTATGTTATGAATTATTCTTCGTTAACAAAAATCTGCAACTTGAGTTGACAGGTGAATTTGTCTTGGTTTTGATCATTATCAATTAGCGGTTGAGCAAAGTGAGCCACAACAGAGTTCCTGTGCGCATCTGAAGCAGTAAACTCTCTGACCTTTCCTCATGAATCTGCCCTGGTGGTGGCTGAGCAGTTCTCCTGGCACCCGCTCATAGTTGGCCTGTGGGATATTCTTCATGTTGTTGAAGGTGCTGTGTTTCACCACATCGGCCAGCTGCTCATCGGTCAGCTCTTTACCCAGGAACAAGGCGATCCTCTCCACTGCTGAATGCAGGTCCTGAACATAAAGCGCAGTAGCATAAATTATCTTTTTTTCATTTTCTTTTTTTAAATCAGACTGATCCTTGTGTGTTTCAGATTGAAATGATTTCAGCTCCTACTTGAATCATCTCTTCGTAAGTGATGAACAGCATGTTAATATCATCCTTGTGAGAGTACCACGTCTTAATGTGTTCAAACCAGCTGGAACCAAACACTGCAATGAATAAGGCATAACTGTTACCACCACCACCACCACACTGCAGACAATCATCATGAGCTGCACTGCTGATAAAATGTCACAAGCACCACTATTTTGCAAGTGACAGAAGAAGAACTTGCCATCTCCTCTCATGAATTTTTCAAAGAAGTCGTCGAAATCCGTTGGAGTTTCCAACATGTTTGCAACCTTATGGAAGTAGAAGTACGACACAAGGACATCTTTGGGATTTCTTGCCACGTAGATCACCTAAAAGAGGAACAGTCTGGGCGTCAACGGTTTACAACTCTAACCTGTTTATTGGGGACAGACCGACGATGCTGTCCTCACTAAAGGTTGTTTTAGGAAACGTATTTTTCAGCTATACAGTCAGCTTGACAATGTATTTTCCAGCACCGTATTCTCCAAGGAGCAGACAGGTTGTTGCATTTGGCAGGATTTAATGGAGGAAAATATGTAATTTTGTAAAACTGAAAAAGAGCACAACAATACAAAAAGTAAGTGCCTTTGTTTGTAAGTACTAAATATTATCTCCAGTACATGAGTAGATAAAAGACTACCATCATAAACCAAAGTGGACAGGTGCTTCAAAGTATTTCAATGCAAGTAATGAAGGATGAGATACAACAGTAAATAACATGTACACAAGCACCAATGCTTTAACCACTGATACTGATACGTACATATGTAGATGAGAGTAAACTAACAACAATACTGTAGTCACACCAAATAAATATTAATGTAAACATGTTAATATAACTGTAAATAGTAACTGACTTACAGATGAAGCCAATTTTGTGGACTTTGAGGCACAGGATTATAAGGATTATACACTGAGATGCTCACTCTATGAGTTCATTGGGCACAAGGAACTTCCTGAACATCACTTCCTGTTACTCAAACAGGAAGTTTGCATCCATCTCAGCTGAGAACGGAGAAATGTTTTGAGTCGTGTCATGGAGACAAGCCAAGCTACAGGTCGATTCCCCCCCACCCCTACCTCTCTCTGGCCAAAGCTACTCTTCTGAGACCTGAACTTGGCCTATCAGTGTTCATGGGACGATTTGGGTGTGTGCCATGTCCTACAGCTACAGAACAGGAAGTCACATGACCAACTGCTTAAATCAACAGTGCAAAGCAGGATGAAGACGGGGCAACAAAACTGCTGGAACTAAATGATTGGGGTTTCTGTTTGTTGTCACCTTGGCCACAAGGCTTAAGAATGATCCAACACTTTGGTCCAGAACATGCAACAACAGCTGGAGAGATTTCTATGAAATCTGCTTAACTAGCTTTAACTAGTGTTAAAGGTATAACATAACAACCGTAACCAGCGTTGATAAATAGCAACCACCCTTACTGGACTTTTAGGTGATGTTAAGTTTGGTTTCACACAGGACGTGAACAGTGGTCTCTGTGAAAGTCCTGTGTTTGTTCGACCCCTTCCACCAGCTCTCATTGGACGTCCTCGCTTATTGTACTCGATATTATACCGCGTTACTTTCATACCACCTAACTTTCAATAACGGTTGCTCGATATACTACATTATTTTCTCTGCAAACCCTGGCTGTCACTTGCTCTAAACAATTGCAAAAACGTGGACAGTCAACATATCAGTGGTTTGCAGAAATTTACAATGCCAACATGTTTTCCTGGCAACTGGGTTGTTGGACCGGTTTCTGTTGCCGTTAGTAAACATGATGACGTACTTTCTGTAGGTGGAGGCAGATCATTCTCGGATGATGACTCGTGTTGGCTAGCACATTTTGTTTTTTGTTCGTTTTTATCGTGGCTGAATAAAATACGAGTTTCTCTGAACAGTAACATTGATCAACAACACCAGATTTGTACACACCTGATAGAGAAACCTGGCGTGCATATCAAAGAGAAACCTTCTCAGTGAGTATGTAAAAAGAAAAGACACCTGGCTAGAGAGCTGACCTTGCCCTTCTGGCTCAGAGCAGAAGGCATGAACTGGAACGGCAGATGGCTGACTCTCATCCTTGGCGACGGGGCCGTGATAAACATCTGTCTGTGGCCGTACACCTCGATCCAGGGGACGAGCTCAGCATTGGAGTATTTGCTGAGCTTGCTGATGGCTGTCAGATCTCCCTTTGCCTCAAGGAGCAGCAGGATCTGCTGCATCCAGATGGTCCCTGTCAAACAGAGCAGACAGGCCTCATTTCCATCTCCCACACCCTGCGTGTCCAATGGCAGCCATTAGGTCAACCGTGTGTGTGAGCGCACACCTCTCCTGTTCTCTGTGTGGAGCTTTGTCCTGGTTTCTCTTTTCCACAAAACACATGATCATTTGATACCCTGCGCTCAGTTGAAATTAATTTGCAACACACAAAGGAGCAGGACATTCGTGTGTACATACTAATCAGCCTTGTTCCTTCCTCTGTGCCGAGAGCTCCAAGAATCCCTCTGACCTTAAGTGCACTTTCACTGCAGGACACTGGGAACCACTGTTTATCTAATGGAGGAGCCTCCTCCTCTGTCGCCCTGTTTACACCTGGTCCTGGGTGATCCAATCACGAGGATGGCTCTAAGTACGCAAGTTCACAACTGGCATTAGAATGCACGTCCTTTTCATTTTGCAAAGATCAAATGCGTTGGCAGGAGGCAGCAACGCACTTCCCCTGCCTAGTCTGTCGAATTTAAAAAAAGAAGAAATCAAAACAATACAGACGGGTCCAGCTATTTCTTGGTGTGATCCAGGCAAAACACACAACATTGACATAAAATATCTTTGATTGAAGAACCAACTCGAGATGAGTAAGAGGAGAAAAAAAAAAAAAAAAAAAGACCTTTTTTCTTGTTGCGTTCTTGCCAAATTTTTTCCCCTCTTGTGGCAAAGGCATGATCCACCCTACTCTGCTTCTGATTGGCTTACCCTAAAATTCTTACCCTAACCATAACCAATCTCAGTCCTCATGCCTAAACCTAACCAACCCAACCAGCGAAGGCAACAAGTACTAGCCAATCACAGGCAGAGTAGGGCTGGTCAAGACTTCACCATCCTGGGAAAAAAAAATATATAAAAATTGGCATCTTGGATGAATCACGCGTGAAGGGGCCGCAAGTTGTTGCGGCACTTGGTCGTGCGCCCTTGAATTTTTAAAAGGCACTTGCTGCAACATGACATGATTACTGAAAAAAGTGAACATTTAAAGAAAGAAATAAAATATTGAATAATTTCTGGTGATCTAATCGCCCAAGACGCATTTTAAAATGAAGTATAAATAAATTCTGTGTGCACAAAAGGGCTCTTCCATCTTGGTTTTCCTCTCACCTGATTTCGGGTATGTGACGACAAACACATCAGAGTCTCTGGTCTCCAAGTTGTAAATCTGGTCCACGTCATCTGGATCATGAGTCCCGTTGATCAACTTGAAGCCTTTGTGTGGCACCAGGTCATGGTCATGAATCTTGACCTCATTTACGTCCATGATAGCTAAAGCAAAATAAAAGGACACGTTGTCTCCTTAACCCACTCTTATCCGTGTGTTCTGTTGGTTGTAAAGCAATTGAAAAACAACAGTGTCCAGTAAGCACATATATGTCGCTGCAATGTTTGCACAAGATTGCGACATCTATCGCCATTTTAAAGTGTCATCCATTGTGCGTCTGAATGCATTATTATAAACGTGGTGACAACCTAAATGTCACAACGATGTAGGTGCGATGTAATCCCGGTTCAATCTTACAACGGTTCATTTCCATTTTCCAAAACATTTCTCGGCTTGATTATTTTTCGATTTTTAAAGTTGTTCATATAGGTTATTAAAAGTAATGACCATGATGGCAAGTGTTTGCCCCATTTGAAATGGAACCTCAAAAATGCCATTGAATCTAACCACACACCATTTTCCTGCAATACAATATGCTATATTGACCCGTCGCTGAGCCCCGCCTCCTGCTGCTACGCCGTCAAAGCTACCATGGAGCCCACACTGTTACTAACTGCACTCCCTGAAGAAATATTATGTAATTATTTGAAAAACGAAAAAGTGATTTCAGAGAGAAGCGTCTACAATATGCGTTTGAAGGATATGTCCAGGATGTCAAACAGATTCAGCAGTGAAAACAGGTTAAAAAGATAGAAGCTAAAGATCAGTGTGAAAGTAACCACCACATCACATCACCTAGCGATTGAGAACGAAGAAAAAGAAATTAAGAAACACTGTTCCTGTAAAGCCGTGTAAGTCTTAAATCACTATTACAATCAATCAATAGAAGTGCAAATGCTAAAAAATGATGCGCTAAGTCGCTAACATACTAATGTTAGCTCCGCAGGTTTTTATGTGGAAACGCAACATTTTAGAAATACATATCTCCTTCCAACCTCTCCGGGTAACGAGTATCACTGTCGCGGGACGTTTAACCGTGACGAGCTCCAAATCCAAAAAATACAGCCTGAAAATGAAGAAAATCTTAAAACAATTGCACGAGAGTCTATGGAGCAGAGCCGGATAGTTGTCGATGCTACGCTATGATTGGCCAGTCTTCGTTCAGGGGCGGGTTACGACTTGTCTTGAAGCCTGTTGTCATCTGAAATTGGGAGTATGCTGTGACACTATGCTCAAATCTATTTTCGCCAACATCACCCCAGGTGTATATTTATTTGTTTTTGCCATCTCACGCCAACCATTCTCCAACTACTTCTCCAAATACTTTTGTTGTTAGCTTTACAGCAGTATGTGACCAGGTCTTTATTTAGCCTGAACATATTTCATTTAATAAATGGACCCGTCTCTTCTTGCAGTCACAACATTGCCTCTAATCATCACCTCTTCCATCATAATGAAAAATGACACAGTACGGGTCTCCTTCACATCAATTTCTAATTTATTAATTTTACCCAGGGACAAATTTCAAATCATGCCATTTAGGAAAAGACAATATCAGACTCCTAAATTGCTAAATATCTTAATCTTTAAATGGCACTATTTTATCAATCCTATAAACCACAGCCTACGACATTCTTGACTTCTTAATGTAATACAGTTTCAGGCATTGCCTGGTAATATGTACTAATACAAATAATAGCAGCACAAAACAATTGGAATATGGTGGCAAAAACATGTCACTGATATTAAGAAGAAATGGAACCACACCAATACTACTGGTGGGAATGGGGGTTTAATAGGTGAATGGTGAAAAACGACCCAGTCTTGTAAATGTAAATAAACTGTATCATAAACTCATCATGCCTTTAATAGGTTCAGGCAAACATTCCATGGCAGCCTATAACTATAAGAACTCCACACTTCAATAATGCTTGGTATATATTTGGTGTACGACAGCTGTAAAATGGTCCAGCTCATGCAGCAGTGACGTTTAAACGGCGTTTCTGTTTATACATGCACACAAAGAAAGACGTCTGTGTGCTACAGAGTAGTTGCAGATACAATGTGGACCATTGGCTGTAGTTGACCTTCATTTAAGGGGAGACGCCCCAGTTGAATTTGTTTGTATTACAAATTTTCTGAAAATGTATGTTTGAATATGCAAATGAAGAGTTATCTTATCAAATATATGCTAATTTGCATACATTTCCAGAACAGAAATAGTGGAATGTTGGATGAAGCCAGTTTCAAAATTCTTGTTTCATTTTGTTGACATAGAGGATTTTAGATATATTGTATTATTCATGCACCAGAAAATACTGTCGATACTGTCAATAGGGTCCGTGTACTAAGTGTAATTCATTTGCCAATAGAATTATTGCCAAAAGCGCCACAGCTGCATAGATTTGCGTAGGCAATACTGTGCGTTTAAGTAATTTCACAACATTTAAACTAACTTGGACCCAAACACTAGGGGCATGTACACACCGTGGGTGCACAGTAAAAGTCTTATTTCCACTTATCATCTCTAACTCATCACAAAATGCCACCTTAAACAAGAAGTGTAAAACTTCCCTTTTGTTATAAGAAAATATGAATAATATCTCCCATTATTACCACAACTGCCTAGGATTGTTATTGACCGTGTTGTCAAACAACACTGACAGATCTTCAACGTAACAAAGTATATTTACTCAAGTACTGTACTTAAGTACAATTTTGAGATACTTGAGTCTTTTCTTGTCATGCCACTTCCGTCCCCACTACTTTTCAGAGGGAAATATATGTACAGAAGACATATGAAAGGTTTGACTCTATTGTATGTACTTTTACTTGAATTACTTTGAAAATAACTGTTACAAGTAAAAGTCCTGCATTGGATATGTTACTTAAGTAAAACAAGTTTTCAGGAAACTCTTAAGTGTGATATTAGTACTTTTTCCTGACAGGATCTGAATATGAAAAGGCTAGTTTGATCAGGATCAATTCATTGTTCATTAAAAGTTGTTTTATGAAACCCAGAACCTGTTTATTAACTACAGTGTATTGACCATTTTAAATGACTATGTAGCATGAAACTTGTTGTGCTTTGACACATACATGCGAAGACAAATACTGAGGCCATCAGCAGTTATCATTTTTCTCTCATAAAGTTATTGAACAACTTAATTTAGCTTTTCATGTGTACAGTGTCTCTGCGTTGCCTACTCTGAATCAATCAAATGTCATTTCACAAGGAAGCTGCAATAATAATAATAATAATAATAATAATAATAATAATAATAATAATAATAATAATAATTAGTACTGCTTGCTAATAGATGACAAAAGAGTCTGAAATAATGTTTTTAGATTGGAAGGAGCTGATTTGCTGGCCTGAAATCCATGTTACCATGATGCCAACGGGCAGCAGACACAGGTAGAAAACGTCTGTAATTTGTTAAAAGTTAAGCAATTTGAAGAGTGAAGGTATGTTTTATATGTTATTACTATTGGTAATACCGGTAAGTATTGTAATACAGACCCGTGTTGTGATCAGAAATATGTGCACCCTGTTGCTGACTGCCGTCTAAAAGTGATTTTTATGCTGTGGAAAGTCATGAAGCACTCTATACACAGCCCAGAGGATAATCCTGCAAAAGGATTTTTATTCATTTTATGTAGAATAGTTAAAAGTGCAAACACAACAGAGCCAGCAATAAAGTCAAAAGTTAGGGTCAACTTTTACTTTGAAGGGGTCCGACTCTCGACTTCCGTTACTCAGTTTATTATTAAAGTTGGATAATGGAACAAGCGGATGTTTTGGTGCGCTGAATTGCATTGCACGTGTTCATTCAATGAAACAATAACACAGACAGCGTTAACGCGTTCAGGGAGCCTCAGCTAGCAGAAGACATTTACATTAACACAAGTAGACCAATGAGATTACCCCGAAACTGACATTGTTCATTATACAACGTGAACAATGGAAAATAAATTATACTTCGTGCACGGACCCAATAGCCATATTTTTTAAAAACAACACAATAAAAAATGTTTTTTGTAATACAATGTTGTTTAAATCAGGCGAGAGAAAGGAGGAAATCTCTCCGTAAAATCCTTCAGAATATAGATAAGATTGAAACAGGACAGTGTGGTGTAGACGTGCTGCTGGAGATTGAGTCTGAGAAAAAAGTATTTTTGAGAAAACGGCCTAATACATCACCATGAAACTTCCCCAGTTGATTAATTTAAGATAATAATAATAATAATAATAATAATAATAATAAATTTATTTTTGTATTACAAGTTTTCTGAAATGTTATGTTTGAATATGCAAACGAGGCATTATCTAAAGATAACTTTTAGAAAGTTACAGAGGCAAAGAGATCTAATTGACTATTTTGTATGTCATCTTTCCACAAGTCTGGAAAGATGACGTGTTCACGCTCAACATCTTAATTGACAGGTGCATGAAACAAAAGCGGTTTTTGTTTTTCAATGGCCAAGTAGAATGAGTTTAAACGGCAAAAAAGCGATTCGCATCTTGTACCAAACGGAAAGTAACCAACGCGTTGCGTACCTGCTCTGTTCGCTCTTCAGTCCGAAGCAGAATCAACTTCGTCCAGTAGCGTTTTAAGATCCCCTCTCTCCGTGAACCATCGGGACATGTGCACAACTTACATCTGCACCACTTTATCGCTCTAAATACGTGCGGGCGGTCCCGCCTCCTTCTGTTCGCTGAACACTCGTGCATTTTAAAAGAGGAAAACAACGCTGTTCGGAAAAAAAAGAGTGAGAGAGCTTCCCGTTCACCTCAGCTCACCTCAGAAAAGTATGCGTCTACAGCGAGGGGGAGGGGAGGGGGGGGGAGAAGGAAGGAAGGAAGGAAGGAAGGAAGGAAGGAGGGAAGGAGGGAAGGAAGGAATTCCCAGCAGGTCACTTACCAGTCAGCGGCGCGTGGTTCAATGCACGAGCACTATGCTTCCCATCTGACGACCGCCACGGGAGACTGCTACGGGACAAAAACCAAAAACAAGAGTCTGCTGTTTCATAAGCAGCGCTGTTAGTGATCCAAGTAAGACAGCATGTTCTCCAAAGCACCAGGAACATAAACAAACCCGACAGAATCAACAGCCGAGAGACAGAAAAAACAAGGACGTTGGAACCGGATGCAGCAGAGGCCCGGGACGTGCTGATTTTAAGGCCCCAGAAATAGTGCAAGTTAAAAAAGAAACACTGGATCCTGAATTTCGCCCAAATGCAACTTGACTGCCCTTCATTAAACCCTTTGTGCCTGCAAGATTGTCACATCTGTCCAACTCCACACCCCGAGTTTGTGAGTTATGTTAAAACACATGTGTAAGTCCAAGCTGAAATAACCCTGATGACATCACTGTGACATCACCAGGGTCATTTTCTCTGATATGACCGAGCACTAGCTGAGCCACAGAAGATATTATACAACCGAGTGCTGTAGCAGTGTAGACGGCAACCTAACGAAAAATGCTTGTTTTCTGAATGGAGTTTGGTTCGATTGGTGCTCAGAGACGCTAACAGTCTAGCTGTCACCGAGCCATAAATAAGCATGATTCTTTTTCAGTCTTTATTTGTTATGTGCACAACAATTACAGTGGAGCAGTTTTTGGCCATGAAATTCTTGTTCTCAGGCTTCCTCCAACAATGCTATGCTAAGTTGCAGTTAACATCCAAATGATTATCATATATATATACTCGCGTTATGGCCCAAAATGTGTTTTTTTGAGGCCGCAGCGTCCTTGACCACTAAATTCTAATCAACTCATCCTTGAGTCCAAGTGGATTTTTGTGCCAAGTTTAATGAAATTCTCTCGCGGTTTCCCTGAGAGAATTTGCAGATGCAGATGTTAAAATAGGAATAAAATATAATGTATATAAAATATAATTATATATATATATACATATGAAATCCTGTTGGCCTGTGTGTCTTCTGATCCCAGAGGAACCTGCAGCAGCTGACTCTGTCCACTTGATTGCCAATTAGGATTTTGACACTTTAAGATACATCAAAAGGAAACTAATTATCGACAATCAGATCTAAGTTCAGTTTATTATAAAATACGAAAGTATTCATCCCCTTCAAGTCAGTAGAGGCATAGAGGCACGTCCGGACATTTTCCTACATTCTTCTTTAGAAAACTACTCAAACTCTCTCCAGCTGGAGACTGTGAGGGAACAACAATATATGTCAAGTCCAAATACACAGTCTGGACTGGACTTCATGTCCATAAACCTCCCACATGCCTGTCAGAGCTGACAGTAGGGGTCTGTTCATTTTTACCGCTTGTTCTATTCAGATTTACAGCTGTGACTGTTTGCCCATTTCTATGACTGACCTTTTTCCCTGAGGACACTTGTCTTGTGTCGCTCCCTTGATAGTTTTCAGTAAAGATGCTTGTCTCCCTTGTAATGCTACATTTCTACTGAGTGTATATTTCTACTCAGTATATTGTGTAAATGCCTAAGCGCTTGTACTTTTGCTCTGAACTCAGTACACCTTCACCCTTTGTGTTAGCGTACATGCTCAAATGTGTCTTGTTGTTTTTTAAATGGAAATATGATATCCTTATGAGTATTTCATTATCTTTTAAATATAACTGTTTTTGAAACAGGCTATCATAAGCTTGCATCATGTAACTTGTGATCTGTGCAGCAGCTGACTGCCTGCACACATATCCTCTTCTTCTCTGTGTTGGATAGCAATTATTGTATATTCACATGTTCTATGCCTTAAGGATAAAACGTATATATCTCTGTGTGTGTGTTGTTACACAGATAAAGCACTTATTTTACTTCTTTAAATGCTGTGGCCTGCCTGTCCTGAAACAGGATGTTCCAGTACACAGGCACCCACCCTTGATCACTCTCTATATAACTTTGTATGACTTTTAATCGGTAGCGCACACTTCTACAGACTCTTTGTGACTCTGTGAAACTGTGCCTCTTCTACTTTTAAAGACGAACGGCGATACTACAGTTTTGCACCCGGCGGCTCACATGATCGCTGTCTTGTAAAAGGGGAGAGCGTAGGGGTATTCAGCTGGTTGCAATCTGCAACCACTGCACTAGATGCCACTAAATTCTCACTGGCTTTTTAAACACAGCTCATATTGTCTTCTTGATGGTTTTTGCCAGAAATTTGACAAACCAGCAAGGTCTCCCACTTAGTACATGACAGCCTAAATAACAGATACAGAGTCACATTCTCAAAACCAAGGCCACCCATAGGGGAAAACAAAAGGTGCCACAATATGCAACAAAGGGCTGGAACTCTAACAAAATGCCTGTAGCTAGCTAACAAGTTAGATGTCAGCATGTCAAAGGACTATTTTAGCACCCTATGTCTTCCAGGGATGCAGTTGATAACTAAAATGATGATGGGACAAGTTAGCCGTTAGCGAGCTAATGTTAGCTATGTGTTAGCAAATAACTGTCGTTAGCTATATGATGATACTTATAAGCATAATACTGCATAGCTTACTGGTGTGTGCACATTTCACTATTCCACACAAGTTGCATACTATAGAAGTGCTTTAGTTTAACTTACATAAATATAGTTAGCTTAATCTGGACAAAATGCTAGCTGCACATGTAACGTTAGGGATACTGCCTCTCAGGATCCCCCAGTTTTCCCATCGCCTGCATCCTCAGTTCTTAGTTGTGGGTTCTTTACCCTGTTGGTGAAACATACTACCACAGAGCAGCTTTTAGGCATTTTTCTCTTGGTCACTACCAGACGAAAGAGATAGGAAGAATTATTTCCCCCTCATATTCATGTTGTATTTGTTGTAATCATTTCTTTATGATGTTACTGGAGGTGGTATGTACTTTAGAGGTGTACATGTACTTTAGAGGTGGTGGCTGGTCTTCTATAAAACACTACAAGAAAACACTGACCAGCTGTCTGACCGCCTGCTGCATTTGACCGAAAGTCACTCACCACACCTTGGTTAAACACTCTGATGACCCCGTCTGGATTCTCATGTGACTTCCACAAACAGATGGCTGCTGAGTGATGATTTAGTGTGTCACATGATAATGGGTGAATTGCTTATGCAATCAAATATTTGAGGTTTTATGTTTGTCCTTTGTGAGGTTCTCAGATGGACTCTGTGTTTTCTTGTTGTGCAGCGTTCTTTTAAAGACAGCCAGGTTTGTTCTGCTCCATTTCCTCTCAACCATTAACTGCTAAGTGTAAATGACTGGACAGCACGGAGTAGCACAGAGTTTATTAAAAAACTAAAATTTTAAAAAGTGTACATTGTATAATTTATTAGCGAATGATAACATTAAATAGTTCCTGAAGTGCAGAAATCAAATGCATGTTCACAGTAGAAACAAACGAGATGGAGGAGATGAAGTGCGCTCCTGTTCACGGGATCCGTTCAGCACAAAATGTCCTGGAGTTCAAGATGCTCATCTGTAAAAACAAAGTGTGTTGATAAACGGATTAAGAGCATTTCATTTGACACCGATTCGTCGTGTGCACATCAAACTTGTAATTCGACGACTGTAAAGATCTCCAGACGAGGGCAACGAGCAAACCAGTTTTTTAAATTTTGATGATAGTTTGAATCACGTTCAGTCACATTTAGTTCTAAACCTCAGATGGACTGTCATCTTATCTTATAAAGCCACTCTCACACCTACACGCACACGCGTCTGTTCCACGACACCTCACCTGTTTCTCCTCAGCAGACATCACACCGTGCACTGACACCACCTGGTACTGTTTGTGCTTCAGGCTGCCGGCGAACTTCCTGACCTGGCGGACGGCCGGTGAGACGGCGTCCCTGCTTAGCAGCCTCCTGGTGTCCGACGCTGAGATGCCGGGATCCAGAAGCAGTAGGCACAGGCTCCCGTTCTGCTTCTGCTCCAAGCCCACTATAGAGCGGCTGTGACCTGCAGGAGGACACGGGGTTTTCGACCTCGTCAGAAGGTAAAAGCGTTTGTGAAAAGTCGGGAGTCACTCTTTCTTCTTTCTCCGTTGACTATTGTACACCCGTAGCCAAACGTTTTGAGAAAGTATTGGTTTTCACAAAGTTTGCTGCTTCAGTGTTTTTAGATCTTTTTGTACGATGTTACTACTGAAGTATAATTACAAGTGTCAAAGGCTGTTATTGACAATTATATTACGTTTATGCAAAGAGTCAATATTTGCAGTGTTGACGAGAAGTTGCTCTCGGAAGATGTTTTGGTACCATTCTTTATTCAGGGCTGTGTTCTGAGGCTACATTGTGAGTGAGCCCCACACATGATGAATGATCTCAGGATGCTTTACTGTTGGCATGACACAGGGCTGATGGAGGCGATCACCTTTTCTTTTCCGGACAAGCTTTTTTTCCGGATGCCCCAAACAATCGGAAAGGAGATTCATCAGAGAAAATGACTTGACCCCTGATGTTCTGCACATCAGGGGCAGAACATCAGTCTGTCCCTGATGCTGTTCCTGCAGAGAAGTGGCTTCTTTGCTGCCCTTCTTGACACCAGGCCATCCTCCAAAAGTCTTCGCCTCACTGTGCGTACAGATGCACTCACACCTGCCTGCTGCCATACATGAGCAAGCTCTGCACTGGTGGTGCCCCGATGATCCCGCAGCTGGATCAGCTTCAGGAGACGGTCCTGGCGCTTGCTGGACGCCCTGAAGCCATCTTCACAACAATTGAAGCTCTCTCTTTGAAGCTCTTGATGATCCGATAAATGGTTGATTTAGGTGCAATCTTACTAGCAATTCATCTCATCACTCTTCATAACATTCTGCATATGCAAAAGCCATCATAAAAACTCAGGCAGCAGACTCTGTGAAAATTAATATTTGTGTCATTCTCAAAACGTTTGGCCACGGGTGTACATATTTATTTCTAAATAAAGTACTATGGTGGACACTGGGCGGGGCGGGACTTCGCTTCTCTATTTAATAGACCTTAGAAGACAGCGAGTGTCACCAGCAAAACGCCATAAACAAACCTCCGAGGAGGAATTGTAATCAACCCTCTCGCCATAAATCATAAAAGAGAAAAAAACACAAGTTGAATTCCTTTGGTAATTTATTTTACAAAAATTGCAAAACAATGGAATCTATATATCCAACATTTTCCCAAGTTGCCAGAAGTGTTACCAATGTTGGAAAAATAATGGAGGCTCCAAGGGCTATAAATATTAAATGTGTTCAGCAGCCTGCTGTTCTATCCAAGTTTCACAGAATTGTTGTCACGTGACTGTTGGTCTCAGCCGCATCAATCACGGCTTTCTAGCTGCGCTGAGGAGCTCAGAATAAAAACATTTTCACGATCTGTTGAGAGCAAACTGTTTATTTGGAGCAAACTTTGAAACGAGACCATCAGAAAGATGGAAATTGTTTCCATCCCGCTGGTGGGTTTTGGGGTTCAGAGGGTTCACTGCAAACTCATATCTCATATTCATGTATTACTAAATTGCCTTTATACAAGCCCTGCTAAGAAAGATTTCAAGTATTAAAAGTATTATAATGAAACAAAGGTTGAGTATCCTATAAACAATTTGATTTAGCTGGAAAAATATATACTCACATGTAATTATTAAGACCTCTTGTTTCTAAAGCATTTAAAAATAAATTGTTGGTCTTTGTGAAATCCTCAGATATGTTAATACCGTCGGTCTCTCTGCTGTGTGGCGCTATATATCGGTGTGTCAGCAACGGAGCGGAGAGACACAGACCGGCACAGTGTGAGCAGACAGGAATGTGCAGCAATGCGATTTCAGAAACATCGGTGAAAACAGAAAAGCCAAACTCTGTTTTCACGCTGAGGGATTAGAGAAACTTGCGCAACACAAACCTGATTACCAGAACAAGTTTTTCTGAAAACATGTTACTGGATGAACAAGTGTTTGGAAGAGAGCTAGGACAGAGCGTTTTACTGTGGCAGCAGTGTGGAGGGGGAGAGGGTGACTAGTAGCTTTGCATCAGCATGTCCGGAATTATTCCATCTCAGTCTGCATTAAAAGAGCACGAACTTTGAGTTCGTGCTCTGAAAGAAAATCTAATTCAAATAATGGTCAAAATTGAAGCAACGGAGGCCGAGACATCTGGCTTTTACTCCCTGGATTGTACAAATCCCAAAAATGCAACTCAATAGGATCATTTATTTTAAACTCCACACCTCCGGTTTGTGAAACAATCTCAACTCAGCATCAACATCCACAGTTCCATGAGAACCGAGCAAAGCACACTGTGGGATATGATCAAAAGGTCCAGGACAAGCAAATCAGTGGACTTTGAGTTTGGATTATTTTGTCACACTATGCAATAGTTTTCACAGGCTGAGTAGTTCTCCTTATTACCCTTATTATCTCCGTACTATGTGTAAAGTCTCAAGTTCTCCTTTAATGCCTCATATCACATTTCGCCAGTTACATCATAAGTCATTGAAATGAGGAAGCAGGATTACCTTATGTCAATAACATTCCAGAGTAAAAGCCAGAACTCCTCCAATCGGAGTAAAGTCAAAACACGCAGTTCTAGCTGTTTGTGGCATAAACTGGACATGTAAGTAAGCTAGAGTGACCGACAGACCAACAGTAGTGCATACTGCACCTTGTGCTGCGTCAGTCAACCTGAACATTGAAACCTGCAATTAGCTCCGCATTACAACACTTGTGAAAGATTAAACGAGTCATGAAGTTTAATGCTCTTCTACGTTTAGACTTCCAAAAACGCTTTTCAATTGAGGTAATGTTATGAGCGGATCATTAAAAAGCCATTTGGGGCAAACGTTAGCCTCGAGGGAGTCAGATCAGTCTCATAACAGCCGTCGACGTGATGTCACGCCAAGATAGTTCCAGGACGGCTACAGTGACACCTGGCAGCAGTCAAACGTACAGGAGGACAGATACCAGATACTAATGCCAACAACAACAGTGCACCCAGATCAGAATACAGAACACGGACAAGACGTGATGTGCTTTGAGTAAACAGTGCGGTTGTAGACACGCCCCGAGCTTAAGGAATGTGAAGTGTGTGCCAATATCTACCTATCCATTAATATATCAAAGTATTAACCCTATTGATGAATGCACGCAGAAGGATTCACTAATGTATTTGGGGATATATATGAATGACTCCGGCCCGAGAACATTATCCTATCAAAGAAGCATGTACATGCAAATGTATTAAGACCTCGCCGATCCCGTACAGTTGTATAGTGTGCGATGAAGGAATACAGCAGGTGATGTTGCTGTGTACCTTGGTGCTGCAGGTAGAGCGGGGGCAGGGAAGTGTGGGTGAGTCTGGGGGGCAGCCGGCTGCTCCTGCCGGACTTGAAGTACTGCTTCACCCACTCAAACAGCCGGGGGTGGGTGTCACCTGGGCCGGTCGGCTTGTGGAAGTCAATGATGCGGGCACTGAAAACATACAATACAAGCCTCGGTGTTACATTGAGCTGATAACTTCATGGAGATTTTCACTAAACTACAACTAAAATGTGACCAGAATGAGATTCTGGAGCAGTCACTGAATGGATTAAGAGTTGGCCAAAAAGGAGCTGCAGCACCTCCGGGGCCCCCTCCTGGAGCCAAATCTCGGAGGGAAACTCGCTGAAGAGCATCTGGCGGCCAGGCCTTGGTCAGTCGGCCACAGCATGAAAGATCATCAGGGAGCAGCTGTGTGAACAGACCTGGTAAACCCAAACGTGTAGTGAGGGAGAACTGGGAAAACCTGGCCGAGGCCCTTGTCCACAAGGTCTTTAACTCCCACCTCCACAATCATGTTTCTCATGGGGGAGGTTGGGGATGTGGAATCTGAGTAGGCCATTTTCCAAGCCTCCATTGTGAAAGCAGATACAAGGAATTGTCATGAGAAGGTTGTCTGTGCCTGAGCTTGACAGACTCTGAGGACCTTCGGGCTTGGTTGGCCGAGGGGTCTCCGGAAGCAGCAGACAGGTATCAGAAGAGCGGGAGGCCAGAAGGGCTGCTGCTTCAGAGGTAACCAAAGCAAAAAGTGCGGGAGGAGTTTGGGGAGGGTATGGAGAAGGACCTTTGGTTGGCCGCAACAAACCGAAGATCAAACCGTCAACACGACTCTGGAAGGGAAAGCAGGGCTTTGCTCTGGCTGTATTCAGCAGGGGAGGAGAACCGCTGACCCCGACTCAGGATTTGATCATTTAGTGAGAAGAGCACTTTCAGGAACTCTTAAACCCGAGCAACACATCCTCTGTGGAGGACCCAGAGTTTGCAGGAGCATGGGGTACCGGGGTTGTTGCTACGAGCCATCCGGTCCTTATATAACCAGAGCGAGAGCCGTGTCCGTATCACCGGCAGAAGGCGCTCTCAATGGGTGTTGGGCTCCGCCAGGTTTGTCCCTTGTCACAGCTTCTGTTTCTGATTTTCATGGATAGAATCTCAAGTCACAGTCGAGGGCAGGAGGAGATTGTCCGGCGGTAGGGGGGGGGGGCCTTGCTTCTCTGGGTGCGATTCTGTTGGCTTCATCAGACCGTGGCCTTCGGTACGCACTGAGGCGGCTTGAGACGGATGACAATCAGCAGAAGTCTGAGGCCATTGTTCTCTGCTGGGGAATAAGCGATTGCTTCCTCCGGGTTGGGAGTGAGTTGCTGTATCTGGGGGTCTTGTTCTTGATAAAAATAGTGTCTGTCGTGGTAAACAGGGCTAGTGAAAGAGAGATAACTCTATTAATCCCTGCAGGACATTTCTACTGGTACAGCAGCTCAGAGCCGAGAACACAAAGATAAGGAGCAAAAGACATAAACTCCTTATCGAATGATGAGCAAAAGAAACCAAGGACTCTACATATATACATGTGTGAGGTGGACAATTGAAAACAATAAGTTGTAGTGTAGTTATGGATCAGATAATCTTAAGAGCATGACGGTGTATGAGTCCAGGGTGAGAATGTTCACCTCCTGATCTCCCGGTCCTGACACCGAGGTCCAGTCAGTTAAGGAGCTTAGATATCTGTAGGGAGCTTGGAAAAGAGTCTCCAGTTGAGGTGGTTTGTGCATCTGATCAGAATGCCCTCCCATTTATGTTGCATGATGGATCCTGAGGTTATGTGCTTGACACTGATTAGTGTCACGCTCACCTGATTCCCAGAGAGGTGAGGAGGGTGTAGATCTCCGTGGCTCCGATCCAGGCTCTTGTTCCCTGCAGCCGCTGGTTGAAGTGGGACGCACCATGCGGGTCCAGCCCTGCTCTCCAGGCCTCCTCGATCATACTCTGCACCCGAGGGATGCTCGGCACGGCCTTCTCTGGAGGAGGAGGGCGTCGAGTAAATGGAAAGAATGGGTACAGGTAAAAAGTTGTAACTGGTTTTTAATATGAGTTTATCTGCCATACATTGATATTATTATACATGGCTAACTGTAACAGCCGTCGATGTGATGTCACGCCAAGATGGTTCCAGGACGGCTACAGTGACACTTGACAGCAGCCATTGCTGTTGTTTTGCACCCACTGACAACAACCGTACAGGAGGACAGATACTCATCCCAACAACAACAGTGCACCCAGATCAGAATGCAGAACACGGACAAGACGTGATGTGCTTTGAGTAAACAGTGCGGTTGTAGACACGCCCCGAGCTTAATGAAAGTGCTTCATCATGCTTCTACCGAGACCGCTTACCAAAGGGGAAATAGAGAGAGTTCGTCTTTAAATTGTTATGTTTCTAGAAAGCACTTCAGCATAAAAAGAAAAAATCATAAAAATAAAGGCAGGTCAAAACTGATGATGCAATCTGCAGCTTGAATGACTTCACCATTGGATTCTGGCTCTGTTGGAAGAACTCCGCAGACGAGAGAACCACTCGTGTTTTCATCTCGTCCTCCACACAGACGGGGGGCTGTGTGGAAGATCAGATGCCCTCCCATTTATGTTGCATGATGGATCCTGAGGTTATGTGCGTGACACTAATTAGTGTCAAGCACATAACCTCAGGATCCACCAATTGTTTTGCTTAAGTTGGTGGCTGCGGTGGTCAGGATTCAGGTGCCGAACAAACTCGATTCACGGCTCTTTGCACATTACTCCATCTATCCTTTAATATATCAAAATATTGTGACAGAACTACCCTCAATTCTCAGATATTTACCTCAACCTCACAAAGAATCAGCAATTTATTTGAAACAAGCACATGTAGTAGTGCTGATTTCAGGTCAGATATCATGCAGGGATGTGCACCTTGTAGGAGGGGAGCATATGCATCGGTTGTGTGTAGAGAGGAGAGGAGCATCTGGAGGTTTCTGTATCCACAGCCCCAGCCTTTATCCCCCGCTGAGGAGCAGTAGTGGTCGGTGTCAGCACTCAGCCACACGTGCACGGAGTCCTTGCATTCGGTCTGGTAATATTCATACAAAGCTCGGACCACACCTAGACAGAGAGGAAACAAGTTCAGGTCGGTACATTCCAGCTCAGCAGTGTTACGGACACACTGCTAAACCAGCAGCCATCACATCTCACTGATCAACATGCATCAAAGGTGCAGCTAAATCATGTATCAGTGAATCGTTGTCCAGGTCATGAGTGGAAGTGGGTACTCCTTATACTCTCCTACACCACGGTGACACCGATAGTTGATATACTTTGATTTTATGTATTTATTCATTCATATGTTTACCAGCCTGCACGCAAAGATAACTGTCACTGTGTTGTATGAGAATGTTCCAGCCGCTTGTTTTTCATTGTTGTTTTCAGTTTGAGAGTAAAACGTCGGTAATATCGGCCCACACTTTGCTCTTCTTCTGTATGAAGAAAGCACGTTCACGTTCACTGAGACTGAACGCATTATGTTGTGATGATTGAACCTTCTCTGCGAGAATTCATATTTGAAAGACAACCTCTGGTTTTTGTATTCTGTATTTCAGCATTAAAAGACTCACACAAAGCGGGTATGGGATGTTTCCACCTCAGTCTGTCGTCCCTGGCCAGGTTATTACAAACTGGTGGCCTAATATAATCAATACAATGCTACGGCAAGCACTATCGTACAGCACAATGCAACAAAACAATGATAGAATACAATAAAAACAAACAAATACCATGCAAACGTAGCAGACATGTAGAAACAATGAGAGCAACGGCAGTGCCAGAGATGAGGTGGTGACTACTCGTGATTGCAGGTTTGGTTTGGTTTGTTGGAAGAGCCGAGAGTGATGCCAATTAAAATGTAGTTCCTTGGTCATTGAATTACTCGGGTGTTATTGATCAGCACTGAAAAACAAGGAACAAAAAAATAATATGAATGTAACTGGAAGAAAAATGGATCTTTGTCTCTTAAGCTCAGCCGGCCTTCCTGTACATGCAGAGGGCCAGTCATACACACCCACGCTCTACCGGTGAGCCATGTTCCAATATGTCCTGAGTACATGCAGATGTTAGGGATTTCAGGGGTGCTAGTGCACGTGCACACACACTTTATTCCACCACAGAGTAGGAGAGACCAACGAAGTAAAAAGGAACTTAAACAGATTGCTGTCTGAGCATAAGATCGGGTTATTAAAATAAAGGCATAAAAATGAATACCAATAATCAGTAACAATGACAACAAAAATAATAATGAGTGGTAGTGAGAGCTTAATCTGATCTGATGGTTTTGAATTAGGCTCAATTGACTTTCCCAAAAGGTTTCTCTTCACGGAAGCGTGCGAGGCAGGACTGGGTGAGGCCCGTGTGTGAACTGTCTCCGTGGTTTATACGCACCCAGGTGGTAACTGAGTGGTACGTCGGGGCTTTCTCCACGGGCTCAATATCAGGCCAAGTGGGTGAGTCTAATAGAGAGGGCTTGGCCTCCGCCCCTCTTCCCCTCCCCACAGACCCCGCCGGGACCTCAAAACTCACAGGACTCCTTAAGTCAGGGCCAGGATACCGTGAGCCTGGGCTAAGGTTGTGTAGGGGAACCCACGGGGGGCGACCGGACATCAGGATCGAGAATCTAGCTGTGTTTCCCTGGAGGCTACGGGCCTGCTAGCCGTGTCCTTTTCATCCGTGATCACCTCGGACAGATTAGGTGAATATGTTCGTCGCCAGCGAGGGCCCCTCAGTTTGGGCACACTTCTGAGGGTCTCCGCTCCAGGAGCGGGGGAGGCGCCTGCTTTTAGTTAAAACGTGTGAGCAGTGCATGTGACAGCTTTAAGCCATCTCTTGACTTTATTTGAATCCTAGAGATCTTATTTATGGGAGGATAAGCCATGATTACAATATCCTGAAGTCAAAATGAGCAGGTAATGCAATGTGCTTCAGTACAGCACATGCACAGTTGACTAGCTGAGCGTGTGCTGCTGTACTGCCAGCCCAATAGGCACCCGCTGACCGACAAACACTGTGTATGAGATAACTCGTTTTCAACGAATGGACTGGAAAATAAATGTGAACAAACTCAAAATAAAATCCCTGCTGAACTAAACGCTGGTTATGGTTAATCTGTGCCAGGCAGTACACGCTAGAGTTCAGCTTCTTTTTTTTAATGGTTCTCAATAAGATATTCAGAGCAGAGGGATTGCCTCCACTCGGCTGTCGACATGGAGACGGCTGAGCCAGTGGCTAGCGGCTAGCGGCTAAACTGGCTATAGCTTTAACAGAAGCAGACATTGACCATAAGGGGAACCGGAGGGTGGGTGCTACGCTTCAACGCTGTTGGTCGGGACGGCGTGAGAAGCAGTAACCGCCGCATGAGCGCAGTGCAGAGAGGCGGGGATCAGCTAGCCGGCACAACAGAGAGACCCAAATGCATTAACATGCACGCACGGCCAGCCCTGCTACGTAAATGGACGTTCACATGTAGCCTTTTATGTCTTCCTGTCACTCAAAGTGCTGTACACACCTTTGTACGTTGATGGCAGGGGCCACCATGCAAGGTGCCACCGTGACCTACCAGACAAGGATATTGACAGTGTAACCACATGGATCTTCCTCTCACTGCATGCCTCGCTCAATTGATTTGCATAACTACTGAATAAAGCACATGTGATTAGGCGGGTTAATACACACACACACACGTGTGTGGCATGTATTTTAGTAGCCTATCCCACAACCAGACAATGACAGATTAACTAAAAGAACATTTTGTGAACGTTGAGGGAATGCTGAAGAACTGGTTCAGGATAAGGACTGAAAAGGGGAGTTGACATGCAAGAGCATGAACAACAGTCCAGATGTATTCATTGACGTTACCACTCCTTTTTCAGCAATTATTTTTAACAATTCAAAAATTTGAGGATTTAACGATGCATTACTGTAACAAATGTCAGAGTTGCCTAAACCTACAGGAACTTTGGTGTAGCCCTTTAAACCAGTGACTCTCAACTGATGGGTCGCAGGCCTTTGCCTGAAAAAAAAATCCTGTGCTTTTATTTTGAAGGGTATTTTTTATACAGCGGAGTGCCGTCTATTCACACTCCTTAACGATATTTGGCGTTAATGCCTTGTAATGCTAATATCAGCAGAGGATAAACTGAAAACTATACCTCTGTCAAATGACACTATAAGTAGACGAATTGAAGACATGTCGGATGACATCAAACAACGGCTCGAATTAAGGAAATTGGTCATTTTGCATTACAAATGGACGAATCTACAGACATAAACAAACAAAGCAGTTTGACTCGTTTACGTGAAACGTGTGGGACGGGGACTTACAGGAACAATTTCTCTGCACTAGAGAGCTCCCTACACTACGACTGCAGAGGACATTTTCAGCTCCGGTTCAAACTGCACCATCTTTACATAAAATACATTTGAGAAGTTGAACATTTTCCTTGATTTGAAGGATGTGTGTGTGTGTCTTCTCTCAACGGGAGATACGAGAGCTTTTTTTTCCTTGATTCATTGTCACGGTGGGTCCCGAAGCCGGACCAGTTGAGAACCACTGCTCTAAACCAGCAGTGTTGTCTCTGTGTGCTTTTGCAGAATTGCGGTTCAAGGATGCGAACAAACATACCTTGAGTTCTGGTTCTGCCATCATCAACCCCTGAGGCCAGGGACTCCATCATCTCGGCCCTCTTACAGTGGAACTCTGCAGGGGCCATAAGACCCCTGGCCACAGCCCTCTCCATGGTCCTCTCCATCTGTCTGCTGTAGCCCCCGCTGCCGTCCAGACCGAACTGCCTCTGCACAAACAACATATCACACAGTGGTTGACATGAAACTGCAATGTAACTATCATTCTTCTTTTCTTTTTTTTTTTTTCGGTTCAGTTCAATGTTCAGTTTGTTCAACAAAAGTGTGTCGGAAATAATTTCATTTAATTTGTTTAAATTCAACAAGCAAAAAGTTGTGTTTTAGCAGTTTAACACTTTATTATCCACTCATTTATCACAAATAATATCGCTATCGCGATACTCAAATACGGTATTGCATATTATAATCTTATCAGTTGGGTTAGCCCTAAAAGTGACACACAGACAACCCTACGGGGTTAACAGTAAAGGAGGGATTTGTAGTTCTTATAAAGTATACGTACTTATTAGGGGTGTAACGGTACGCGTATTCGTATTGAACCGTTCGGTACGAGGCTCACGGTTCGGTACGCATGACGAACCGAATACGTTTTTAATTTTTTTTAAAAACCTTTATTTAACCAGGTAGTCCCATTGAGATTAAAAATCTCTTTTGCAAGATGTAAGTAACAATACTACATAACATTAAGGAGCAGTTTTTGGTTTTTATGCTTATGTGTTGCTAAGAAGACACCCCAGAAGATGAGTCACTCAGGTATAGTTCCATCATTGTTCAAAGTCAAAGAATAACTTCATGATGTTAGTTGTAATGAATAAATATATTTTAAAATAAAGTACATTTCTCTGGCATTTATAGTTTTCTACTGTACCGAACCGTGGCTCCACTGTATCGCACCGAAACGAACCGTGAATTTTGTGAACCGTTACACCCCTAGTACTTATGAAACCCTCGAATGAATGCTAACTTATTGGAAATCCAACAACATCACTGTCTAAATGGTCTGCAGAGTGAGTGTGCTCTCGTGTAGAATCCAGACCTGCAGCTTCTTGAACTCTTCTCTCTCCTGCTGGTCCTCCTCCAGCCTCCTCCTCTGCTCCTCCTCCTGCTGGAGCTGTCTGGCCAGCTTCAGGTCAGAGCCGGGGCTCCCTGCAGGACGCACACGTGAACCAAAGGCAGAGAAAGATATGACATTTATACCAGTGTGTGAGACAGAAGTGGGAAAAAAAGAGTTTAACAGAGGGACCTGAGTGACTTATGCAGCACGGGGGGGTAGGAACATATGCCCACCTGCAGAGTTCCCAGCAGCTCCGTGGTCTAAATGCAGTTCCACGTGTTCCTGCAGAGAGACGCTGTCACTGCAGACGACAGGGCACATCGGGCACTCGAATCTCTTCTCTCCTACAAAACAGAAGGGAAACCCCATGTAGCTTTTAAACATGTTTCCTATGAGGGTTGACCACTGACACAGGTAGGTTAATGGTCCTTTCTCTGGTCCAGTCCGTGTCATCCATTAGAGGGAAATTCCACTGGAAACATTTGTGTTTAAACACCTTACAACAGACAAATAGACACAGTATTAACCGTTCATGTTTCTGCAATTCTACCGTACAGTTACTAAGATCACTGAAGCACCGTCAAACCTGACTGAAGCTTGCATGAAGGAGTTGCTTCAATATTTGTGTTGTGTTCACGCAATATATCAGTTATTAATAGTGCTGCCCGCTGTTTGTTTGTGTCACGAAGTGTTCCTAAAAGACGACCAATGAATCTCATGTGGGTTACAGTTGGGATTCGTGGGTAAAGGCTTATTATAAAAGAGCAATGTACATTGTGGCAGCCCAAACCCTTCGGAACACTCATCCAGCTGGGATCTGTAAACTATGATGAGATCTATGGATGCCTCCTAAAGAATACCTCCTATTGACTCAGTTCGCTCTTTTATTGGCAGAAAAAACACTGCTACTGTGTTATTTGTTTAAAAAATAATAATAATAACAATAGAAATGCTGGCTATTATTGTTATTATTTAAATCAAGAAGTGAAATGCTCCAGGATCATGCAGTCTTGTTGGGACCCATAAATCCTTTTATTTAAAAAATAAATAAATAAAAAACTATATTAAAAAAGACGCAATACTCAAACACTGCTGTGGTTGTTGAGCATTACTTTCTGAAGTTATGAAAAAAAAAAATCATTAGCAAATTACAAACGACCGGGGGGAGCGACCGTGGCTCACTGGGTTAAGAGGGTTGTCTGGTAACCACAAGGTCACCGGTTCGATCCTTGACTGGGACGTGTCCCTGACAAGACACTGAACCCCTAACAGCTCCCCGGGCTGCCTGTCATTGGCAGCCCACTGCTCCCTATATGTAGGGATGGGATCTCTATGCAGAGACAAATTTCCCCCTTAACGGGATCAATATAGTATAATATAATTAAAGGAACCCAGCATCATCATTACTTTATATTAGAAATACTGAATTTACTCAATTGATCCGTGGTTAGCAGGTCAGAGCTGTAGACTAGACAGTCCACAGCCATGCAAGCGGCAATCCATCAGCCACAATAGTGAACCTCATGGTGGCACTAGAGGAAATGTCATTGGATCACAAAAACCAGTCGGATTAATCCTCTCGGGACCGAGAATGTCTGTGCAAAAAAGTAACGGAAACCCATCCAACCGCGTTATGTCAGACAGACAGATCGCCAAAACCATTGCGTCATCAGCGAGTTGACAACAGCTTTCAGGCAGCGATGTTGTGTTTTTCTTATACAGGTGAAGATACAAACACCTCGGTTGGATGGCGAGATCTTTCTTTCCCTTTCTTCATATTACCATAACAACAAAATACTGTGCCCAGCGAGCTAAAAACAAAGTCAAGAGGAGACGCACCTGAGAGGCTGCTGGCTGACGGGGAAAGTGGACACTCCTCCAGTGTTGACCCTGAACAAAGAAACGGTCATGAATACAAGGTACATGGTGTACAAGTATCTGGCTCAGGGCGTCTTTGTGTTGAGAAACAATGAACCCTTCTCTCTACCTTAATGTTTGCTGACTGGGTTATGCCATTTCATAACTGTTCGCCCTGCTGGCTTGATGTGCTCAGCTCGTCAGTCTAAACTAGACAAACAGAGACTTGATATTGGACAACATCAACATGCACATTTAAAAAAAAATAATGTTTTTACTGAAAACCATGACGAAGATGGGTTTTCATTTTCAGCGGGATAATATAGAAAAATTGCCATAATATGTAAATTCTTCCAAACCATTGCTCGCAAGGGCCTTTTCGTTATTGGAAGGCCTGCTCTCTCTATGGGCCCCCTCATCCCGAGGCCCCTGTATCAACACCCCTGACTGGGTAGGTATCTGTGACCCCTTGAGAAATTTGCCCAGATCCTACAGATTCATTATGTGCCGATAACCGTCGGTGACAGAGTGACCGAAAAGGAAATGTTCCAGACATGGCAGCAAAGACGCAACTCTCGGAGACACCGTTACCTTCAGCTGCACGCTGCTGCTGCAGATGCAACTCCACATGCTCCTGCATGATGAAACAGCTGCTGCAGACCAGCGCACACATGGGGCAGGAGAACAGCTTCTCTGGAACAGATACAGGACAATTCAAGTCAACGGTGACTTTAAAGTTTGAATTAAAGTTTGAAATAGTTCAATCACCTTCTCCCGGTGAAGACCGTCGCTTCTGTTTGGCTTCACTGTGCTTGGCTTTAAGCCCATCTTTGTCCTCAACACAGCGCCTGACAGACTCCTGTCTGGTTTCAGGGCTCCATGTTGTCAAAGTCGAAGTGACGGGTGCAGCCTCCCCAGTGGATGAACCTCCGCTTCCTGGTGTACTATTCGGTTTAGGCCGCACGGAGTCTCTGGTGACACGAGAGGCACCGGTGGGTGCTGCGCGGCAGCCGTCCCCGGCCGGGCAGGACTGAGGCGTTTGGGGCTTTTTGCTCCCCATTCCGGCCGAGCGGTCCGAAGTGGATGCGAAGCGGGCCGGATGCTGCGCTCCGTGCTGCTTCTCTGGGTGCGCCGAGCTGATGTGGAAGCAGAGTTCGTCGTAGGACACACCAGAGAGGGGACAGAGTGGGCAGTGCATGTAATTTTCCAGGTGGCTGAGAAGGACATGCGTCCTCATGTCCTCCTCCAACATAATGTCCTCACCACAGATTTCACAGGTCAGCATGGCTGCAGCCCACACACACACACACACACACACACACAGGAGTATGGAAAAGTGTCAGGTGCTGAAAGTTGGTACTGGCACAGCATAAAAAACAGATCAAGTTAATTATAATAAAATATAACCAGCTGACAAAACACAACCTTGACTCTGTCTTCCTGAAGAGATTGTTAAGGGACGCAAATAAATGTCCACATCAACTGAAATGAGTCTGAAATTGGGAACATGATTTCTTAGCAGACAATTAAGTCTCATACAATCATTAATAATCATTGGTCATTAATCTGTTATCAGCACAGATACATCTTTGTTTTATTAAAAATAATAATAAATAAATGTGCTCAAGCAACTAAACACTAACAAAGACGAATCGGACTAAATTGATTGTAGCATCCTGATTCTATTTCAGAACTACAAAGCGAGCATGAAGGAGAACTATCTACTAAAATATATTTACTTATGAATGTGTTACATAAAGGGTTATGCATCTGCCGAAATAAAGAGAGGTCTCGTACGATGAGGTAAATATGTTGATTGCAATGTTGCCATGATCTAAAACTGCAGATTTGTTGAATGGAACCTGGCCTACGAGGCGCACTATCAGCGCTATCAGACTACAGGAGGCTGTAACAATGTGTAATTGGAATCGTGGTGTCACCGCCTTTCATAACGTTCTATCACACCGTGCACACCCGGTGGCTAACGTGAGCCACACCAAGTACTTTAACGTGCGCGTGTTGCCTCTCGCCGTCCAGACTGTGACGTCTTTGTCTCAGTACGTTGAAAATGTACTCACGGTCGATGCAATGAAGTCAGTATAGCAAAGCTAGAAGTCTGTTTCGCTTTCCTTTCGTCACGTCCCAAACCTTCAGCAAATTTAGGCTCACGGCGCCGTGCTACCAAAATAAACCACAAGACTTCCGGCATAAACTTTCACAATAAAATGATTGCAAACAAGAAAAAAATATATATTTTATAGAAAATAATAATACTATAATATAGTATTATTATATCATATATTTGTATATATATTTGTATTAATTACAAGGGAAATTGCTGTCCAACAACGATATCTTCACTTCCAGGTTCAAATCGTATCGTTTATGACCATAAGAGTGATCATTTTTGTATTAGCTGTGAATAGCATTTTCACTGTTTTTATAAAGAACTTTGAGCCTGTCACACTAAACCAAAGTGGCTTTAAATAGCATATGTGCACCAATGTACACCATTTCATTCCTTGCTCTCCAAATAGGTAGATTTGGGGTCCACTATGCAAATTAAAAATCCCTCGTGCCTTATCCTGACCTTTCACCTGGCTTAAAAAAAAGAGGATGCGGTTCTTAGCAGCAAAAATAAATTAAGAAAAATCAGCTACATCGGATAATGCCTCATTTCCCTAAGTTTGTTTCCTGTGGAAACAGTATCAAATTGTTTAACAAGCACATATTTTGGGCTAAATAATAATGCAATTGACACAATAATAAATACACATTTTAGTCAGGAAGGCACAATTCAACAGCCATTGATAACGTGACCAATGAAAGGTGCACTCAGGTGACTCTTGCAAAATAATTCTTGATCAGAATGAGACTACCTGATTAAATATAGGCTACAAATATCTCTCCCTCTAGCCACCACCGCCACCATGTGGACACACAAAGAAATGTTGCAGCGAAAGCACCTTTGGCCACGATCAGCGCTCCTGCAGCGAGGACGCATTGGTGCTGGATGATGTAATTTTTCAGTGTGCTGAGGAAACAATCCATAAGAGTAAGTAAAAGTAAGTAAGTCAAATTTATTCATAAAGCGCTTTTCACAGACAAAAGTCACAAAGTGTTTTACAGGGCAGAAATTACAAACGTAAACAACACAATGTGGCCATAGGGCCAATCACAGACAAATACAAAATTAAAACATGGTTTAAAAGCATGCACGTTCAGGTTGGTGCTGTATTTGTACTGAAAATTACAGATCTCAATGGTTCGCTGTACAAAGTGTATGACTAAACACCAGAGTGCGTCCCATCTCTTCGAGTCACAGAAACAATGGTTTCTGATGGGTTATTTCGGGAGGCACTAAAAAAACAAAAACAAATATTAAAACAATTTTGCATATAATAAATAAAAAAACATAGGACTTTCAACTAAAGCGATGTTGTGACGAAAAATCAAACACAAAGTAATCCTGCTTTTTTTTATTAACGGGAATTTGGAGCCAGCATGTTTATTAACCAGAGGTCGGGACGTGGGGGAGGTCATTCTGGGCCCCAGCAGTGAACTTTATCTCTGGGGCCCTCAACAGGTCTTCTGAAAAAGACGAGGTGTCTCTTTTCGATAATATAACAAAGTGGACATTCATGTCCCAAGTCTTCCATTGCATTAAGAAACATGAAGTAAGTTGTCGTAGCAGCCGTCCACCACCAGAGGGTGCAACAGATCAAAGTCTGACAGGGAGAGGATCACAATTTGGGAGTTGAATTAAGAGAAGAAGAGTTCAACCTGGAGCTGGTTGTGGACCTCGTGAGAGCAGATGCATACCTAACATGATTATGTTTAGTGGAATAACCCTTTAATTACTTTTATATCTGCAAACCTGATAGGTTGGTGGAAAGTGAGCTGTCAAGTCTGCTGCTGCTGTCCAGGAGGTAAGTGGTTAAACTGTTTATTGGAGTAATTAAGGAATATAACGAGTGGTGTTGGCCTTTTTAACATGACCGGTAGAAGCAGTGACAACTAACTGGATTGACACTAATTTAAAGTACCAGAAGGATACAGGCAGCACAAGAGCACAGAAACCCACCTCACATTAGATATTAGTAGTATCAGCATGTATGACAAAGAAAGTGTGTTGTATTCAAACACCATGCATCACCAAACGTCCATTCTGTGTCTGTTTGTAAATTGTTTTTTTTAAGTTGTTTTCTGTCTCTTTGTGGTCATTTTGTGTCTCTCTATAGTTGTGTTGTGTCTCTTTTGGAGTCATTTTGTTGTCTCTTAGCAGTTTTGTGTCTCTGTAGTCATGTTGTGTCACTTTGTTTTCAAGTCGTGTCTCTTTGTGGCCATTATGTGTTTCTTTGTAGCTGTGTTTCTTTGTAGGAAGTGTGTCTTTTTGTAGTCAATGTGTGTCTCTTAGTTTTGTGTCTCTGTGTGGCCATGTTGTATCCCTATAGTTGTTTTGTATCTCTTTGTAGTTTTCTATTTCTTTGCAGTCATTTTGTGTCTTTGTGTTTCTTTCTTGTTGTTTGATGTCTCTCTATAAGCAAGGCAAGGCAAGTTTATTTGTATAGCACATTTCAACAACAAAGTGCTTCACATAAAAGCATCAAAACATAAGGCAAAAGAAAAGGAGATTTAAAAACAATTAAGAACATTCATTGCATTAAAATAAAATACAGTAGTGAAGTGCTGGAAATAGATTAATATATTAATTGAATGTGGTTCAATTAAAGGCAGCAGCAAACAGAAAGGTCTTCAATCTTGATTTAAAGGAGCTGAGTGTCTCAGCAGACCTGCAGCTTTCTGGGACTTTGTTCCAGATATGTGGAGCAGAACAACTGAACGCTGCTTCTCCATGTTTAGTTCTGACTCTGGGAACAGGAAGTAGACCGGTCCCAGACGACCTGAGGGGTCGGGATGGTTCATAAGGTAGCAGCAGATCAGAGATGTGTTTTGGCCCTAAACCATTCAGTGCTTTGTAAACCAACAGCAGGATTTCTATAGTTGTGTTGTGCCTCTTTGTAGTTGTTTTTTGTCTCTTTGTAGTTGTTTTTTGTCTCTTTGTAGTCATTTTGTGTCACTTTGTGGTCATTTTGAGTCTTTTAGTAGTTGTGGTGTGTCTTTGTAGTCATGTTGTGTCTCTTTGTCCCTGTGTGTCTGCTGGTAGTAGTTTTGTGTATCTTGTATGGGTTTGCAATATTGTGAAATGACTCCAGTCAAAGAGTCGGGGGAATGATTTTATTCCAGATTCAGAATCAGTTTTATTTGCAAGTCATGTATTGGGCTTCTAACACTGCATACTCATAGCCCAGGGCTATCCTTAGCCCCTGTGCTTTATAGGACTTCCTCAGTTCAAATCTAAGACTTGGAGCATGTTCATACTACTCCGTTTTCGTTTGAAAACGGAGTAGTATGTAGACTTACTCTCTGGCTGTTTATCCTCTAATGAAAGGCAAGGTGCTCATATTTTGGGTGTAACATTTGACGCCCACCTTTCTTTTGAAAGCCAGGTGGCTGACCTGTAGTTGAGCTGCAGGGGATTGCTCAAGTTTCAACTTGTCTGGGAATCGTCAGAGTTAAAGAACAAACAACAAAGACAAACAGACCGATAGTTTGCCGCAGGGTATGGTAATCCTCAGTCTTCATCAATGTCAAGAATACAGGTTTTAAAACATATTTAAAAAAAACCTTTACAAATGCTTCATAGTCGGAAATGCAGTCGACATGTTTGTCTTAAACGACCAGTGTGTAGGATTTAGGGGTGTTTATTTGCAGAAATGCATTACAATATTCAAAATATCGTATATTATAAGAACATTTCTACAGTAGTGTGTTTTTACGTTATCTGAAGGCTACTATAATTCTCCAACAAGGGAGGGGTGAGCTAGAGTGTATACAGTTGGTTGCAATCTGCAACCTCACCACTAGATGTCACTAATCCTACACACTGAACCTTTATGGTTATAACCGCTAAAACAAGGATTTAAAGCGCAGTGTACCAATAACTTCTCTGCCGTTTCCCATTCATATAAAGTTCTGCCGTTGTATAAATAGCTAAAGATTAAGTTGACTTAATTAACTTGATCAACATGACTGGGCCGCGAGCGCCACCTAGAGGGCCGCGAAAAACTTTCAGTTTTGCACCTGAGGGCCGCGGGACTGCATAGGTTATCAATTGAAGACACCAGAGATATCACTGTTATCCATTAGACGCTCAGTTACAATATAGCTTCCCACCACCTGGTGGCGGTAATGCCAGTTATGTCAGTTGTTTAACAAGCTGCAATAAGCAGAAGAAGACACTCAGCTAGCCTGTAGCGAAAGTTATGGATAAGTTATTAAAAAGAAAAAATGAAGACGACAGTGGTGCCATACCCCCCCAAAAGTCTAAATATGTGCGCAAGTACAACCCTGACTTTCTTAAGTACGGCTTTGTGAACGGAGGCAACGAGGCAGAGCCGAGGGCTCAGTGTGTGGAATGTGAGCTAATGCTATCAAACGAAGCACTGAAGCCTTCAAAAATAAAGCGACACGTAGCGACGAAACATCCAACGCTGGTGGGAAAGCCTGTTGGGCTTCTTGTTGTGTATGCAGGTTTACATACACATGATAATAAATGTCTTTGTGATCATCACATTTTATCATCTTATTTATTTAACAAGGGTTTTGCCTGTTCAACTCCGCGAGGACACCGGCATCCTCGATCCCCTCCCCTTCCGTTCCTACGGCTTGTTTGCGCAAATACGTCACAAAACATGTCCGTGTTTGGTATCCCAGCATGCCCAAAATCCTCATCTTTGCAAAGAAATCATCGGTTTTCTTTCATTTCTTATAGTTTCTCCATAAAAGGAGCCCACACACACACTGTCCAAAGTCACCATAACCGCTGCAAGTCGTATCTTGCAGCATTTCGACGGAAAAAGACACATTACAGACCCGACAACGTGCTAGCGGATGTTACCATGGAGCTACTGGCTTCAGAAAACGCTAGTACTTATAGTACAAACCGTATCTTCCTCTTATATAAGCCGTCAACCAATGTTTGCGTAACTGAGCTACTCTCATGCTCGGTCGCAGCCATTACGCACAGCAAGTCCGCTACTCACACACCACGTCTTCGTCCTTATATACGTAGTTTTTGCAGTTTGCGAAGGCTAAAAATAAAAAGGAAATTAATATAATATAAAGGGAGAAACACCTTTAGTTTGTCAGCATATCATTTGGTTACCATGTGTCCATTTGGGTCTCCAAATGTCCTTTTAGAGCTCCGCCTGGATCTCTGCATGGAAGAAACTCTGTAGAATGGTCATGCTTTGTCCAATTCTTCAAATTTGAGGCAGTTGTTCACTGATAGTGTAGTTACAGCCCTATACTGTCCTTTACCTGTACAGATACAGCCACAGGCAGTTATTTATACTGAAAGATACTTTTTTATTTTATGCGGACAAAAATCTTAAATTTTCACTGACTCCAAAGGCCCACTGCTCTGTTTTGTATGACCTACAGGTTTTCTGACACTTTTGATGCATATAGTCAGAGTGGGCCCCGGGACACTTTGTACTTGAAAAGTTGGGCCCCGAGGTCAAAAAGGGTAAGAACCCCTGCAATAAAGGATTATAACTTTAAGGACATACAAGGATGCAAATACATTACTATTTAGTTAAAAGAAAGAGGATCCAAATCCAGGAAAGCAGGTGGATATGTAAAGTGAACAAAAGAGGAACTTTCATTAAAAAAAAAGAAAAAAAGAAGAAGCTGGTTCCAAAAAGCAAGGTGATGCAAAGGAAGCACGGCCAAAAACTCAACTGATATGGCACGAGGACTACAGGTAGGGAAATCAGAAAAACAAGCGACAAACGCAGAGGACCTAACAACTGAAAGAGGGAGAGCACACTAAATACACAAGGGACGAATAAACTATCGAAACAGGGCTGCCATTTAAAAAAACAGGCGGAGAAAAGGCAAAAGAAACAGGAACCAAACTACAAACAATCCTGCACAGTGACTCTGTAATGACATGGCAGGGCAACCACGCTCGCTTGGCCTGCGGATCAGACAGGAGTGGAATGCTGAAAGACTGTCAGGAGGATCATTACACAGTCAAACATGACTTCCTATTGAGACACAGCATGGCCTACATGAAATGCATGTGTACAGTGGCTAGCTTGAACTGAAATACTGCCTAAATCCTCTCACATTACACACACACACACACCAGGAGACAGTTAATGTGGTATTACAGTTTACTTTAGTTGCACACTTGTCAGTTTTTAAATGAATTGTTCATCAGGTATGCAACCAGGGCTATAGGCAGGACTTTAAAAAAATACTAATGTCATGAGGTCCCCAAACCCCCCCCCCCCCCGCGATTTGTTTTTAAAAGCAAAAATAATACGACAATATCGAAATGGCTCCTATAAGTCTGTTTAAATGGGTCTCAGTGTTTTCAGTAGGCCCTGACACAGCTTCTTACCTGAGTTAGTTACTTACTTTGTGTTAGTGGTTGAACACCTAAATGCATGCAGCGTTACAGACATAGGGAGAGCGGGTGTGTATAAAATAGTGGTTATGCCCTTCATTATGTCATGTGTTACAGAAAGTTTGGCAAATACTTCGGAGTAACACACTGAAAGCTTTTTGACAGATTTGCTCTGTAGGAAAGCTGTTCCTGAGTCAGACTTGCACATACAATCAACTTAGAGTTTTATACCAACCGTTATGACGGTAGCACCACAGTTTGCCCTCTCTCAATGCATCTCTATTCCATGCTCCAAGTCCAACACGGGTCTCTTCTCCGGTGCATAGTCCCTGTCTGTCCTCTCCACGTACCGCTGCAGGGTGCTGTAACACTGGTCGCTCCTGGAAAAGGTGTAGTGTGCTGAGATCTCCTCCCAGGCCTTGTGGCTGGGGAAAGGGAACACCTCGGGGTCCTTGTTCTCAAAGAAGCTCTGCAGGTTTCTCTCGGCCAGCTTGGTGGCGTAGTCCACCGCGAAGCTGTCGAAGCGCTCCTTCTCTTTCTCCACATAGCGCTTCCAGAACGTGAGCTGCAGGTAGCTGACTTTGGAGCGGCAGTTTGTGCAGCAGGTACCGATGAGGCCCCCGAATGCAGCAACGATGATGATACACCAGCCCAGGATCTGCAGACATACGGGGATGATATGAAGGGATGCGCACACGCACTCGATAGGGAATGCATTTAAAGGGGACACATCATGCTCATTTTCAGGTTAATACTAGTATTTTTGGTTTCAACTAGAACATGTTTATATGCTTTAATGTTCGAAAAACACTATTTTTTCTCAAACAGTCTTTCTGAATATACCTGTGTTCTCCGTCTGTCTGAAACGCCCCATATTGTTCTTGCAAGCCAATCGGAGCAGACTGGGCTCTTTGGGGAGGGTCTTAAAGAGACAGTCTGCTCCGATTGGCTTCCAGGAACAATATGGTGAACCTTTGCAAAGGTACTTCTCTAACCGTGTGCGGAGAGACTCAGATGGGGGCTGCATATTCTAATATGCCTGCATGTGACAAATCTGGATCGCATGCTTTCGGATCTAAGCGGCCCACAAAAAACTGACTGGGTTGTCTTATTCCAGTTTGTGGGTATCGAAGGAAGTACTCTTACTATGTATCGGTATCACTTCAAGGCTACTGTTATTGGTACTGACATTGTCATCTTTTAAAACGATACCCATTCCGACAACATATCCTGTCTTTTAGTCCCTAGTATGGAAGAAACTCCAAAAACCCGGATCCTAATTTCCCATAATTCAACTGGATAGCATCTTTTATCAGATGCTCCCTGCCCAATAAACACCGTGATCTTTTGAACTCCTTAGCATGCAATTTGTAACAAATTGTGCTGTGAATTTGTGTCTGTTTTGTCTCCCAACCAAAGCTGAGATAGCCCTTATGACATCACTATGACATCATCAGGGTTATTTTCTAGACATCCACAGATGAAATGATATACCTGCTTTTCCAGGATTATGAGTAGTGTGCGTCTCTCTTACCTGTGACTGGGCCCTCAACATCAGCAGCAGCTCCATGCGCTCATGATCGGACAGTTTGGACCGGTCACAGGGCACTCGGGCCAGCTCCTCCCGACACTTCGTGGTCTTGTTTTTACAGAACAAATCCACCACCACGTTATCGTCGAGGCCGCTGACGGCACACTCGTAAAAGGTCCCGTTGAGCAGGGCCACTGAGAGCCACATTATAGGGGCCACGCAAGCCCCAGTGAAGATGCTCATGAAGGCCTTGAGGCAGCCCAAGCACATCCCCCGTGGGCACAGCTTCATGGGATTGAGGCAGCAGCCGGTGTAGAGCCTCCACAACCTGCTGCTGAAGAAGAGGCCTAAAACCAGCAGCACCGCTGCCGGGCCCAGCAGGAAAGTCAGCCCGTAGGCGAAGTTCTGGTCGTGGTTGCACGGGCACTGAAAGGAAACCATGGAGAAGACTCGCTCCCCGCCTATGGTCAGGAGAGCCATGAAGCTGTAGCCGATGGTGGCTTTCTGGTTCATGAAGAAACGCAGAACGGTCTGGAAGTTATCCATGGTGCCAGCGGGGAGGTTTCGGACACACTCCGGCGAGAAATCAAGCAAAGGGAAAGACAGAGGGTGGAGAATGAAGAAGTTAAGTGTCTGCAGTCATTCGCTGTCCTGCGTTTTCCTCCACAGCTGAGGACAAAACACTGTCTGTGCCCCTCCCTTCAGCTGCCTCTCCTCTCTTAAGGCTCCTCCTTCAGTCAGTCTGACTCTCCCTTCCGCCCAAAGCCTCTTTTTCTTCTCCTGCTCCAAAGGAAAGGTCCAGACCCAGCTGCAAAAAACGTTACAGCTTCACGCCACTTCCCTTTCTCTGTTCACATCAACACCCTCTGCCCCACCCCTTCATATGCTTCCCCTTTCAGCTCTAAATGTGTCGAGGCAATCGTTTGCAAAAAAAAAAAAAGGAAATCCTGCTGGTCTAGTTTTTACAAGTCTTTGACGGTCACGTGATCGGAATGCAGCCTGAAGCAATTACATGCCGGCAAAACAAACGACAAACAAACTCACCAAATGAACTGAGACGATGTCCTGCTTCGGTTTATTTTCACTTTTATATGGAGCAGAGGTTAATTGATATGAAATGAGTATAAGTAAAACATTGATTTGTTTCTCTTCGTGCACACACACTCACCAAACAAAGTCCAGCGTGCACTCAGCAAGGATGAAATCTGGAACGACAGAATGTGCAAAAAAGGGGAAAAGCGTACAAATCATCCAGGACGTTTGCATTCATTCATTGTTTTGATATGTTTCCATAGAGGACAGACCATCGCTGCAGAGAGAGAGAGCGAGAGAGCGAGAGAGAGAGAGAGCGAGCGAGCGAGAGAGAGAGAGAGAGAGAGAAGAGTGCTGCGAGGAAGTGATCACATCCTCTTGGTGGTTTTTTTCGAGCGAGCGAGCGAGCGAGAGAGAGAGAGAAGAGTGCTGCGAGGAAGTGATCACATCCTCTTGGTGGTTTTTTTCTGTTCCATTCACATAAGAGCGACTACTCAGACTAAAACACTCTGAGGACATTATACAGGAAGTGGTTAAACCACCTTTACGTATTCTGTAAGAGGCACATCATTATCTGCTGCTACTACAGTAACACTAAAGTAAGGTGATCAGTTCAAGCCTCACAATTACATGAAAATATATGTATTTTTTTATCTTAAATATACACTTATTCTTTATTTTTATTACTGTTTATGTGTCAAAGTTGCCACTTAAAGCTACTACGAGGATTTTGGCGGTCCATGTAGACAAAAGTGGTAGAGTTTTCCAAGCACCATATTCCCTTTAAAAATAATCGAATTTTACTGCAGCAGGGTTCTGACAGTCCGTCGCACTCAGTCCTGGTTCTGGTTCTCCCGTGCCTCACTTCCCTCCATCAATCCGGCCTGGTTCTTGTATAAAATATTAAATATACTGGTATATTTAATATTCTTCTTTTCTGTCAATCCCGTGCAGTATCCCGTGCAATATCCAATACGTTTAAGTATTATCTCACATTTTACATTTTTACTCCTTCTGTATATGTTGTATTCTTCTTTACTGTCATATTTTTTTATTACTGTTTACTGTTTAGTTTATTATACTACTTGATTTTTTTATCTTCACTTCATTTTATTACTTGAGTAATACCACTGAGGGACTAATAAAGGATTATCTTATCTTATCTTCTCCAGCAGCGTGGTGTCTGTGTTTGCTCCCAGCGGGCATCGGCGGAGCAGCAAGGCGAAGCTCTGCTCCTGGCCGGAGGAGGAGCGGCTGCTGCCGAAGCTCTGACTTGCAGGTCGAAGGCGACGGCAAAACTGGATCTGGTTCTGTATGCGGTTAGCTGGAGTCTGAGCTAAAACGAGTTTCAAGTGAACCTGCAGCATTTTGTCTGATGTGGCACAGATGACAAGCATTAAAATAAGTACGTAGACAATCTTCTCTCTGATGGTCTTGTTTACTTATGAAAGTCATTTAGAGGCATCCGCATTCAATTGAGACTGTTTCACTACCAGTTAAAAGTTCCTCATAGTAACTTGGTTGCACTTTCGTTGCACAGGAAAGGGTCAAGATGACACATTTCCTGTTTAAGCCCACACTTAAGGCTCTCATGAATCTCTGTCTTTACACTCTGCCTCACTGTTGCTGCTGGTCATTTTTTAAATTTAAATCACCGCCCTGCTTTCAGTCATGTTGCCAACTGCCCTCTCGTGCCATCCGTTGTGTCATTCTGTTGTTAAATAATTGAAGATTTTTTTTTTTTTTTAATTGTCCTCAACAATTTTGGTTTTATGGATACGTGGTTAAAATATTCTTTTTTTCTGCTTGGCATAATTCTCGATGATCTCTTAACTTTTTTTTTTTATCTGGCGCCATCATCTGGTCAGAATTTCAATCAGTCCAATATTTTGGACTTTGACCAAATACATCAGCCTGCAGCTCTGCGTTAAGCAGGTAGTCCATTATTTCAGGTTGGCGGTCTTTGGCTCTCTGGATCATCAGCACCGATCCAACACAGATGATCCTCTGATGCCGCGTCACAGCGCCACCCTGCCTTCGTCTACAAAACCAAGAACAGCCGGGGTGTCGCAGTGCTCGCTCGAAATGACCGAGCCCATCCTCATCATCTTGTTGTCGGTCTCCTGGCAGCTCTCCACGTACCGGTGCAGGGTGCTGTAGTAGTGGTCCTTGGTGCTGAACTTGTAGAGGGAGGAGATCTTCTCCCACTGCTTGCAGGAAGGGGTGATGATGTCTTCAGGCGGCTTCTGGCCAAAGAAGCTCTTCAGGTTCCTCTCGGCGAGCTCTTTGGCGTGCTTGGCGCTGTACGAATCGATCAGGTTGCTCTCCTCCTGAACATACGCTCTCCAGAACTTGAGCTGCAGGTAGCTGATGGGGGAGGTGCACCGAGCCACGCAGCTCAGCAGCAGGTTGGACAACATGACGGAGGCGATGAGCAGCCAGCCCAGGATCTGTGGTATGGATTTAGAATTCACTTAGATGTTTGTCACACATTAAAGGGATGGTTTGGTTGTTTTGCAGTGGGGATATATGAGGTTGTTATCCATAGTCTGTGTATTACCTACAGAAGATGGCGGTCAGCACGTCCCCGGTTTGGAGAAACAGACAGACAGCCCGTTAAGACGGGGAACCGAGGCGTTACCGATGCTCTCTTTGAAGCCACTAGACTCCTTTGACAAAAACAGTTATTTTACCTCGCAGAACGACGGCGTTTTGGTCTACCGCTGCCTAGAACTTCTTCACACATTATTGTGTGACTTTGATGAATCCTTTTAAAGGTACAGTGTGTGATGTGCGACATCAAGCTGCGAGATTACAGACTCCAACTAACTTAATGAAACTCCTCCTGTGTGCCAAACGTGTAGGGAGATCTACGATGGCCGAGACGAAAAAGTGAATATGCGAAAAACCCGATCAGAAAAGGCTGTCTGATGGCAAGGTGAAGCGAGGAAGATGTTCTAAATTTAGGTTACACTTCAACTGATATGGACTTTTTTTTAGGTGTCTAAGAAAATTCTGCTGCTGAGCCCGTCCACAGCAGTACATTGCTTTGCTCCTGTGCTGGTGCACATGTCTATTTCTCAAAACTGGGGGAGTGCGAACTGCCATCGGTAATGCACTGACCAGGGGCGTCGTTAGGCCTATTTTAGGGGGCCTGAAGCCCCCCTAAAAGTTTCTTCAGCCCCCCCAAATAATTAGGCTATATATATATATATATATATATATATATATATATATATATATATATATATATATATATATATATATATATATATATATATGCCAAATTATTATTTATTTATTTATTTTTCCGTGATGTCATTAAATTAAACTATTGTTCCTCACGTGAATAAGTTATTTATAACAAACATGCTACATATGTGTGTGCGTTCTGGTTTGTATGTTTTCTCCCCCTTCAAATTACAATCCAACAGCCTATCGCCATACTGAACGATATAAAGTTGACACTGTCAGGTCCATTCTCATCCATTGTGTGCGGTCCTTTTAAGAATTAGGATTTGGGAGTGACGCGGATATGAAAGCTAGTTTATCCGTCTTTCCTTTATAAGCAGGAACATTATTTCTCTTTATTTGAGAAAAGTTCGTGTTGCGAAATTTCACTACCCTCAAATTCTGTCTCTTGTGTTATCATATACTGAATGCAAGCAAAACTACAGAGCAAAATCACACTCTCTGATTGAACCAATCTATGAACTGTCTGAAACAATGGATATCCACGGCCCCAAATGGGCCCCCAAAGAAATTGCAGCGCGCTGCCCTCGCAAACATGCCTCTCCCCTTGGGGCTAAGCTCCCCCTTTCTTTGAATCCTAGAAACTCTCCTGACACTGACTATGGATAAGTACCTCATACAACCCTACTACAAAACACCTGAACTATCCCTTTAATACGTGAAATGAAAGGATACAATAACGAGTGATTATTTTTAAATGCAAACTTTGCCCGTTAATGGATCCGACTGACATGACTTTTGCACACAAATAAAGGGTGCCGACTTAGGTAAACAGCAGAGAACGTCAAATTAAAACACTTAAGCGCACTTCAAATCAAGAAAATGAATGTATCTACACATTTTTGCATAGAAAAAAATGTATCTGAACTTTTATTACAAGTTTGCTAATGCTGTACTTTAGTCTGGCATGTCAGTAAAGTCCCTCAGTCACTTTTATGTGTAGCCTATACTTCTAATATCTGAATAGCTGATTATCAACCTCTGTTTGAGATGTTATTTCAGTTAAATCTAAGTTAGGTGCAGTTTTATAACTTTTTTCTATGATGATCATAATAATGCAGCCTAAAATATAACTGTATAATACTGTATTATCATTATTATCCACACTGCTAAGACGACTGATCAGAAATATGAAGCACTTTTTAAAAAGTGTATTGTTGGACGAATCGTGTTTGTTAGGAGACCACTGACCTGAGAGTGAGCTCTCAGTCTGAGCAGAACGTCCTCTCTGTCGACGTCGCTGCCCGTCCCGCAGGGGAACCTGTGCATCTGCTGCTGACACAGGACCCGGGAGCTCTTGTCCCCGCACAGGTGCCTGGCGTAGGCGCTCGCGTTGTTCCCGGTCATCGCGCACTCGTAGTAATTCCCGTTGAGCAGGGCCACTGCGATCCAGCTGGAGGGCGCAACCAGCGCGGCGGCGCTGATCTGGATAAGCGCCGCGCCGGCGGCGATCAGCCTCCTCCAGCGGCACAGCGCGGCACCGCGCTGGCACGCGCCCGTCAGGAGCTTCGACGCCTTCTTGCTCAGGATGTAGCCCAGCAGCAGCAGAGCCAGAGCGGGCACGAGAAGGAACACCATGCCGTAGAAGAAGTTCAGGTCGCTGCAGGGACAACTGAAGACCGCCGAGGAGAAGATCTGCTCCCCTCCCGCGGTCAGCAGGGCCACCAACCCGAAACCGAGGTTGGTCTGTTTGTTGGCAAAGTCCAGGACCGTCTTGAACTTGTTCATCTCTGACTGCCTCGTGACAGAGCAACTGCACTTTCACTTCCACATCTTTATTTATATCTGTTGTCACCACCACCTTGCCCTCCCCTCCCCAAACCACCAGCACCAATCACGGTTCGTTTATGAGTTTATAGTTTCACCTGTTGCGTAACGCAAGTTCCGCTAAATAAACCATAGTGCTTTATATATTTATTATTGCTCATGTGTGGCATAATTGGCTGATGTCTGTGTGTGCATGATGTCAAATACAAATATTTATAGAATTATCAATAACATGCATGCATGTTGACGTCACTGTTCACAAAGTATATTTATTTATTTATTTATCAATTGATGGAAAAAAAGACCATGCAAGGTGTCACCTGACTATCTAACATTCATTCATACACTGCAGGAAAACCCTGCCGCAGCAACTTGGGGTTAAGTGTCTGGCCCAAGGACACATCAAGTGGACTAGCGGAGCCGGGGATCGAACCACCGATTCTCTGATTGAAGGACGACTCTGCTCTACCACTGAGCAGTTGCCCCAAAATAACCATAGTTGCAGTATTTGTTTTTCAATACTGTGCTTAAGTAGAATTTTGCGTTACTTCAATTGAGTATTTCTAATTCATGTTAATTTATACTTCTATTTTTACTCCTTAACTTTTAAAATGTGATTCAGTATTCGAGATTACATGATTGGACTCCATGTTCATACTGGTCACTAAAATATAATTTCTTAACATGCTTCATGAGGTGATGGCTTTGGGCTTTGGCTTTGTGCAAGAATATATTCCAAAATCTGAAGTAAATATAAAGCTTCAGCAGTCTGATTTAGTCAAATCAACCCGCACGTCAGCCAAAAGACACATTTGGAAAGAGTTCAGCTTTAGGGCTATTCAGTTGTCACTGCAACTACGAGTAAACAAAACAAAACAAACGCTCTTTCTCATTTGAATATTAACCTAGAGGAAGAGCAGCATCTAGGAAGCAGTTCTTCTCGTTTACACATGCAATATGTATAAATATGTCGTCAGATTTCATATAAAATGGATTCAAGAACCATTTCTAATTCCAAGTATGTTTTGCTGCATTATTCTGTATTGAGTTGTGAATATTTCCTTTGTTTCTGATGATTTTTTGTCAGTTCAGCTGACTGGTTTAAATACTACAACTCCCATGAGCCTCGGCTGCCGTTGCTATGGAGAAGAAGCTGGTGAGAGGCAGCGTCGTAACTAAGTACGTTAACTTCCAATTATTTAGCAACTTCCACGTATCTCTGAATGTTTTGATTTTGAATTCGTGTGTGTATGACGAACTGAAGGATGAGAAAACTGTGCACTCGTACGTGGCCGATAAAGGTCATTGTGATTCTGATGTATTGTCCTGACACGTCCGTGACAGCAGGGGGCGGTGCTGCCTTAAACCGCGTTGGTTGAAATCTGTCACTAAACGACAAAGAAGAATCTGTTTAGAGCGGACCAGACAGATTTCGGCTAGCCATCTTCGGTGTGAAACACTGGAGATAAACTATTCACGTATAATTGTTTTAACGTTTCATCCGCCGGTCAACTGAATTTGATCTAGTCTAATCTTAACTACAAATATAGGATCTCTAACTGTCCTTGAAAAGGCCCCAGAAATGGCAGAAAATACAGGTGAGTGGGTTAGCTAGTGCTAGCTGGGTAGCTAGTTATGGTCATTGGAGCTACCTTGAACAGACGCACTTTTTAATGGAGTCCATCAAATATAAAACTGGTCCTCTAATTTGAAGGGAATCACTCGTAAACTCAGTAGGTAATTATCGTATGTTGTGCCCTGTAGCCTAACGCTCGCCACCTAAGTTAAGTCAACCCTCTCACAGCGCCTGTCCCAGTTATTGTTAGCCTAGCCGAGATGCATGTTGCCTGTGCCTGAAGACACGTTTAGGGAGAACTTAATTCAGAAATGTCACATTGAAGTGTCTTCCTTACTGGCAAAGCAGCGTCAACGTTGCGAGCGTTTTGTTGATCAATTCGGCGTGCATAGAATCGAAGAGTCGAAGGAATATTTAGCTTTATCCCACATGCTTCTGCCAACAGTGAGCAGACTAACAACATGTTAGCATAACACATTATGCTAACAGTCAACGCTATCAGGGTGAACCAGTCGTCCGGCTGAGATTTTAACTTTACTCAAATAGATTGTTTTGAGATGGATTAAATGCATTCTGAATAATAAAAATGGATCTTAAAGATTTTATAAATATGATGTTGTATCACAGTGAACGTGTTATGTCCGGCGCCATAAAATGTCAGATTGTTTTAACGATGTTCTCAAATGATCCGCCAAGCGGTCACATACACTCAGTTGCCACTTTAAATAGCTACATTGTTACATCTGCTCGTCAATGCAAAAAATAAAATAAAAAATCAGCCAAGAAACAAGTCAATGCATGTGGACATGGTCAAGAGCTTCAGTTGCTGTTCAGCCCAAATTCTCCTGATCTTTATTTGCACCACAACAGTCTCTGAGAGTTCACAGAGAAAGGTGTGAAAAACAGAACTGTCAGAGAGCAGCAGATCTGTGGGTGCAGAATGCCTTGTTAATAACAGGGAACAGAGGCGCCTGGCCAGATTTGGGTTGCAGTGGCTGCAGGCTCACCTTGACTGGACAGTAGAAGATAAAACTGTCTGCCACCTGGTCTAACACATCTTGATTTCTGCTGCCACGTGCAGATGGCAGGGGGAGAATTTGGCGAGAGCAACTACAGTATAGCAGCAGTGACTAGATCTCCGTCCAATAGAGGACTTTTGGGATGTGGTCGAGTGGGAGGACAAAACTGCAGCCACTGCGCGATGCTATCATGTCAACATGGAGCAGAATCTCTGAGAAGTGTCTCCAACACCTTGTTACCTCTATTCCATAAAGAAATTGGGGGCTGTTCTGGGTGCAAAGTTACCCCGTATTAAAAAGGCGTACCTCCTAAAGTGGCAACAGAGTGTATCTTCGGTCAATACAGGCTGGAAACATAGCTCATCCCAATTGCATTTATATGCCTATGTATTGTAAATTTGGCATCTTTTTTTTCCCCTCCTTTTTCATTTTGATCAGAGCAAAACGAGGCGAAGCACGACAACTCATCATCCCCTGGAGTGGCAGATCAAGAGAAGGAAATGGCAACCAGGGCTTATGAAGCGTTTTCGGTAAACCGCCTCCTCCGAACATGCTCAGAAAGAAAATCAGAATTTAGAAATTAATAAAAGAAACGGCTAGGCCCAGTGTCGACGCTTATTCTCGGCTCCCCTGCGGTAGATGCAACACTTGCAGAAACACAGTTGAGCAATAAGCAGAGGTGAAGATTCATGGAGCGAGGATCACACCAGTCTCCATTTTATAAATGTCTCACTTTTTTTGCCTTCATCGTAATGATATACACCTTGTAAATAAGCTTACTCTTTTTCTGAATTATGATGGGAAATTCAGTGTAATTGGTCAATCAAAAGTATAGACCCGAGGTGATCCTAATGAGGGCATATGTTAATGGTTTCGTTTTTTCGCCAGCTGAAAATGAATGTGACAAACGTCGCCGGCGTAAAGTCACATCAGCTGCCGCTAATTAATCTTAATTCCGTGAGAAACTTGATGACGGAACAAAATTGAATCCATGCTTCCCAAAACACCCTCCAGATCAGCAAATGTGTATCAATCCACCGAAAATAGTCCCCAAAAGAGACGCCCAATATACAAATGAAACTATATATTTGTTTGGTGGTTTTAAAGATCAGTAGAAAGCTTGGAGCTTGGAGAGTAGAGACACATTATTGGTTTAAATCTTTTCATGAAATGGGATAGAATATCACCACACTCATCCCTTTAAATTCCTAAAGAAAATAAAGCAAAAAAACCTGACCTATTCCTTCATTGCAGTCAACATGTAGTGTGTGTGTTTGTGACTCATCTCGTCTCTCACACACACACACTATTATTGTGTCTGAGGCGAACACGATGTTGGGCGAACATAGATCAACTCACAGGTTCATTTGAGAATACACCATGGCACATAAACACTCAGGTCACACCAATGTGTCCATGCTGTCGTCACTGACCCGGGGCCCGTTTCATCAAAGCGAACTGCAAGCACTGAGATGTAGATCGCTGGTGGTGACAGCGAAACATCTCATCAATTGCACAAATCCTGGATAGATTTGATTAGCGCCACTCAAAAAATAAATGTGAGAACAAATGCCAGATTGCATGTTTGGTGTAACGGTGCCTCCTGTGTTCCTCACAGAGCGGGAAGTACGACGAGTCTCTGAAACAGCTGGACGCCATGCAGGAGCTGAACAAAGAGGACTACAAGATCGCCCTGAACAAAGCTGTCGTGGAGTTTTACAAGAGCAGTCAATCCACTACGGGGACTCTGAAGCAGACCCTCATGGCAATGAAGAACCAGGTAACTGCTGAAACGTGGGTCGCATTTTTCTCATGCTTTGACGTTGCCGCTGAATGACGTCCCAGACAGGCGGCGCTCTGCTTCTTCGCGGTGTCGCGGGTTTCATCAGACGCTCCTGTCGTCCGTCTCTCAGGTTCACACGTCGGCAGAGGACACCGACGGGTTGGACGACGTTGAAAACAGCCTGCTGTACTATAATCAAGCCATCATCTACTACCACATGAGGCAGTACTCTGAAGCCATCGCCATAGCAGAGAGGCTCTACCAGTTTCTGGAACCGTTTGGTATGTTGTGGTGCTCTACGTGGGTTTCATTTAGGTGATTGGCTGATCAGCAGACAGTTGGTCCAGTGCTGCTTTCATCATTTGTCATCATGGGTCTGTCAGCAGTTTGGCACGGAGTCATTGTGTTATTTGTCCTAGAAGAGAAGTTCGCTCAGGCCGTGTGCTTCCTGCTGGTGGATCTGTACCTGCTCACCTTCCAGCCAGAGAAGGCCCTCCATCTGCTGGCCGTGCTGGACAAACTCTCCACACAAGGAAGCAACAAGAACGGCAAGGGAGAGGTACGCCACTACACTGTGAAAAGAACATGACGAATCATCACTATACATTGTTATTCATTCAAAAAAAGAAAGTTCTTTGTATCGCCTATTTTAGCACGTTTACAAAACCTGCATTTACGCGGATATTGTGGCATAAAGAAATAAACTGTTGTCGAACCACACTTAAGTGTTTTATTCCGTAATCTAACTTAACAAGCTAAATATCGGAGCTGTGCTACTTGAGCGGCTCCAGCTGGGAAGAATTCCGTCTGGTAATGAAACTGTGTGCGAGGCCGTTTACTGTTTGCGTGCTGCGCTTGATTCCAGAGCAACAGTTCAAACAAAGACGCAGCAAACCAGAGGGCGGAGTTCACAGCCATGATCGAGGCGGCCAAGTCAAAGATGCACCAGGCAAGAGCTCCTCGAGCTAAACGTCCACGCTTCCTCTGTTTCACACTTCACCGTGTGACTGTGACGGACTCTCGTTTCCTTTGCAGTACAAAGTGAGAGCCTACATCCAGATGAAATCCTCCAAGGCCTGCAAGAGGGAGATCAAATCGGTGATGAACACAGCGGGGAACGTGAGTCTCTGTGTTGGTGCCGCGTCATCACATTGGTCTAACGGGGATTGGGAGGGGGTCTATATTTTTAAAGGAGCTGCGGACTACTTTGAGTCAGGGGAATGTTGTAATACATCAAATTCAGTGATATTCAATACATTTCGAACATTTTCTTATTGATTTTTTTTTTTGAACTTTCAAACATCGATCCACATGATTTGACACAAAATGTGCTGAAATCTTAAAACAGAATTCAGAAAATGATTTCATATGACCCTAGTCCCTCTCCTGAGTGGCAAATAACACGTTGACTCAGTCACTGTCTGCCGCCATGCAGTTACATGAAACGAACATTTAGTTTTGATATTGACTGCACAGATTCAAAAATAACTTATTATATTTAGACCACATAGGAACATAGCTTTGTAAAGCTGCGTTTCAATGGAGAGCGCAGACGCTCTGCATCAGCCGGAGTGACGCTCACCGCGCTGAACCTCCACGTCACTCGTCCAACACAACTCCTGCATTGACTGGAGGCCGATGTGTTTCTGAGGAGGGTTAATGGTAGAAGTGTGTCAGTCTGTCTCTGACCCGTGTTTCCTGTCTCCTCCCTCAGTCCGCGCCCTCGCTCTTCCTCAAGAGCAATTTTGAGTACCTGAGAGGAAACTACCGGAAAGCGGTGAAGCTGTTGAACAGCTCCAACATCGCAGAGCATCCCGGACCCATCAAGACGGGTGACAAACCACTGTTACTCTCAAGACCGATGACACAAGCTGTGTGGCTCTGATAAGCCACACGGCTCGTTTTGGAGCGACTGTTGATGTGTCATTGTTTGCTGAATGCTGCTTGAAAACGTTGCCTTTACGAGCGATGTCACCGCGTTTGGTGATTTTCCTAAAATGTGTGCTTGTGTTCCGACTTGTCTCATTCAGGCGAATGCGTTCGGTGTATGTTCTGGAACAACCTGGGCTGCATTCACTTTGCGATGGGGAAACACAACCTCGGCATTTTCTACTTCAAGAAGGCGCTGCAAGAGAACGACCACACCTGCGCACAGCTGGGAGACGGCAGCAGCGGGCAATGTGAGTCACAGCCGTCCATTCAACAATGGATTCCAGCTGGACTGTTTTGGGCGGGAAATCTCTTCAAAATCTGGCTAAATAAGATGTTGTTGTATCTGGTCACCATTGAAACCAAACTGACTACAGCCTGTCATCCCAAAGGAACATCGTGCTTCATACAGCAATGTTTGAAATAACAAAAAAAAAATATATATATTATATATTCATACATCGCTTCAATTAGCACTAAGACAGTTGGGAAAACATATTGTTATATGTAACGAGTCCCTTCTTCCTGTGTCGCCGCCTTGGTTCTCCAGCTAAGAAGTTCACGGGCATCCCCATGTGTGCTCTACTAGCCAACAAGCGCTACGAGCTGCTGTATAACTGTGGTATTCAGCTGCTGCACATCGGCAGGCCTCTGGCAGCGTTCGAGTGTCTGATGGAGGCCGTGCAGGTGTACCACTCCAACCCCAGACTGTGGCTGCGACTGGCCGAGTGCTGCATCTCTGCTAACAAAGGGGTATGGCTTGATCCCGACTTCAGTTCAGCTTTGTTTCCATGTTGCAGTGTCTTTTCGGTAACTTTAGTTTATTTTAACAATTACTTGTTGTTACGTGAATTGTTATGTGTCAAAGGACCAAAAAGACATGTTCTGTCCCTTACGTTAGCAGTGTAATATCATATAATAATGGTTTTGCCGCAGTAATTATTCAGATTTTCTTCTGTGAGGATTTCAACACCAGCTGCAAAGTGAATTTAAACGTGCATTTCCAAATTACCTTTTTAATTCATGATCCTTTCCAGTCCAGCTTTATAAGGGTGAACAGAAAACCACATGAGGTCATTTCATGGTCTGTGTGTTTGTTTCCAGGGGTCGGAGCAGGAGAGCAAAGGTCTACCGTGTAAAAAAGGAATAGTTCAGTCTATCGTCGGGCAGGGCTACCATCGCAAGATCGTGCTGGCGTCCCAGTCCACCCAGAACACGATCTACAGGTCAGTTTCAACTCGTCCGTCCTTTGTCCTGAAGTACACAAGTGAAATGACTGGTTTGGACGTTTACATTCTTTGTCCAGCAGAGGGCACCAGTGCTGCGTGATTAGTTGTTGACTCTGTAACTAATGTAAAGGCTGCTGTTAATCCGGGTTTTCTCCTTTTTTAAAGGATTACTTCAGCATTTCCTTTCTTGCCAACAGTGAGAAGATCAATGTCAAGTCTGTGCATTAACTACGAGGATAGAGCTGGGTGTCAATTAGCCTAGCCTAGCTTAGCATTAAGACTGGATGCAAGGGGAAACTGCTGCTGCTCAAGATCAAAAACGCACCTACGTTACTTTTTTAATTAATCTTAAACCAGATTACAGTAGCTGTTGCCCTTTCCTTCCAGTCTTTATGCTAAGCTAGGCTAATTGACATCCAGCTCTAGCTTCATAGTGAATGGGTTAGGGTTAAGCCCAAGCTGAGTGTGTGTGTGTGTGTGTTTGCACAGTGAGGGCCAGTCGGCAGCGATCCCAGTAGCCAGTATGGAGTTTGCAGCCATCTGCCTGAGGAACGCTCTGCTGCTCCTCCCTGAGCACCAGCAGCAGGACACCAAGACAGAGAACGGCTCCAAGAGCTCCAGTCAGTCGGGGAGCACCGAGAGCGGCAGCGAGAACAGCGACGCCTGCAGGTCAGAGAGACGCGCTGTCTCCGTTTGTAAACAAACAGAATCTTACATTGGTCACGTCTTCATGCTGCTTATTGTTGTAACAGATGCTGTGTTCGTCCCGGCTCATTGTTGCCCTCTGGGTTGGCGAGTACCGGCTGTAATGATGTCTAGATAATCTATAACCTTTCTGACTTCCTATGGGTCGAGGCTCAACACCTAATCAAATATTAATTGCAATCACAATTTGGGCTTTCCACCATTTAAAATGGACATAAAGAAGTGTGAGCTCTGCTGCATATCCAATCAAGAGCTTCTTAAACTAACAGCCTGCCACCAGGGGCCATCCAGATGTTTTGGCTTGTCTTTTGGGGCGCTGCCATGTTGCTGGGCAGCAGCCTCTGATAAACTTTACTGAATGTTGGGCCAAAGCGAGCGTAGAAGAGTAATACACAACAACAATGCAGGTGCAGAAGAACCTTGTTTTAAGTCTTATTTTGATGCTAAGGTTTGTTAATGGGCAGGAATGTAGTGCTCTGTTTATCTCATTTTGGGGACAACATATGGAAAATGGCTTTTTCCCTTCTTTTTTAAAGTAAAAAGCAATTTTCTCTCCATGAAACCCAAATGCACAAAGGGATTAAAGCCGCCATCGAGTGGTCACACTAGGCTGATCCTCAACCAGCTCTGCACCACCGCAGCACATGCAGACGAACGCCATGCCTTGATAAACGACTAGTATACAAAGCATAACTGGTTTTATTACTGAGCAGGCACCTGCAAAACAACAATGAACTCAATTAATGGGCATAACGATAAGATAATGATATTATATTAACTCAACTGTCACTGATCCCCTGAGATAGCGGGCGGGCTGTGACAGAGGGTCTGACCGTGGCTCAGTAGAGATGATGTGTTGTATCGTGGTGATGTCTTGCAGTGGGAAAGGTCAGGATGCTGATAAGTTCCTGTCTGCTGCTCCATCGTCTCCTCTCAGAAAACAGGAAGTAGAAAACCTCAGGTAATGACGCTGCTTGCGCACCAAGACGTTACCCGGGAGCCTTGACTAACCCGTAGCACCCAGAGGGCAGTACAGTAATGGGTTGACTGTTTGACGCCTAGGTGCTCCATCCTGGCGTGTAGTGCCTACGTGGCGTTGGCGCTGGGAGACAACCTGATGGCTCTAAACCACGCTGAGAAACTGCTCCATCAAACCAAGGTGTCGGGATCCCTCAAGTGAGTGCTGGGTCCGTTTCTCAGAGCCATGCTGTCGGTTCAGCGGCTCTGTTTCTGTCTGCAGTGTCCCGCTCCACTGTGAGTCACTCGGCTGTCTGGTTTGTTCAGGTTCCTGGGTCACCTCTACGCTGCTGAAGCCCTCATCTCACTGGACAGGATCTCTGACGCCATCGCTCACCTCAACCCGGAGAACGTCAGCGACGTGTCAATGGGGGTGCTGACCAGTGAGCAAGACCAAGGTCTGTCTGTGGTGCACATTACTGAACGAAATGTTCGATTTTCTCCTCTTTTTCTTTAACGCTCGGGTTTGTTTTTGTCAACAGGGTCCGAGAAAGGAGACGAGTCTGTCGAGTCCTGTGAGTCCATCTTAAACCTTTATTCACCATTTAAAATCTCACCTATAGGATATTTAAACAATAATAATGGATATTAAAGTTAGATGAAGCATCCGAGCCAGCAAGGCGTGCTAATATTAATATCCTGCCAGCAGGGCCGGTTCTAGCTTCATGGGGAAACGCTACTTTCTACACATAACAAAACTATTTTAACTGAGCTGCATCGTCCAAGTCACGATCTCATCAAAGATGCACATTCTGAATAACAAACCAATAAATTGACTTTTTAAAATAATAATGAATGTATGACTACAAGTAAACAAATCACTTTTGATCTTTTATTTATTGGGTCCACATTTGTGTGGCGACGGTTCCGGGATGATTGTGACAAACGTTAATAGAGAGCTCTGCTCCAATGAAGTTTTTGTTGTTGCATTTGAAGCGTCTATCGAGGTTTCTGAATGAAGCTTTATGTCTTGTCATATTTTATGACGTCAACACCCTTAAAGTCCTTATTTTGAATAAAGTAAATTATCACATCAAATGTTTTATTTTTTACGAAATCAACTTTCTTTAATAAATAACTAGTCAGTTCCTCCATTTGCGTGCGGAAAGTTTAGGAAAAAGTGTTTTTTTGAAAGGCAAAACACCATCAAATGCCACATTACACCAATCCTCTGACAATACACTGTGACTGTCACATGAGTCTGAATCAATCCCACCGTCACCGCTGTGTTCCTAGTCCCAAAATATATTTAAACCAATAATATTAGTGAAGCCTGATCTTTATCTGCAACTGCGCAGAAATACCTTGTTTAAATAGAAGAAGAAAAAATGTGCAGCATTCAAACATCAACGTACTGAAGTGTGTAACGATTCGGTACAGCACTACACAAGTCTAGGTATGAAGGACACGACTATAACGTGTGTGTGTGTGTGTGTGTGTGTGTGTGTGTGTGTGTGTGTAGCAGGGAAGCAGACTCCCCTGTGTTACCCCAGCAGTGTGACAGCAGCTCGGGCCATGATGCTCTTCAACCTGGGCAGCGCCTACTGTCTGAGGAGCGAGTACGAGAAGGCCCGCAAGTGTCTGCAACAGGTAACCGTGACTACAGCAGGTCCCATTCAAGTCCATCAAATACACAGAGCTTCTCTTCAACATCTTGTCTTCACCTTCTTTTGAAAACGCAGTTTGACTAAACGCTCTCTGCTGTTGAAACCATGTGAGAGTGAAGTGAGTCTGTGGTGGCTTGTGTTGTGTTCCTCAGGCTGCGTCTATGGTGAACACCAAGGAGATCCCGCCTGAAGCCATCCTGCTGGGAGTCTACTTAGAGCTACAGAACGGTCAGCCCTCCGACACACACCAGCCGGGTTCACGTATCGTCACGCCACATTTAGAAGTTTCTCATTAGACGAGCTGTGTGGAAAAGCAACAACATGATAAAACGTCCTCAATCGCAAAAAAACGTTTTTACGCTCGCGTGCCGTTTTTTTGTTTCGCCGAATAAATTGTGCCGGTGCGAACATTTAACTCACATCAGCTGTTTCTGCTGTCGCCGTCTTCTTGAATATCCTCATATTGTGCGAATGTTTCTATACAACACTAACCGGTATGAGAGAACAATGCAAGCTTGCCCAACTGAAACAAATCCCTGAAGACCTCCATGTTTCTATCGTAGACTGTTAGACGTTTCTAGTCTACAACCTCTACTTCTTCTTCTTCTCTGTTTAATGGTAGATTAGAGCCTTTAGCGCCAACGTCTGACCAAACTACGCTTCTGCTGAATTCATTGGCTCCACACTAGTTGATGGGACGTACTTAACTCGCATTTCTTTTTTTTTTTTTGCTGCATTTCAAACTCTCTTGACAATCAAATGGAAGTGCGGCTGCTGACACAGCGTCCTTAGAGCTCATCTTAAGTTGTTGAGGAGTTTCCTTTCATAGTGCGGAGTAACGGGTATAAAAATACAACAATCATGAGAGCAGCAGTCTTCCTAAGAGCATGCATGAATGAATGCTGCTGCTTTTACATTACTATGTGCATGCTGTCTGAACGGTATTTTAGATATTGTAGTAATTACACATTAAAACACAAAGTTAATAAAAGAATAATAAGAACTTATTGCATATGGAGCATGTCATGGACAGGAAGTTGTTTCCTTGTTCTTTGACTCCGATAGCTTTTTATTTAAACCCTCTATTTGTAAACTCTGCTTCTTTAACGAGGTGAAGTAAAGCACCGAACGTCCGGCATCATAACGACGTTGCTATCACAGATTTCAAACTGCTCCGAGCTGTCGGCTCTCCAAACACTTGTGCTGGTCGTGCTGATGTGGGTTGTTACCAGTATTTTCTTTGTTCAGTATGTGAGGAATCGGGAGCTAAACCCCGTATCTGTGTCGTGCGTCCTCAGGCAACACCCAGCTGGCCCTGCAGATCATCAAACGGAACCAGCTGCTGCCCACGGCGGTCCAGAGGGTCTCCCCAGAGTCCCGCAAGAAGCCCGTCCAGCCCTTCCAGTCCGTCCAGCCCATCCAGCTGCCCTCTCCCTTCACACAAGTTCAGCGCAAATGAGCCCCCAGAGCCACCTCTGACTGCCCCCCCCCCTCCACACACACCCCCCCTGACGAGCCTTGGTATTTATGAAGCTGCTGCCCCTCAGCATCAGGAGCCGTTTGAAATGCTGGTGTGGCTGCTGACCGATGGGAGTAAATTCAGCTGCAGCGGTAACGTGGACTGAGACCAGCTGACTGTTTATTTCCATTTGAATGAGGAATCCGTGTGTTGTCTGAACAAGGAAAATAAATTTTATTTACTGTATGCCATGTGTGACTCTCTTTAGTTGTTCACTGTGGACTTACTGTGAATGTAGTAAGTACCGAGCTTCTTGTATAATAATAACTGTAATTATATAACAGCGTTAACTAATTTAAGTGTTTTTATAATACAAAATAACTAATAAAATCACGGACATAATATATAAAACAAGATGAAATAATTTAAAGTTGAAAGTAATACAGAGAGTTAAGGAAAAGTCATAAGATTAGTGCGTTTTTAAAAAGACATTAACGGGATGCTGGAGCTCCAAAGCTGAGGGCCCGAGCAGCAAAACCTTTAGTGTCGAGACTAGAACCATTGCTGAGGATCTCAACAGATCACAGGTGGAGGCAGCAGCCTGACACGGCTCTAAAAACAAGCAGTAAATGTTCCTGGTCTTATGTTTAAACTAGGCTCCAAGCTCCACCTTATCAGATACCGTTACCACTGACACAAAATATTTTTAGTTTTTAAGTTCCATGCTGTCAAAGTATTCTGTGTCTTCTTCACAAAACCCTCTGAGCCATTCTTCCTATTGTTGGTGTCCTTTTGTTCTAATGAATGTATAACCTCATGTCTCCTCACTGTAATGCACGATCATGTTGTTCACATCTCGTTATCGGGACAAACTGGGCTATTAGAATATTATGCTACAGTGATGTCACATCAATGTCAACATGGTTATATCATAAATACAAAAGAAAAACAAAATGGAAGGTTAAAAAAAAAGATATGTATTAAAATCTCACAAAACAGAATAGTGAATGAAATGTGTTGTTCTGGCCTCACAAACGGATCAAAAACCTTTTGTCACAGAAGACAAAGAAAATGTGTAAAAACAATAACTGGAGTGTTCAGTACGACCTGAGTGCACAGCTTACAATACTTTATGATTATGTATTACACTCCATACTCACCATATTCTACTCTGTTGCTGCCCAAACAGCACAGACCTACATAATGATAGGACGGGGGGGGGGGGGGGGGGGAATGAGATCACATGCCCGATCATTTATTCGTTTTATAAAGTCTCTAATAAAAATGGGACTACGCTCCACACTATACTAAATATTTGTTTCTTACATACTATACTACACACTTTTATGAAATGATATATGGATTTGTTTTACCATTTTTCCTCCACTATGCTATAAGATTTGTATTATTTGCTTTAGGTTTTTGATGGCTTTTTATAGCAGACTCCACGAGGACCTTTTCTGCTACATTGTGTGGATTATTTACGTTTAACTTTATTCGACATACTATACTATGACTTTGCAAAAAAAAAAAATGTAGACATACTAAATCATGGCTTTTTCACAACTTTTGTGAACATACTACACTAGGGCAATTTTTAGATTTTATTTGATAAACTATACGAGTTTTTAATGATTTTTTTACAATATTACAGCATTCTTTATTTCATTGTTTTATGGCTTATCATATTGTTAGGCTATAAACGAACGGTAGCATGAGTGCGTGTACATAACTAGGCGCACTAGTCAGCGTGACGACGTTCCAGAGATGTGCTGAAAATAGAAATCAGAATTCCTTTGCTATCGTATATGACAGCGCAGACCTCGGTGGGTTTCTAATTTCCCTTAGAAGCTAAAGTTGGAAAATACTTTCGAGATGTCAAAATACAGTTGGAATACCAGAACCACGAAAAAAAATATTTAAAATTGTAAAACACTTCATCCAGGCTCTGTCTGTGGTGAATGAGGCCGATTTGGAGGCTCCTGCAGCGGATGAGTTTGCAGCCAACAACCGCTGTCTCCACCCTGGAGCTCGGTCGCCCTCCTGTGGACATAAATGTGTTTTGCATGATCAAAAAAATAATGCAGTTAAAGTTGGACAATACTTGAAAAATAACCAGATAATAATGAATTTGGAATACCAGGACCACGAAAAAATAAAGTTAAAGTTGGCATTACCACGTGTACTAATGAGCATTAGATCATCAATAAACAGCAGTACAGGTTTCTCTCCCCATGAATTAGTAACAGGAAGAAGGATGCCAGGACCGGCATCCAGTGGCCCTCTGAAGGAGCCTGTAGAGCGATCATGTATAGAGGGTAAAGTATACTATGATGCACTAACAATATTGGTAGCTTCCCTCTCTCAACAGGCGCAGAACCTGCAGAGGCAAGCCAAGGATCGGGCTCCCCCAGCGGAACCGTGAAAGAAGGAGAGGGTTTGGTTAAAAGTCATTAAAAGAAAATGGACTGAACCAAGGTGGACAGGACCTTACAAAATAGAGGCTGCCACCACACATTCAGTAAGACTTGAGAAAAAAGGATCAAACTGGTATCATCAGACTCAGTGTGCAAAGGCACAAGACAACCAAAGTTAGATTTGCACCGACTGACAAAAAGACAAAAAAGCATTAACACTAGGCCCTCTGCCAGGAGAGGTTTTCACTGCCTATTGTGTTTTATTTTTTTGTTTTAGTTTTTTCTGTTACAATAGCCCTCCCTTTCGTGCTCCGTCTACTGTGTGTTGGCAAGACGCCCAGATGTGTGTGCTCAACTGAAAGTATCTATAATAGTCAACAGCTCTCCTCTTCTTGTGGAATAAAATGACCAGAAAATTATGAGGCACTTATACACAGGACATATCAGGACCAAACAATTCAGTAAAAACCAATCAGCCTTTATCATCAGAAACTAAAACAGCCTTAATAGCAGGGCTCACTTTGCTTTTGTTATTAGTGGGGTTTTCTATCTTAATTTGGTGTACATCTGTAGAAAATGGCCAATAAGGCCCCCTAGGTCCAGACAAAGACGTCTGTGGGGTTGTGGGTTACGAGAATCAACTTGCGTACTGGGACGCCTTACCTTCTGTATCGTTGTCCCCATCCTATTTTACGAGGGTTACCAAAGGTCACTGATGAGACAGAGTGACACTGATGTAACAACTACTGACCCTACTCCTAATAAAAATGTGACTTGACAAAAGAGGGATCCGTTCCTAGACAAATGCTCCTCACTCAGTGCCAACAACTGTACCAACCTCTGACCCAACAGGACCCAGACCGATACCTCGACTTACACTCTGACGATGACTATCAGGACGCTGACGGGGGTGAATGCCATCCCCTCCAGCCACTGAACTACGACAATGTTGCTGTTATAACCACTTCCTAATAACTCTGCATTAAAAACGCGCATTTAAACTGTCTAACCATTTCCACGTGTCAAAATAATTGTATTATGTGCTCCTTTGCTCTGTTTGCACGAGTTTAAGATGACTACTGATACAGCAATTTATATTCACACTGTTACACAGTGTGAAAAGAGGGATTGTAGAAATATGCTAACGGTATTTACAGGCATTAAACATATAAGTATTATGTGTGTGCTCATTTGCAATAGTGTTGCGTGTGTCATAGAGCAAAGGTTTGAATCTCCGGGTGAGGCACTCACGCGCTTCCCGTACAAAGAAGACGCTCTGACACACAGGTGGTTTAGCTTAAACTTGTAACTAGATGTGCTGTGAAGCGGGCTAGTCCGTGCGATATTATGTAGCAACAGGTGGAAAGCAGGAACAGCATCTTCTCTGTCCATGAGAACTGGAGGACTCCCACACACAGTGGCCCCAACCCTGGCGTGTGTGTGTGTGAAGATAACGCGTCCCTGTGCAGGACGAGGTCAACTCCTCATGAGAATGAATAAAGAAACAGGGAAAGGATAGAACGGGGCTCACAAAACACTGAGAGGAGAGATGCGTGGACCGAGCCCTGACTTTGTGTCTGTTGCTAGGGATACTTAATCAATTCTTGTGTTTTGTGAAACCATAGATCTATGTTGTTTTGATGCTTGACTTATTAAATTGTTAATACTTATAGATCGTCTACTGTCTTCTGGTCATCGAATGTAATTCCAATCAAAACGATCCACACGGGGTCCTTCTGAAGGTGTAGTCTTTTGGAGTCAGATTATATGGTGGGCCTTTTGCCCGAGGGTAAATCCCCAACAGTTGTCAGAATAACTTTCATGACCACGAAACATGAGGCCCAGATACTGATGAGATGATGAGGCCAAAGAGCTTCAGGGAGAGGAGGCTGTCTGTAGCGCACCTTGATGCAGGGCTGAGCTGTGAGTGGAGCTGGGCCTGGATAACGGTGGAGGTCTAAACAGACGTGAGTACAGCTTCCTACTGTCACAGTGTTTTAAATACATTGATAAAGCAGGGTATGCTAAATGTAGCCTCTGCTCCAAGGAGATGAAGTACAGCAACAAGGGCTCACATGTCCTCTCATCACACTGTTCACACTGTTCACTGTGATGACCACAGCCAGTGGACTAACAGTCCCAACAGTCCCACGTTGCTCCCAAGAACCCTGAAGTAATGAGAGAGGGTTAAGGTGCCTGTATCTTCATTTCAGCAGGTTGCTAATGCAGAGGTGTGTATAGATCACAGCTATTATTTTACTCTTGATAAACTACTTTAGCCAGAGTAGATTATCGTTTTCATTTAAATAATTGAACTGGATTGAATGCATATTAATTGCAAATATAAGATAGGCCACAATTCTAACAAATGTACAGTAACAGTAGAAGTTAATATTAAGCCATACAGTAACAGGGTTCAATGAAAACGAATCACTTTCTTTGTACAGGCGATGGTTCTCGCTACTCTTGCTATCTTTGTTTTTATTTGACCAAAACGTTTGAAAATGAGACCTCGGTCTCAATGGATTTTGTCGAAATAAAGGTTAATAATAATAATAATAGAGCTGAAATAGTGATTAATAACTGAATAATAAACTCGTTTTTTGCTTAAAGTAAATGTCATCACTTAATTTTCTTCTCAAAGTACACCAGAATGCTACATTTTAAAGCTCATATTTAAAATAAAATTCTCGTTCTCAGTAGAAGTTATCAGATGTCCTAATAATAATAAAATTAACAGATGTTCAAATAATAATAAAACTTCTGCTGTGATAGTAGAAGTTTTATTATTATTAGGACATCTGTTGAGCAAAACAACTTAGTTACATTGCAAAAGTTTGGAAAATGTGGATGAGACATTTAAACCATGAACAAATTTAAAGTAAGTGAAATCAATAGAATGCTTTGTTCACCTGGGAATGTTAAAAAGAAAAGCAAACAACCAGTTAACCAGTGGTACACATACTCAATGTTGAGGTACTTGTACATTAGTTTTCACATTTGATCTACTTTATACCTCTGCACCGCTGCAGTACACATGCAGTTATTCACCGAATAGGCCGACACATTTACAAGCATACGTGGGTCTCTGCAGCAAGGTCTATCTTTATTACTTTACTCATATCAACCTCATAACTGAGCATTGAATGAGTATGTTATAGTTTTATTTACTTATAAATATATATATATATATATATATATATATATATATATATAGTGTGTGGCTCATGGCCCTCTATTGGCCAGCCGTCACTGGTTGTGGAAACCATCATCTCCTCTTTTAGTGTATTTGTTGGTCAACTCCCAAACCACCAACATAAAAGCTCATTTGTGTTGCATTTTTTCCCCCAAACACTGATCAGTTCAGTGGTTCAGTGAAGGTTTATGTGTGTGTTCCAATAAAAATGAAAAAAAAAATTCCATGGTTTCCAAGTACCGTGGGAACAGATAACAGGACAGGGAACAGAACAGGACTCGTTACGAGTCCTGTTCTGTTTTATCATCACATAAATGACAGTCACATGTATATAAATACAGTTGGGTTTTCGGATTTAAATCAGCATTTAATACTACAACAGTAGCAATATTGATTATTTACGGGCATCAGTGTCCTCGGGACAGACGGCGTGGAGGCGTGCCGTTATGTTGCATATTCACATATTCATTGTCACATCGCCGCAGATTTGAAGCAGAATATTTCGTTAGATAAAAAAAAAAACGTATCGGGAATTTCGGGATTGTTTACTTTCACTCGCTTCGCTCACCTGCTCCAGTGGGTCCGTCAACCAGAGTGAGTTCCAACCCCACTGTTAGAACCATCGTCTCACTCTTTCTTGGTGCACTCCACACAACAGAACTATACTCACTTTGTCAAACCGTGCATGTTAAGGCCTCAACCCTGGTCTTAAATAAAGCTTCAGTGATATTGCACCGCTGCCAGTGTTACCCAACCTTTCTGGATTAAAGCCCCCCCCCCCCCACACAACAATATTTGGTTCTCAGACTTTTAATTTAGACTCCTGAAGATGTCAAATATTTCTGTATTTTAGTAGAAAAGCATTTTCTTCTTCTTCTTCTCTTGTCAATCATTTTGCGTCCCCTGAAGGGTCCTCACCCCCTGGGTTGAGAACCACTGACCTTAGCTGTCAATCAAATTCTCCTATTTGGCTTCTCCGGTAATAAAGTGGATAAAGTGCTTCTTCACTGTCAGCTTGAGTTACCCACTGAACATGAGCATGAACATGAAATCGGGGGTGACCACCTGACATCTAAAACAACATCCTGTTCAAAGTTGTCTGAACAACATTAAATTGCTCAAAAAAGAAAATAAAAAACATTCTTTCCAACAGCTGGACTGACCCGTGTCCCTCCGGCTCAGCTCTTCCAGTCCCAGGGGACACACAGGTCCCCGTCCTGCATGACTGAGTAGAAGTGAGAAACACAGATGTGGAGGCCTTGCATGAGGGGGGAGCGCTGCTCCACCAGCCTCCTGCAGCACAGGATCATCTGGCTGGAGCTCACACTGGGCTCCTTGGACAGACTCCTCAGAGACAGATTCTGGAGACACAGCTTCACCACAGCCTCCTCCTCTGCCTGCAGCCTGGACACACACACACACACACACACACACACACACACACACACACACACACACACACACACACACACACACACACACACACACACACACACACACACACACACACACACACACACACACAATCTTTTCATTTTCATTTCATTTATTGAAGTTCAGTCTCAGTGACTGAGGTTTGACTCACTGGTTCTTGCGTTGGGTGCGCTGTCGGGCCTCGGGGGCGTGGCTCTGGAGGAAGACCTGCAGCTTGGGGGGGTCAGCGTTGGTGGGGATAATGAAGTGGCCCATCTCATGAAGGCTGGGGTTGGAGCGGTCACTGTGAAGGACACAAACGACAGTTAAAGAAGCGGCGATTACAATTCCCGATCTGACCTGCCGATTCTGAAGAACTGTAACCGACAGCAAGGCTGCAGACCAACTCTTTTATGACAATAAGTTCAGTTTAAGGGACAAATACTAATTTCCAATGCCCGTCCTCATAGTCAGTGTAAACCATCAACACTTCGAAATGTTATGCTTTCTTATTGTCATCTACAGTGGTTATTTGAAAACACACGGTTCCAAAAGATTAGGAAATAAATAATCGTATCTATATTTAAATGTGTGTTTGATTAAAAGTATTTGGAAGTTAAACAGGTCCTAATTACCTCTCTAATATCTATTTATGCTGCATGAAAACATTCAAGTTCCTCACGCAAGTGAGTATATAAGCTGGTAACGTTAGCCGTGAGCTCGGTTATGAGCAGAACTGTGCTCGGGAGAGACAGCATGTTGTGTGTGTGTGTGTGAGCTCAGTAAAACTATCCGAATAGGAAATAAGAGACTCATCGGCCGATCAGCTAAAAAACGTGTGTTTTTACTCGGCTGCCGATCAATCGGTGCATCTTAATGCTGCCCTACTGAATAACAACACACAGCAGCGCGTCGTGTGTTTGAGGCGCGAGGGAGGCTAAGGGACGGCGTACTTCTCCAACAACATGGTGAGCCCCTGCAGGCTCCTGGGGTGCAGGCGAAGGCGTCGGGACATCAGGCTCTTGTGGAAGGTGCTGAGGGTGCCGTAGTGCTCGGCGATGGACTGGACCGGTCTCAGCCTCTCCACGTGGACCACCTGAGTCCCGCCCAGGAGAAGGCTGATCCTCTCCTTCAGCCAGTCCGTCTGCTGCTGCAGGCTGCGATAGCCGGGCAGCTGCTCGAACAGCTGGAGACACACACAGGCAGAGGACGGCTCAGAGAAAGCAAAGAGGAAACACAGAGAACACTCGGAGGCAGACGCACTGCGCCGGCTTTACTTTGGTCCACTGGTGATGGACGTCCATGGTTCCCAGCATGATGTGTCCAGAGGCGTTCATCCCGGACTGGTCAGCAAACACAACAGTGTGTCCTGGGACACAAATGAATGATCGTGACCTCATTATGGATGAAAGTCATCGTGGGTCTCATTATCAGCGAGGCTCCTTACCTTGCAGGTTGATTAGGGCCTCGGGGTTCTGCTGGGACAGTCGGCTCAGACTCTGCAGCTGACAGCACCTGTGGGACACTCCCCAGCTGCGCTGCCACCTGCACCACACAACTGATGTCACCGTCGTGGTAACATGCACAACGATTGTGACGAGTTCACGTACAGGCTTGAATTAAAGCGCAACAGTCCCCAATAGAACCTTTACTGGTCTCTCATTTAAATCATGCTCTGCAGTGACTCACAGAGGAAAGCTTACTCCCTAATCCGGACTGGGCTGACAGAAGCAGTCATTACGGCTCCACCGTACATTCAAAGGTTCTATTGAGGTTTACGAATGAACCCTCAGAATGACTCGTCATGTTTTATAATGCCGATCCCAGCTGACATTGGGTGAGTAGACACGTTCAAGTTGACACCAGTTTCACTAGCAGCTCCCACAGCCCTCAGCAAGAGTTAGAGCCAACAGTACCTGATATCGGACAGATCAAACTTGTGACACAGCTCCTCCTTCAGCCTGTTCAGCTCTGCCCTCCGAGGAAGACTAGCGCTGTGCTTCTTCGTCGCCTCGGGCTCGTTGTTTCTCAGCCACAAGCTGAGAAAGAAAAGGCAACATGAGATCAGTCTTGGAATTCTATAAAACTACTAAAAATGTACAGAAATGTAGGAAGCAACAGCTCCTCGCTGTGTACTGCATGCATGCGAGCTGAGGTCCAGTGTTACTAACATGAGTGCAGGCTCCACTCTCTTGGCCTGCTGCAGCTCCTCCTCGGGGTCTCTGAATCCAGTGAAGGTGTAGTAGCTCTTGTCCCACTTGATGGGTCTGTAGAAAGGCAGCCCGGCCCCAGGTGGACTCTTGGATGTCTCCGCACTTGCCTTCGGCCCCTTCATGTGCTCCACAGGGAGGCTGCAGGACTTCAACACGTTGGTCACCGTGCTCAACACGTCGTTTGTGTGCAGGGTGACACTCACTGACCGGAACCCTGCGAAACCAGGGCAGAGGCGGGAGCTTTGTTCGATTTGTAAAGACGGAACTTGGGAACATCATGAGCCGTGTTTAAGGGGAAACTGTACCCGAGGCGAGGAGGTCCGGCTGCACATCGCTGCTGTCCTTCGTGTCCCGGACGTAAAACGTGAGCTTCATTGGCTGAACTGAGCGGGAGCCGGGTTTCTGCAGGTTGTCCAGATAGCCATTCAGCCTCTTTAATGAATTCTCATTCACTTCCTGTGAAACGCAACATTGAATGTCACACAGTCTGGTGAAGCCTCCTCTCTGCATGGTGATAATTAGTCCTGTGGTCTGACAGACTGTTGTCCCTGTTAACATGCGTCTTGGGTGATCCGATCACAAGGAGACCGCTCTCATTACACACCTGGCATGAGACTGCAGGTGACCACTTGTGATCGGATCTCACTTCCCCGCTCTACATGCTGATAAACACGGAGTAAACACACGGCTACATACAGTCTGTAGCCATATCCTCCATAATCGAGAATTCAGGTACATTTTATAAACCTAAAAAAAACAAGGTTGTTGTTTAATGGCGGCCGCCCGAAGACAGATCTGTGACTATAAACAAAAAAGTATACGGTTGTACCGACAGGGATGCGGGAGTGCACAGAGGTAATGCGTCACGATGAGACCCCCGTGCCCCTTCAATGTCGCCCGGTGACACATTTGCGTACACGCAGCTAACAGGATGTGGCCACATGCGGCCCAGACCACCTCAGAATGTGGTCTGAGTGATCAGATCGCAATGCCTTTTGGGTGCATTCACACGAATCACACCTCTACGTAAAGCAGTCCACTTGTGATCAGATCACCCAGAGACACATGTGACGCGAGGTCTGAACATGGCCTGTGTTGGTGTGGTCCTGTTGCTACAAACACAAAGACTACTGACAATCTGAACACCTCACGTCAGTCTACCGATAGTTCAATCACTTTACAGCATATCCATTTGGATTCTAAACAATTCATGATACATGAGAGACCTACCCGTTCTCTGGGATATTGGCCGAAGAAGTCAGGATGGACTGCAAAATAAAAGGGTCTGAGTGCGTTGACAGCATCGGCCCCTGACAGAGCTCTCTGATGGACTAAATGTGTGGCCACGTGTTTCCTCTTCAGCCTGCAGAGGGAAAGAAAATATGGGAATGAACTGTCATCGGTGGTGGTATTGTCACATTTAATGTCCAAGTAGCTCTCTAACTAATGATTATGTTGACTGTTGATCAATCTAGCGCTGGCTTTTCAACCGACTGTTTACTCTTTACCCTTCATCCGATTCTATTCCCTGATGCTCAATGTTTTCAGGGATGGAAACTCATCACGGGTGAAAGAAGGTGACAAAGATCCGAACCCTCCTCGGGGAAGTCCGGGATCAACATTTTATAAATATCAGCTTTAAAATGAGGATGTAGTGGATGAACTGACCCAAGAATGAATGAAATCTTACTGCTACAGATAATGTAAGGGCTACATCGGTTTAGGGCACTTAAAGACGGTCAAGAGAGCGCAGAGTATTAAAGTGCATCGCATCCACTATTCAATAAAGGTCATCATCATGCAAAGTATGCACAACAAACGGCAACAACTCACATTGAAGACACAGCTTGTGTTCTATTTTGGCAGAGAGACGATCCTAAAGCCCACGAATTAGTCTCATGTTGCAAAACTAATCCACAAGCAAATTGCTTATTTACATCATCTACACAAATCACACTCCTCCTCCAAGACCCGTTTGAGAGGAGAACTTTGGCGGCGATTCTGCAGCCAAAGAGCTGATATCAGATCAGCCTGACCTCACAATCAGACAGCAGACTACATGCGAAGCTTCACTACTTCGTACAAGTCAGTCAATCAACTTCCTTTCTTCCTAAAAGTACGCTGATTACTTCGACATACCATACGTATCCACAGGCAGGGGCGGACTGGCCATCGGGGATACCGGGGGAATCCCCGGTAGGCCGACGGGACTATATTATATGCTTCACAGAACACGTTCAATTTACTCTAATACCGAAAGTCAATAATCAGTGAAAACTGTATCAACAGTCTAAACTGAGGACGCCACAGCACGGCTGGACACTACGGTGCTTTTAAAAACTTTTCTCCATAACCGCGGTCTGCACCGTGCGGTCGTACATATATATAATACATGCCGTGTGTTGAGTGGGCAGCGCGCCGTGTATTGAGTGGGCCGGTCTGACAGTAACTCCCGGGCCACTTTTTCCCCCCTAAATTAACAGTGAAAACTCATCATAGCTTAATTTAACATCAGTATTCATAATTACACTTCATGTTTACTTCTCCTGATCTTTACCTCCTATAACAAGGTCCATAGGGGCATCTCAATAAATAAACATGTTATGTTATATTATATTGTATTATATTATATAAGTGTTATTTACTGCTTTTTTCATGTTGGAATAAATGTTAAATATTTAACTGCCAAGTAATAATGCGTGTTTGATGCAAAAATTTTTTTGCATGAAATCATACTGGGATGTTTGCTGAAATTGATAGGATGGCCCTCCCTGGAAAATTTTCCACCAGCCGCCACTGAATCTAAGAATCAGTATGTCTGCCAGTGGCGGCCGGCCAATAGAGGGCCACGGGGCCTGGCCCCACCCACCTTGAGCCACAAAAAAAAAAAAAAAATTATAATTTTTTTTTTTTAAATAATATTCATAAATTATACAAATTGTCAATATTTGTGTTTTTGAGCTATGTAATATACCCAGTAATATTTGTAAAATAGGATATCTGCGCAAAATAAATGCTTTTCCCTGCTTGTCCTCTCTGCTGGTGCACCTCTCAGCTGTCTCCATGCAAGTCTCTACTGCGCGTGCACGTGCTGGGGCCAGAACGATTTGGCTCGATTTGGCCCAAGGAAGACGGGTCTAATAAGCAGCTTAGCCAATCACTGATTAAAGAAATAAATGACTTGAAATGAGTGACTTACAATTTAGCCAATCAGCGCCCTAAAAAAGACTTCCAGGAGGACCAGACCCTCCCGGAAGTCTTTTTCTCCCAGAGTGCCCATGTCTCGTTCTCATCTCGCGTGTTCTCGCTACCCAGCTGGACGACGGTCACCGGCTTGCGGTAAAGAAACACAACGAGGAGGTGGATAAAAACCGGCACATTTTATCAAAAATAATTGATTGTGTCAAGTTTTGTGGGGCTTTTGAGTTGGCTTTGCGTGGGCATGACGAGACTGACTCCTCGGACAACCCTGGCGTGTTCGAGGGACGGGTGGATTTTGTTGCGTCCCTCGACGGTGTGCTGGAGGAGCACCTGGAGTCAGCCAGCGTTTTTAAAGGGACGTGGAACACTGTACAAAATGAGCTGTTGGACTGCATACTGTCTGTCGGTTGTAAGGGATTACATTCTGGAGGAAGTAAAGAACGCTGATTTTATCGCCATTCAAGCAGACGAGACGACGGACATTTCCACCCACTGCCAGCTGCTGCTCCATGGAGAAGGAACTTGTCAGGGACATGCCTGACTTCAATAAGAAGGTCATTGAGAGGTTTGCCACTCAGAAGAGCAAAGTTCCTTTACAAATAACTGTCATAAAAACATGCAGGTTTCCTCACTGCACTGATTTCTCCAACAAACAAGGTTCATAGGGGCATCTTAAAATATACTTGTTCTATTAGACTATATATGATATTTATATTTTATTACAATATATTCATGATATTTATATTTTATTTTTTTGAATATATGGTATTTATATATCATATTATACTGAATATTATTATAATTTTTAATATATATATATATATATATTTTATTATTTATTTTATTTTTTTTATTATTTTTTTAATATACTGAATTGTATGAATAAGATGTCAGTGTTGGAATAAATGATAACAATGTAACTGCAAAGTACTAATGCGTTTTTGATACCTTTTTTTTCTTTGCATTGAATTATACTAATTGCTGAAATTGATTTGATGGCCCTACCCCAAAAAAAACCCCACCAGCCGCCACTGATGTCTGCCCAACACTCTACCACACATGTTAGATAGACAGCCGTAGCTACAGACCTTGATGAATCCTTAAATCTTGGCCTTTCGTCTATATCATCATGATATGAACTTACAGCTTAAGATGACACAGCTACAGTTCAACAAACACCATCACACCACGTGTCAAAGCACTGTTACCTGATGCTGCATCTCAGGAGGGAGTTGACAGACATTGCTGATGCAGCAGTCAACAGCTGAGCATCAGATCATGGCCTCTGCAGCGAGTCCATCAGCAGTCCTGTTATCAAAGGATTTGACACAGTACAGCTTTCAGCAGTATCCATTCATTCAAAGGAACTTTGATGAAGAACTTCAGGCAGCCAGGGCAAAATGATCAACTTTACACCACGAAGGGAAATAAAGTTTAAAGTGAATCCGTTTAGTCTTCAATGTTAAATACACGCTTCTACACTACATATCCAAATAATAAGCAGTTTGGGCTCCTTTGTTTTAACTGCTGTGTAGGCTAACTTGGCTAATAGTAGTAGCATGTATCCCTCTGTATGACACGCAATGCGCTCATCAAAAATAAATATCAAATAAAGGCAGAATAACTACAGTGAGAAGGAGAGAGCTTCAGCTTTGTTTGTTTACGTTCTGTGACTTCTACTCAATGACAGCAACAAAACATGGCTCCTGTTAGCTTCTCCAGCTAGCATACTAAGTATTAGCAGTGTGGGGGGACTGTCACTGTCTACCCATAGCGAGGTGGACACAAGTTACAAGTAAGGGTGGTTGTTAAATTGCTCACTGACAACAGACAGCAAGGTAACTGTGTGCCCTCACCGTGGGACCGCTAGCTTTACTTCGCCGTTCTGTTGACATTTTCCTTCTTCTTCTACTTCTTCTTCTGACGAAGCGGTCGCGCCATTCCGCCCCCTGCTGGACGCGAGGAGCGTTACGTGTGAGTGATAGCAATTCATCCAGATTTAATAACATTAGAGGGTTTATTTTTTTTTAAAGATTACCAGTTAATTGACCCTTTAAGTTACCAGAATTTCATACACAAATGTTGTACTATATACATAACTTCAGCCCATATGGCTATACCATGTGGAATAACAACAATCAAAAGGAAGACTTAATTCAATCAACCCTAGAATGAGAAAGAAATAAGTTATTCTTGTTGACCATCCAACAGGACACGACTGTCTTTCGAAGTTGAACATAATCAGGGAAAAGTTTGGTATGAATCGCTTTTTAGTGGAATTTAATTGAACCCGTTAAGTAATGCCACTTCAGGGTTCAGATGCTCACCGGTGACGAACCGCAACATTTACAACATGTGTAGAAGTAACAAACGAGTACTCAACACATTTAAAAATAGTTGAGCTTGAGGCGGCTCCGCTGCCGTTTTTGCGCCTTGCAGAGCCGATACTATCGAGCATCTCTTTCATTCATCTTCAGTCACATCACAGCATCAAATCTGTTCTAATCTCAATAATGTTCCATCCTTATATTTTGCCATGTTTCTGCCTTCTGTGTTTGTTGAATGGGTCTCACTATGTACCGGTAAATGCTTTAAACTTCAATGATTCACTGTATAAATGGTGCTCATGGATTAACCCATTGAATCTAAGCTTGAAGCACAGAATCCCTGAGACTTAAATATCCGACAGCATGCACATGACAGCCACAGTAGACTGGTCGACTTACTCTCATCTTACACTGAATGTATCCAAAAGCGTTTGTGTGCTGATCTCCATCATGAGTCCATTTCTTCCTGAAATTAGAGTAAAGGACAGAGTGCAGGCCACCTATAATGTTAAGTATTTCGGTGTGATTGTTGATAGCAACCCAATCTTGAAAAAGCAAATTAGAAAAATCTCAAGAACAATAAGCACAATTTGTTTTTTTTCCAATTTATAAGAAATCAAATGAGTATAGATGCAAGGCAGCTTTAAATGCACTCAAATACTGTCACATTCACTGTGTCACCTCTTAGACACGTCTGTGTGTGTGTGTGTGTGTGAGAGCGCGTAGGCAACCGAGGAGTCTTTCGTGGATAAAGACGTTCTCGGATGGCAATGTGTTTCACTTGCTGAAGATCGATGGCAAAAAAGCCCCTGAAACAAGGAAGTAAAGACGGCTGCAGAGTGAAGAGTGAAGCTGCCACGTATTCGCCTTTTATTTGAGTTCACATGAACGTCTTCACCACTCTGTGCCTGTTAAAGAGGCCCGGTTATATTCAGAGAGACGGATACGACTGACAGTCAAAGTGTTGATGGGACACCTCCAAGGCCGCCTATTATTCTATGTGTATTATCAATTGTGTGATGAGGGTTTAACATTTGACTCTCATCTCCTTTTGAAGTCTCTTTGACAGGCATTTGGGCACAGGGAAAGGGACACTTCTTATGTGCAGTGGACCCCAAAACACAGAACCAAAACCAAGAAGACTAGTAAGAGAAGTGACACGTCATATCAGTGGCGTTGAACCATAGACTGTACATGTGGAGTAGACAACGTGACGTCACCCGTTGGTTTGTGGGACTGCCGTTTTTAAAGCCTCGAGTTTCACTATATTGTTTTTTTTGCAACCGATAAACAGAAGTTACCATACTTGGGATGCGGAGGAGTGACAGACGCTGTATACGTCTCTGGTAGCGGCAGCTACCTGTCAGTCACAAGGTAGCCCCGCCCTAAAGCATACCCTGCTTTATGGTCTGTTTGACTCTAAATGGACCATAATGTACTAAATGAACATCATGCTGTATTGAAGAAGACTTGAAACTAGAGATTGAGACCATAAACTCATGTTTACAATGTTTACTGAGGTAATAAATCAAGAGAGAAGCAGAGTCACTTTCTCATAGACTTCTATACAACCAGAGGAGTCGCCCCCTGGTGGCCATTACAGAGAATGCAAGTTTTAAGACACTTCCTCATCGCCGTCAGTCGGCAGAACCAGAGGTTGCCGCCTGGGTAGAACACATGTAATGTCGGAAGGTTACAGGAGCCTTTCGGCGAGTACAGACCAGATTTATTTACTGCGCATGTGTTGTACCCAAACGATTTGACGCGTGACATGTCCTCTTTTGATTCTCCTTGGAGCAAACCAGAGAGAGAAATCGTTCTTTGGGTCACGTGATAGGTACTGCACCCACTCCCACACACACACAGGAGGCGGCTCAAAAAGACATGAGTACAAGGTACACAGCAGGTGAGATTAATGCTTTAATGGACACGTTTTCACACGTACACGTTTCACTTTTACAGGACAAACTAAATAATTCAGGGTTCAAGCTGGTGCACAGCCGCTTCCCAAAACGTTCCAACGGGAAGCATCTGTGACAGACCCACCTGGACTGAGAGGACACTGAACCAAACAGTGACATAGAAAAGAGCTCGATACAAGACTTCGACTTACTACTTCTTACTTGGCAACAGTTTGGCAGTTCAGAGAGAAACGCTCACAGAAACACAACTGATATATGGAACACTGAGCTAATGCTGTGTTTATCCAAAGGCTTGATTAACGGAAATTTAAGAGGCCGAATATTTAAATATATAGTGCTAGATGTCCCAGGAAGGATACTGTGAGGGTCGTTTTTTATTATTATTTTTATTCCTTTTGACAATGTTTAACACGAATGTATGTTCCCCTGAGTGAGAGTGAAAACGTACGAATACAAACCCTGTGAGGTTATAAAAATACTGAGACACACAAAGTAAATGTCCATTGCTGTTGTGCTTGTGCAGGAGTGCACCAGTACGAGCAGACTGGCTCGGAGTGGCTGATATTTCTGAGTCGTCTCAAGTAATGGACAGCACCTGCATGTTGATATTTAAGAAAGTCAGTAGAGAAAACCACTGTACTGTCACAGTAAGAAAACAGTTTCCATTTCAAATATCCAGTCACAAACCTGGAAATGTTTGCAAAGGTTCAGGGTGTTGGGATATACCGGTACGGACGATAACCCTGATATTAAAGAAATGAAATGTGGATAAATCTCAGGATATGAGACGAGTCTTAGATTTGGATATCGTTATATCGCATAAGTGTTGTGTTTTTCTGCTTTTAAATGTTCTATTACTTGCCATTACCCACGTAGTCACTATATCCACATCACTGATGATTATCAAACACCTCATTGTGTAAATATTTAGTAAAAAGGGTGAATAGAGGTATTTGGTCCAAAATGATCTTTCAGTCGTCCATTTCGGTTTAACTAGAATTGACATTGTCTTTTTTATGACAGCATTAGTACCTAAAGCTGAACCTTGGTGTGACCGTGTTGAGTCAATCCACCGGCTGATCACATGTGCTCCGGGTGGCTCTGCAGGCAGGAGATCATCTCTTGGACCGGCTTCCCCTCAAAACAAATCTGATAGACCGCCGTGAACAGAGGGAACCTGCGGAGAGAGGACGGAGAGAATCAGAGAGGGAGCATCGGGAGGCACACCAGAGCACCGAAGGATCGAAGGTGCTGTGTCAAAGCCCAGCCCAGTTCATACACATCGAGCTGAAGACCTTTACAGACATGAGGTTTTTAACTAGTATTTTACAATCTTTTTCTAAAACTAACCGCCGAGTTTTGTTGCCCAAACCTAAAGGAGCAGTTTCCTGTGAAGACGGAAAGTTTATCTTGAAAAGACTGTGTGCAAGTAACGAGCGTAAATTGACACGTGTTGCCGGATTTTCGTAGGAAAACGCACTAAAGAAGAGGAGTAACTTTTCATATTAGATCATACGAACGATTGTACGAGGATATGTTGGATGTTTACATCCATCTGAACATCTTAGTCTTAGCAAGGAAGTGTCAAACTATTCCTGTAGCTCAGAATCAGAAACTTTATGTGTCCACGTACGGGACACATACAAGGAATTTGGCTCGGTGACTTGGTGCTCTAAACATTGCTGCAGTAAAGAGCTCAAATGATACACGGACTTCAGACAGACAGGTGGATGAATGTACGTACTTGTCCACCAGGCCCTTCTGTTTGAGGATGTGGAAAACCTCGGCTGAGGTGGCAGGACCCTGCAGCTTCTGACCGTTCAACATCTCCTTCTCCAGCTCCTCGATGCTCTAAGAGTGGAAATAAAAATGAAAAACATGACGCATGCAAAGTGTTTCACAGTCACGCTGCAGAAACAACAGACTTCGCGTTGCGCCTACCTTCCCCATTTTAGAGAAGGCCTCCGCCACTCGCCGGTTGCGGCCGCCGTAGCACGTGGTGATGAGGTCGGCCACGCCGCAGCTCTCCAGGAAGGTGGCCGTGGAGACGGCGCCGTTCTTGGAGAAGAGTTTGGCGAAGGCTATCATCTCCATCAGCCCCAGGCGGATCACGGCCGCCTTGGTGTTGTCGCCGCACTGCAGCCCGTCGCAGAAGCCCGCGCCCACCGCGACGATGTTCTGCTCCGGACATAAAGACAGGGAGCGCACACACATTCACACACACAGTCCACGACGCGCACCTGAATGCATCGGCAACCAGTGACTGGGACGGTGGTGGTGGTGTCGTCATCACACTGATGTTCCGGGTTAAGGTGAGTAGTAGTACACCATTATTATAGCTAGATTACATTCATTTGTTGTTATCACAGAGGAATAGAAAATCTCAAACACTGCTCTGAGATGCTGTCGGATACAGACACTTTTATATTTCCTTTATAAAATTGCCCCGTTATGCTGAACACGGGTTCTTTTCTGTACCATTCTTGCCAGTTTCCCATTTGTACCACTGACATTCTGTGGAAAATAAAATTAAAATCTGAGCAAAAACAGCAAGGTTCCAACACTTTGGATGATTCTCATGTGTGTTCAGTGTGCGAGTGTGGTTGTGTACCTTCAGCGCTCCACACAGCTCCACTGTATCAGCATCATCCACCACTGTGATTCTGAAGTTTGGAGTCTGCAGCAGCTCTTTGAACAGCAGGCCGTTCTCCAGAATCCTACTGCCTACACGCACACTCACACACTCACACACACACACACACACACACACACACACACACACACACACACACACACACACACACACACACACACACACACACACACACGCACACCTTGGGCTTAACCCCAACCCATTCACTATGGCGCTAGAGCTGGATGTCAATTAGCCTAGCTTAGCATAAAGAGACTGGAAGGAAAGGGCAACAGCTACTGTAAACTTATTATTATATGGATTATGGATTATTTTTTTAAGACAGCCATTAAGCTCTGTATGAACAGTACATTGTCAGCTTCTTGACGAACAAAGAAATTGTCTGAAACTCAGCTTCAAACAGAATCATTTAAAAATAGAAAACAGACACAAAGTATGACTCACCCTCCCATTTGTTTTTAATGCCGCTTCCTAAAAGAGATACTCCTCTTTTTGCAGCCCAGGTTGAAAACTAACATCCAGACACAGCATTGGTCAGGCTCAAATTCATAATATGGGCTATTGTATTGCTTAACTATTATTTTCTATAATTTCAGAGTAACTGCACAGCCGCATGTGTCCCTCCTACCGATAGTGGTTTCACAGAACTTCTCGTCGGCCACTTCGTTGGCGATGTTTGCTCCCATGAGGACGCTGACGTCAATCCCCATCTTCTCTCGGATGATGTCGGAGATGAGCTTCAGGCCCCCAGGACCCGCATCTATACCCTGACAGACACGGAGACAGACGGACGAGAGGAGCATGAGACGGCGGGAAGAAGGTGAGACATGGCAGCTGAGGGGAGACAGAGGGTACGACATGTACGTCTGAGTATTGTATTAATGCCACGCACACTCTTGTTGTTGCAAACTAAGAGGCCGTAACACTTTATAACCCCAGGTGTTCAACATCAGCAGAACATGATGATGATGATGAAGAGGAGAACAGTAGACACAACGTCTCATCCTTCACACTTTCATCTCATCTTCCCCTGACTCCCTCTGCTGCTCCCGATTTGGACTGAAATGTGTCTCTGAAGCACAAAAACAGTGACGCAGGTTCTGATTCACAGAGACACCAAACACATCTCACACTCACACATCTCACACTCACACACACACACACACACACACACACACACACACACACACACACACACACACACACACACACACACACACACACGGCGCTTTGAGGATTATTAACCGCTGCAGCCACTGAAACATTAAATGCTACTTTTAACTATCAAACATGTTATAAAGCTTTTGATTTACATAGTAACGCATACATTTAACAGTTACAGCCCAACATGTCGACAGATGTGTTTGGTGCTTGTTTCCGGGAGTCAGATTAGTTATATCCCTGTTTGTCCAGTATTAGAGAATACGTTGGGACTGGAACCACTTTCGCTCCGTATCATCCCCCCTTTCCCCCCCACTTCCTGTCTTTCTCCAGCTGCCCTAACAAAGGCAATAAAAGCCCTAAAAAAATGATCCTACCACACCTCTCTAAGTTCTTTAACCAAAAATAATAACATCAGCCAAATGGGAAAAGTATCTCAATGGGGTAGTGTGACCCAAACGTTTTTGGTTTGGATGTATTGTGTAGTTGTTAAATGTGGCTGCATGGGAGCTGTCCGGTGCTGAAGTCGTTCACCTCTGCATGTGAAAGACATTGTTGCCTTGCGGTCACTTGTATTTGGCTTGTAGCTCTTTCGTTGAATATTCTTTGGCCAAATTTAGCTCAAAGACAGATTTATAATGAATGTGCTCTTTGCCATATCTGCTTTAGTTGAAAAAGAAAAAAGGAGAACTTCCATTTTAAAGTGGCATTGAAGACATGATAATCGACTACTTTCTGAGCTAAGGGAACAAATGTGTTTTAAAGTGTTTAAAGTTTCAACACATTTTTTTGGGGTATGTTTGTATTCGTTGGAATGACACTTATATTCTGGAGGGTCAGTTATACTCAAAACGGACAGCTAGGAAACAGCTGTGGCCTAGTTTGCTGCTGACTTTCTCTCCTGAGGGAATTGAGGGTAAATACAGCCTCGGTGTCTCCCTCCGTCCCACAGCACCTAAAGCCTGCGATGATATAAACCCAGGCTCTCCATAATGGGCCCCGTCCTCAGCCTTTCTACCTGGGGAGAGCCGGGGATTTATTTCCTCCAACATGTACACACACTGTACACACACACACACACACACACACACACACAAACAAGCTGGAGAGAGATTGCGTGGGCTTTCATCTCTGTCATCTGGGTCGCAGTGGAAATGCAGCTGACCGTCCAAACAGGCCCAGAGCTGAGCAGAAGGGCTGTTCTGTTTGAGAGGAATTATATGTTCTATAAATAGCAGCTTTCAGCAGATTTACAGCCACTTCAGCGGTGTGACACAACCATGCAACAGATCCTGATGAAAACTTGTGCAGCAGCTAAATTACATTTAAAGATAATGTTGTTGTTTTTATCTGTGTGAAGATTCGCTTCTTGTTTCGAATGCTAGTTCTTTCAGAGTTTTGTAGTTTTGCAATGACACACTAATGTTTTGCATGTGTGGTCAAATCTTTGGCAGCATTTTGCCAAAACACGGACTTTTAAGTTGAGTTTTTATAATGTTGAAATATATAACAATTAGTGCTCAATTCAATTCATACAATATAAAATGCTTTATTCGTCCCCCAAGGGGTATGAAGGCAAATCCGAGAGCGCAAATGAGATCGCGTGTGTAGAGGTCCCGCGGGTGCTAATTAATCAGCCGCGTGCGTATTTTACTTTGACGAGCGCTTTTATATCCCTCCGCGCAGAATATCTCTGTTCGCGCGAGCAAAATTGCTGGAGAAAACCATGCTTTGAGCGCGACTACTATCACTGCTCTTCTGCTCGCGAGTCTTTCACCTGCTCGCGAGCGAGTAGATTTTCTTTTTGACACCCAGTCACCGTTGTATAACTACATTGAATTGGTTACAATCCTCGTCTTTGGATTGGGCGAATATCACTCTGACACAGATGCTAGGGGGTGATTAGATATGCATAATAGCATTTATCCTGCTCAAAATTGTATTGACAGAATGAATCCGTAAAAGTGGCAAAACTCCCATTTCAGATATGTACAATCTCATCTTTGTAATACCCTTCCTCCAACCAGGATGTGAATAAAGCTGAGAGTCTGCACTTTGAGCCCACAATCATTCTACAACTGGAACTTGAATATTTTAGTTTTGGTAACTAGCTGGGTCTCGTCTAGTCTGGTCTTTATGTCCATGCCTCTGCAAAAGTATTTTTTATCCCCGGTGGAGACAAAATGAAGTCAGAAATAGACTTTTACTGTCAGCTCAGTAAATGGACCAGGCTCAGTAAATGGACCAGGGCTTGCCTCCTTCCTGCCTGAGATGTGGTTAGAAGTCAGAGAGAAGTCTGTCATCAAAGCATTCTCATGCTGACACGTAGGTGTACACTGTAGCCTATTTATGTTAATGTTAACAGCACTTTGTGCTATTTTAAAGAGGTGTGTTGGCATGCCTGGCAAAGTGGCCCTATCCATGGTGCTGAAAAAGGAGGATTTAATTCTGGCATGTTTAACTAGCAGTGAACCTAGCAGTTTTGTGTCAGCATGAGGAAAAGACACGACAAGAGAGGGGACATATTGCGCAACTTGATGAATTACATTCATATTTCATTTTTTAAACAGATTAAAATATTCCTGCCAATGCAGTGGTTAAGTTCCAAAAACATGTTTTATCAGAGTTCACAAATATTCTACAAATGCTCCTTTTAAGCAGAGGAGCAGCGTGAGTCAGCAGACGGTACCTTTATGAGTGTGATCCCCCGAGCTTTGGCGGAGACGCAGCCCACCATCTCGTCGCAGAGGTTGCGGATGAACTGGTGGGGGACCACGAACACCAGCAGGTCGGCTCCCTCCGCGGCGTCCCGCAGCTTCGGGACAGCCACCTGTGAGGCACAAACAAAAAGGGACACGCGGATCAAAACGAAGCACGAAGCGAGGCCTCCTATAGTCTCAGCGAGCACTGATTTGGATACAAAACGGTCTTAAATGTGGTTGCAATACTGTGTTGGTGGCTTCAAGAGACCACCAACACAGTATCGCCGACGGCTTCGACAGCCGGACTGGAAGTTCATCACAGTTAAAAGAAGATTGTAATCCTCTCTCGATCTCTCACCACATTCTCGGGCAGTTTGTATCCGGGCAGGTACATGACGTTCTCATGCTCCGTGTTGATGATGTCGGAGAGCTTCCTGCCGTCGACATTCTCCTCGAACACCCACATCTTCACCGTGGTGGCGAAACGCAGCGACGTGACGTTGTTTCCGATTATCCGGGCGATGGCCGAGCCCCTGCAACCAAGGCAGAGGTCAGGTCATGTTTAGCCCCCAACTCACCTCCAAGGAACGCGTACTGAGCCACAAAGGGCCGCTGTGAGACCAGACTGGTGACATTTGAAAGCGTTCACTCCCTGCACTCTTAGAAATAAGGGTTCCAAAAGGGTTCTTCCTGAAGGGCTGAGGCTCTAGCCCCTGACTTGAATTATCCTGCAAACGTCCCTGGTTCTCCACCAAAATGCCATTGAGCAAGGCAATGACTTCTTGTAGCTTGCAGAGACCATGTCCTCTGACCGAAAGGTATATATATAGAGTGCTGCAGGAATGAGGCTACAAAATGTCATCACGCCAAACACTAGTCCACCTTTACAGCCTTGTGTATATACTCGCACCCATGTGACTGTGGTATAGTTCGTCTACAGCCTAACTTTAGCTTTATACTTAAAAAAACATAAAAGTGGTGTTTATTTGTGAGGCTTATCTTGCTAAACAAAACGCAACGATCCAAAAATCCAATGGACAAATCCCATTGGCTGTTTTGTGGAGTGCGATGCTAACTTCTGGGTTGGCCTCCAAAAACACGTCATCCCTGCACCACTCTATCTTTACTATCATCACACCCAGCCCTGTCAGTGTCCAGTCATGCAGTCATGCTCTGAAATACACCATCAACAGTCCGTGTATTCACAGATGTAACGTCCCAACCAGGGCCTGAAGGGTGGTGGTGGGTCCCATAGAGAGAACAGGCCCTACAACTATGTGTTGGGCAGAGAGTGAGCCCTAAGTGATTCAAATTGTCACCACAGAAAATAACTCAATAAAAACACTACCTGCACTGCCATCTGCTATATAAACCCTTTAAAAGGCAAACCCGTCTCTGTGACGGTCAGTAGCAAATCAATAAAATGAATAATTTCGTATTTTCTTTGGTATTTTTGTCATAAACTGATATGCAATGATGATTGCTGGGTAATGTATTTTGATGTTGTCCATATCAAGTCTCTATTCCATCACGTGAAGAGACAATATGATTTACGTCAGCTAGTTTAGGCGCCAAATCTCTCAAGACTGACCAGCTGGGCACATCCGCAAGCCGAGCGAGCGGTCATCCCTTTTGAACATGAAGAAGGCGGCACTAAGGTAAGTACATGGTCCTAACAGGTTGCAGCAGCGCATCATGTCCCCCATCACCCCAGCCCGTCTGACAGCTTACCAGTTTCCGGAGCCGACGATGCACACTTTGAGCGGGGAGGCCATCAGTGATGTTTTCCTGTTTTCAGCCGAGCTCTCTCGTGACTCTTCCCCGCTGGCTAGAGCATGGATGTGGGGCTACAGAAGATGCAGCTAGCCGGTTCACGAGCGAACGAGACGAGCTCGAGCAGTGCGTCGTCTTCTGATGACGTCGTAGTATGCGCCGCGCGCGCACAAGCTGGACGTTGTAGTTTTCGTGTATGTTGACGTAAACGGTGCCTTACAGGGTGTCTTAATTTTGGATGATTCACATAATTTGTAATGAATAATGGTTATGATTTATAATACGTATGCAACAGATATTGTGTGTCATGATAAATATAATAAAATACAAACACCTTTATTGGGCTACTAAAATTACCTTATAGAAGACGGAATTGATTGATACCTGAGGCTTCACAGTATTTCTTTACTGGGAAGGAACAGGTTTTACCGGTTCATCACAATTACATGCATTAGAAGTAATTAAAAAAACGAAAACATTTTTGGATTGTTGAATTCCCAGTTGCTTACTCTGTATATTATTATTATTATTATTATTATTATTATTATTATTATTATTATTATTATTATTATGTCTTTTTAATTGGTAATGTATTATTTGATCAGTTAAAAATACAAAAGGGGGGGGGGGGCTCTATATGTCTAACATTATTAAATATAGCCTAACTTTATGGTTAATAATATAAGTCAACAGCAGCGGCCACTTTTCCAAACCTGCATGTTAGGAAGAAGAGAAACATAGTGTATCTACAATACATATTTTCTAAATATAAAGGAGTATCCGTGCATATACTTTCTGATATTGTTAAGCCATTTGTCGCCGTGATGTTTCTTTAATAATGGTGAAATAACATAAAATAACACAACAGTTTGGATGCTCTCAGCCTGTGAAGCTCTCTAAGGTTTTACTGCATTACTGATTCCCTTGTTGCCGGTTGAGTGTGTGGGGGGGGGACCAACCCGGGATTTCCAAAATAAAAAACGCAATAACGTCAGAGAGGGAGGGAGAGAGAGCGAGAAAGAGAGAGAGGGCGCGCTCCGCAGTGAAACAGTCGGAATATCCCTCCAGTCTGTAAACAGTGTCACAGCAGACTGGAGTAAAGCTCCACTTGTGTCTCACTCTCTCTCGTCGCTGCATCACTTTGCCAAAAAAAAGAGCTGCATCAATTCTTTGACTTCAAATCTTTATCTCTCTTTCTATCTCTCGCGCTCTCTTTCTCGCTCTCTTTGGGTCTTTGCGCTGAAAAGCGTTCTCAAGTGGAAACGAATCGAGGGCAGCAAGCAAGCAGCATGAACCGGCCAGCGCGTCAGGAGAGCCCCGCTTGGAGCCCCTGCAGGAAGCAGCAGGAGCAGCAGCAGCAGCAGCAGCAGCAGCAGCGGGTCGGCCAGCCGCGCAGCCTGGCTGCGACGGAGCAGCGAGCCGGGTCCGGGACCACTAGGGACGGCGGAGCGGGGTCGGGCCCCCCGCCTCACAAGCCAGCCCGTAGCAAGCGGTACCTGGAGGGGATCCTGAAGAAATACACGAACCCGCTCCAGGGCTGGCAGAGCAGGTAGGTCACTGGACTGACGGACAAAGTGTGTTCAAATTCATTTTGGGGTCACCGTGCGTTGTATTTTTTATGTTCTACCTCTAATATTCCTACTATTAGTCCGAGCAGTTCAATTATGACCATGCCACCCGATGGACAGAAGTGTTTGATCACCTTGGATCACCTCTTGAGGATCTCAGACTGGGGCCAAATGTTCCCAATGTATACGTTCCACAACTATTATTTCCCTATGTGAATGTTTAAAAACTGATTTGATGCCATTTTTATTATTATTTATCTTCTAAATGTTATTTGATTACAATGTTTGGCCCATAGATATTGAGTTAATCCCCGCCCCTCAGCCTATCTATCTGTGGTTACAGAATTCATATAAAAGCAAACGTGTATCTTTGACAAATTCAACTGCAGCGTCAGTTTTCGACAAAACTTTATTCTAATGTTCTGTATTCTACCAGCTTTGCATAATAAACAACTTCGGGGCAACATCCCACAGAATCTGTGAACCGGGTCAGTAAGATCAGGTCATATTTCCACCAGTTCCTCTATGTGTGTGTGTGTGTGTGTGTGTGTGTGTGTGTGTGTGTGTGTGAGCTTGTGTGTGTGTGTATCTGTGCACATTCTTCCATTCATTCAGTCTGAACCTGCTTCGATGGCTCATTGAGAGGAGAAGCGGGGGTGGGAGTCCCAGAAACACTGAGTGAGTCATCCAGGATCAGGAAAGCCCTGCGCTCATTTCCTGCATCTCAATACTCCCTCTCCTCTCCTCTCCTCTCCTCTCCTCTCCTCTCCTCTCCTCTCCTCTCCTCTCCTCTCCTCTCCTCTCCTCTCCTCTCCTCTAAATGCTCACTCTGTCTCACTCTCCCACTGTAGTGGATCGATAGGAAGAGCATTCAAACGTGTAATGAGCTCTATGATCACATTTTGACAATGTGTGGTATAAGCTTACTTACTTCCACACACACTCACACACACACACACACACACACACACACACACACACACACACACACACACACACACACATTCATACACTGCTGACTTTGACTCAGAAACACACCAGAGTTTGCGTGTGTGTGTGTTTGCACCAGCGTGCGTCAGCAGGTAATGTGTTTGCGCGTGTGTTTTGAAGATGATATAAATATCCCGGTTATTTATGAAGCTTTCATTTTGCGTTTCCGAGCCTGGAGACAGGCGGACAGTGTCGTGTTTGTACCGTCGAAAATGATTGCTGCTTTATTGTTGTTTCTCAGTCCGTCAGAGTCGATTTAGTTGTTGTTATTTGTTGTGACTGGGCGGTTGACGGAGAATGAACCAACTCGGCCAGAGAGTTATGGCTGCTTTCAGTATGGCTGCCAAACCTGATTAACAATGTCGTCTCTGGAAGTCTTTTTCAGTTCGGATCTTTCCATGATAGGAACAAATTGTGACATACCGAACCCCTCGGGGTTACAAACACGCACAAAACACGCCAAACTAGGGTTCCCGCCAGTGTACTTAAGCCCCCCCCCCACACACACACACCACCACCACAACACAGCCACTTTCTTTGGCCCAGATCTTCTATGGGTGCCGTGCCATTGTTCCGACAGCCCATTATTCCAAAAACACCAATAGTCCGAAATGTCCAACCGAGGAACATTTGTCCGACAGCCCGTTATCCCGACAACAAATGCCTGTTGTTCCGAAGGTCAATCGCACCCGAAAAACACACACTCAGAAGCACATGGCTAACTATTATCTTCCACCATGGTGGAAGATAATAGTTAGCTACCCTTTGGCTACCCTTTTAGCTACCCTTTGGCCAGTTAGTTACCCTTTGGCCAGCACTGGGCCAAAGGGTAACTAATATTTTCTCATGAACAAAAGCCTGAATTGTATCTGTGTTTTTTCTTAAAACTTTAACTTTGAACGAGCGTGACAGACAGAACAGCTCAGGTAAAGCTACTGAGATCACCTATCACTGACTTAACTGCCATCTCTCTCTGCCAACCTTGCTCTTTAGTTATGTGGGAGTGGCCATGATACTGCGTACGAAGAATATGTCCGTCTTATTTAAAATGCCGTCTCTTCTCTGTCTCTCTTCATTTGTTACTCCAGTTTATCTGAATCTGTCAATTATTTTCCCACTCTATATATAATTTCTCCTTTTTTCCTAAACACCGCTACCTCTCTGTGCGTCTCTCTTTATCTGTCAGCGTCCCCCCCCCTGCCTGCTGCTGCTGCTATTTAAGTGAACTGTTTTCCATCCTCCTGTCTCAGGCGTCCGCGCTTCCAGTAGCTGCTCCGCTCTGCAGACTTGACTGATGGATTTAGTGCCTTAGTGAGGGTTACATGGCCTAATGTTTGGCTGGACACCTCGCCGACAGATGAGTGAGGTGTCGGGGTCGGAGGAGGATCAAAGCACGCACCGGCCGAGCTGTTCATTTAGCTTCCTTTTTTTGTCCAGCTCCTATTTCACCTTCCATGATATCTGCATTCTACGCCTCCATCTGGTCCAGTCGAATGACCTCTCTACCTGCATACGGCTGGGCTGGTTTCACTACACTGAAGCCAGTTCCTGTCATCTTTGTCTTTCACTCCCATCGGAGGTAGTCAACGTTGACTTATTTGTCACATACTTCAGTTACACCTCCTCCGTTGTTATTTTAACCCAATAACTTATTTGTCATGTAACTTTGATTCTTAAGTAACGCCACCTCCGTAGTTTTTTTTAACCCAAACGTTGACTTATTTGTCGCTTTGCTTTTGTACTGAAGTGACACCACTTCCATTGTTATTTTAACCCAAAGGGTGATGTACTTGTTTCGTAACTTCTTAAGTTACGAGAGGCAAAGTAGATTTATAAAAAATATTCTTACTATAATGATAAAATATACATACAGGAGAATTAATACTTAATTAATGCTTCTGTAGTTATTTTAAGTCAAAAGTTGACTTATTTGTTATGTAGCTATGCAACTGAGGCTGACACTTTAACATACTGCTCTCCACATTTTTTTTACATTTGACTTTACATCTGACTTTCGGCATGGACACAACGAAAGCAGTGCTAAGCCACACACACAGTGGACAGGATGAACCCTGCCCTGCTGCATCCGGCACCTTCCTGCAGGGTTGTGCCGAGGTGTGGGTCTCTTTATTTTGCGTTTTTGGAACGTAACCGTTGCGAAGCAACCGGAAAGTAACGTTTTATTTCTGATTCACTGCTTTGTTCTCACAAGCATTCATCACTCCTTATACCTCGACCATCCTTTACCCCTCACTCGTGGAGCCGAGGAGGAGTGGCCAACTTTGAATGCTGTGTGTTTACAAACAGCAGGCGACAAATGTAACATATTGTACCTGTAACCGTGGTGCTGTTACATCATAAAACAGATTAATCTTTCAGTGATCTGTAATGGTTTTGGAAGGCACAGACGGGTGATCAGAAAATGCTTCTATGTGTGATTGTGCGGTGCGTAGTGATTTTGTCATTTTCTTTGGAGCATATTGAGCGACATTGTTCATGCAAGTGTCAGCAGTGTTAAAATGACATTATACTCTGCCATGTCTCCCCCCCTCTACCTAACACACACAAATGAAGTAGACAGGAGCTTATTGATTCACACTGCTTTATGCTTGGGTTGCTGATCATTTACATTTTGGTAAGGAGGGGAGGTCTGCCCGCTGCATGCCACACAGTCACATAACAGCAGTGGAGCGGAAGAAACAGATTGCTGTGTGAAAACAGATTTAAATTATTCATAGTGGCCTCTTTCTTCTCATCGCTGGGTATCCTTGTCTTATAGTAAACCTTTGTGCTTTTTTTCTCTACCTCTGTAGCACCCATTCGCTCTCTTCATCCATCCCAGCTTCAGTCCCCCCCCCCCCCCGTCCCCCGTCCCCCCCGTCAGAGGTTCTCATCAGTGCTTAGAGATACTGCTTCATGGCCATATAAAAGGTGAAATAAGTCAGCCCTCAGTAGCTTGCATATGAGCTCCATTGTGAGATGGAATAAGATTTGTCCTCACTCTCATCGCCAGTGGAGAACGCTGACTGAGCAATACTGCACAAACAGTGGTTGTGATTGTGTGTGTGTGTGTGTGTGTGTGTGTGTGTGTGTGTGTGTGTGTGTGTGTGTGTGTGTGTGTGTGTGTGTGTGTGTTTGTGAGACAGTGACAGAGACAGTGTGAGCAGGAGGTTCAAAGGGGAGAGATAAAATATAACAACCGGAGCACAACAATGACTCTCAATAGATGCGCTCTTATGATGTTTCAAGCCACAACACTGCAGAGGACGTCACAGTGATTTGTTCGTGTCTCACTCCCTCACCGTGTCTCTGGATTTAAAGATGAATAAGAGAATTGTTAAGTTTTGTTTTATGTGTAGTGAGCTTTCCCAAGTCAGTGAGTTAGAGAGAAGCAAGAGTGGAGTTGTGAATATCTCTGGATTTAGTCATTTTATTAGTTTTTGGAATCAAACAACAAAACAGATAAGAAGGCAAACACAAAAACAACCAACACACGATCATTCAAGCATGCAAAGAAGAATATCATCTGCATATGGTTAAACTTGATGTTATTACCACCTCTATGGTTGCACCTGAAACCATTGTTTTATGTCTGTTCTTTTATCTGTACTTTATCGGAAAAGGTCCAAGCGAGCGAAGTTCAGCTTAGATACAATTTATTTGAGTTGATGGCAACTATACTTGTAAGTGCAAAACCTAGTGAGTAAGTCAATAAGAATAATTCATGTAAACACCTGTTTAACAAGCTTAAACTTGCAGAAAAGTGATGTTATTAATCGTGTTGTGTCCCCCATCCACTACTGGTAGATTTTAACCATAACGCGCTTGTTAAGCCAATGGCAAATTGTTATGAACAACTTAAAGCTAAACTGTTTAGCCTAATTGGCTACATTTGGCTAATTGCCACATTAGAATTGATCAGATTATTGTAGATTTACTGGCTGACATGGCAACCCTCACTCCCAAACCAGCCCCTCCGTCCTCTAGTCCCTCTCTGTCCCAACCATTTTGCCTTTGCTCTCGCCCAACCACTCTCCATCTCGTGTTTCTTCTTTTGACGGTCTCTTTATGTCTCTCTCACTTTTCCTCCTGCAGATATTTTGTCCTGGACCCAGAGGTTGGCCAGCTCCAATATCATCTGAATGAACTCAGTAAAAGCCAGCGACCTCCCAGAGGGTCTCTGCCTCTTCTTGGAGCAATGGTGGTCTCCTGCGACGAGTATCCCTACATGTTTACCATTCAATCCACTACTGGGGACGCCTACAAACTCAGAGGTAAGAGAATGGGTCTTTATGTCTTGTGCAAAAAGAGATTTTCTCTCATAAGATTGGAAAATGGCCAGAGATGGGAATTCTGTAACTCAGCGATGTTGCTGTCCCTCCCACTCATTTGTTGTCGTAATAATAATAATAATAACTTTATGTATATAGCACCTTTAAAAACAGAGTTTACAAAGTGCTTTGACAGACAAAGCCGCAAAAGCAAGGCAATGAAACAACTGAAAGCTCAACAGTGACGCCCAACGAAGCACGTCAACTAAGGTAAGAGTTAAACCCGGATACAACAGTACAATAGATAACACAGAAAAGAAAAATAACAGTCAATATGGGAACCAGACCCCCAGCATCTCAATAAAAGAGATTATCTGTTAGCGTAGCATGAAGGAGCCTTTAGTCTGTACTTTGTTTTTACAGTGCACTGGAGTGATTGTTGACGCAGTGCTACAGTACCCTGTTTGCTTGTCACTTGTCTTATGTGTCAATAGCACAGAGTTGAACGTTATTGTCAGCAAAAACTGTGCACACAGGGGAGACAAAATCTGTGAGGTCGGTACATAAATATGAAATAAATATTTTATATACAGGTTTCAGAGCATTAATATAGTATCAAACAACTATTTGCTGTGTGAAGATATAGTGGAGTGATGTCTAGAAATGACAGACTTTCTTTTCGGCATGACAGCTAACCACGAACTGACTCTCTGTCAGAAAGCGCTATAGCAACAGCCTTGACAATGGCATATTGAATTAAGACACATGGTGCATTGTTTATCTTTATATATTGGGTTAAAAAGTGGGAGAAAATATAAATGTCTATGCAAGCACTGAACACAAGTATGTTATTATTATCTTTAAGAGTGGTGAAAATCAGGACAATTTGGTAATGATTATTGAAAACCGGGACATTTTAGTCATGTTTGGTCACCTTACCACCTGTTCTTTGTTTGGATTATCAATTTGTTTGTTTCTGGCTGCGACTGGCTGGTCCTGGCTTCCATGTATCTCCTGGTTTGTTGTCTGTCTGCTAGCGTTAGCTATAGCAGTAGCGTTAGCAACATAGCTACCCTTAGCAGCCTGGCTTCTTTTCAAAGCAGAAAACAAGCAAACAAATCCCAATTTGAATTAGAAACCAGTGTTTCTGTTAGAAAGAATTTTATTGAATTAAATGAAACCAGAATTAGCTAGCTAGTGCATGACGCAGTCCCGCCAGCGCTAAGACGCTACTTCCTGACGTTTAAAACTGCTTTTCTCCTGCAAATAATTTGTGTAGCCCAATGTGTTCGACCATAGTGAAGGGACTAACACAGGGGTGTCAAACTCAATCACAGAAAGGGACAACATTTAAAACTTAGACTATGTCGAGGGCCAAACAGGGTCAACATTTATTCAACAATATGGACAAGATATTGGTTAAAGTGCAAAAAGAAAACATATTTCGGCCTTCTTCTCCTGAAGCTGGAGGTGAGATGCTTCCTTGCACAAAAAGGCCAGCTCACATCGCCACTTTCCCTCCCAGAGCTCCGTGGTGTCTTTCCCTTTGCTTTTCAAAACCTTGCAGATTTCCTCATGCAACTAAAAAAAATCTATTCAGCACTTTCCCTCAACTTAGCCATCGCACCCCTTTGTGATAGGGCACATCGGCATGCTCAGAATCTTACTCCTCAAGAAAAGAGCGAAATTGGCGGAGTATGATGCAGTGAGACACTGTCGGCTCACCTGCTCATTTCTCCCGCATCCTCCCCTCTAATCCGTTCTTTTCACCTCACATCGCAGGCGCTCCATCAGTCCCGTCAGTTTGTCCCAGGGCGGTTTCATTTCATTCGCACATTTAGATACTTCTTCAAATACCTCTTTTCCCGTGATTGTGCCATGCATTGATTTAATTCCCACAAGTTCCACAGTAACGCATAAACTGGAGTCCACTCCATGGATGAAGATTGACAGCTGTGCAGTATCAGTCACGCCAGCGCTCTCATCCACAGCAAGGGAATATGCAATGAAGTGGTGTGCGTCCGATATACCGGCGGGCCAGTTGTGATAGACATATGATATTTTTTTGAGTTGTAGAGTTTGACATGTCTGGTCTAACACATTGCAGGCTATCATGGTGTTTGACTTAAAAATTCTGATTTCTATGCAATAATCAGGCAGTCTGAGAAGTGTCAGTAAAACGCAGAGAAGACCAAATTGAGTTGTGTGTGTGTCTATATATGTGTGTGTGTGTGTGTGTGTGTGTGTGTGTGTGTGTGTGTGTGTGTGTGTGTGTGTGTGTGTGTGTGTGTGTGTCTGACACATGAAGAATACTGTGTGATTGGCTGACCGCAGGGGTCACAGTATTCCTGTGGGACTGTCAGAGCTGTGTGAGTTGCCAATCTCCATACGTGACAGCTGTAATTTCCTCTTCACGCTCTCCTCGCCTGTCTTGCCTCTCCCTCACTCTCTTTGTCACAATGGTGGCTTTTTGACGGAACTGTGTTCAAGTCAGATTAGATGTGTCTATCCCTCTTCCTCTGTGTAACCTCACAAAGCTTTCATTTCTTTCTCATCAGCAGAAAATTAAAGATATACCAGTTCAGACTACATTTGGCTTCTCTGGTCTTGTTTGTGAGATCTTTAATTTGCCTCTCAAACACATCGTTACAATCTGTTCTATCAGAGAGGCAGGTCTGGCATTCATACAAACAGTTGTTAGTGCCAGAGTTGTTGTGGAGGCAGAAAGTTATTTCTCATTAGCTGAGTTAAATCTTACAACGATATAAAAGAGTGACATGGCAAAGAATGTGTGGAAAAAAACACAGTCCATGTTAGCGACTGCATGTGCGATCAATCCTATAGTAGAGAAACTCCCCTGTGGCCACGCAAGAAAATGAATATCCCATGGGTCATGGTTTAAAGAGGGAAATGCTGTCCACGTCCCTCCATGTGGGTACTTTGCCAGGTTCGTGTTACACAGACCCATCTGAGATGCCGTCATTGGAAACTGTTTGGAAAAGAGCGGGCACTTCCAAAAGAAATACTTGGCAGGTGATTAGAAAAAAGAGCGGGAGAAGAGCTAAAACATCTTTTTCATCGAGAAAAGCTTTTAGTGCGGATATTTGCATTCATGACAAAAGCAAACAGTTCAGAAAAATATATTGACGCGCAAATTAATCACACAAAGAAATGCCCCCAGTATGTAAAGGCCTTTATACATTAACCCTTGTGTATATGACATCAGTTTGTATTGAAAATGTCTTGATTAAAGATTCCGAGCAAGAATGCTATATCCTGAGTCGTGGTTGTGAAACAAGTCTGATTCGCTGTCTAATTACTTGATGGCACAACACTTTGGCTACGAGGACAAACATTTGATCAGATGTTACACCGTATTTTTTCATTCAGCAGGTGTGCAAACAACAAGAATAAATCTGGCAATGATATTGTTTTGAATCCCTTTCAATGCTCATTGTGTGCATGTACCTTGCTGGAGGATGAGTGCAAGAAAAGACCCAAATGCAGAAAGTACAGGCAGACAGGAAGAACAGATACCAGTACCAGTAACGGTTCAGTGTTCAAGATTCAGGATGCGATTCTCAGAGTTAGATGTTCAGAGGCTGGATTGCGACGGCATGAAGCGACATTGACTGGCCGGGAGCAGCTGGAGATGGGCTGTCACTGCATGGCTGATGAGGGAAAGTGGAAGCAGGTGAGCAGGTGGATAGGAGAGTCAGACCCAATTCCACTGGACCCCCTGAGGCCTCATGCTATACGTTTCAGACCACTCTGAGGTCGGAATCTTCCCCGTTAAAATGTCTAAGTTCCGACCTCTAAGAGGTGACACACCTTTACCGGAACCAGCTACCTAATAACATGGAGACATATTTTGACATCATTTTACATCCAGAACAGGTTTTACTGGTATGTGTTATGTGTGGCAATGATACTTAAAATGTGCCTTTAAGTTGATGGTTTACCATTTACAATGTGCGCTTCCATTGTTGTGTTGCGTCAGACAGCTGCTTCTTTGTGAAGTCGGGGTAAATGGATTTGGCTCGAATTTGCAAGTAGGAACTCCGACTTTAAGATGGCGTTACATTGTACCTTTTCTAGTAGGAGGTGTTAGAGTTCCGGGTTGTCTGGAATGCAGCATTAGCCTTGACCCCTGACAGATATTATTGATGTCACCTGAAAAGGGCTTGAGGCTGCAAGGGCTTGAAATGGTATCATGGTATATTGCGACATATCACATTACCCTGACAATGCCATTGTGGGTCTGGGACTTTTTATTTGACGTTTTTTACGACCACTGGTTTTAGAGTTGTGCACAGGATTGCCAAGAAGAATGGCAGATGCAAGTCTAAAGTTGTGGGGCCACGGATGGCTGTCATATACGAATTAAACACGCTGACATAGTTAGATTATTTTAACTACAAACATTCTTGTGGCCGTTGGTTGTGGAGGTGATGTACGTGACGCACAGATTTTGAGAAGCAGCGTTTATTTCAGTTCCCTACCCCCACTTGTTTTTTCTCTCTTGGGAGATACATAATTGTCTTGAGTTTCTAATTACAATCATAACTCCTTTCAGACACCCATTACAAGGGTGAATGCAGGAGTGCTTTAATAAAAAGCCTGGCAGGGCCTGTTCTATATTGAGAGGACGTTAAGGGTCATACGGCTGGTATGGTAAGCCCAGCCCAATTAGACCCAATCTCTGTTCAGAAGTTCAGAGATGTCATGAGATACCAACAAGGGTGTCCGCTGCTCCTGCGTTTTTTCCTCCCTGTCATCCAGCTCCCTCTGCCTCCTCTCCTGCCTTTTGTGTACTTCTTTAGGTACTCTACTACCAGATTACAATTAAACATTTTTTTTCCTATTTAAAACCCTCAGACAGTTGCTTTTAGGTCGTGGATGGCCCTGAAGTAGAGGTACTGGGCACCTCACCAGGCTCCTTTGCAATATTTGATGAGGAATCAAACAATGTGTGGCTTGATGTAGCTCAGTGGGTGGAGTGCTCGTCCGGAGGTTTGATCGTAAGGGTTGGTTAAATGAAGAGGTCAATTGAATTGATTTACCTGTATGTATATGACCATTGAAATAGAGCTTGAGTTTCAAATTATGGAAATGGTCAACAGCTGATTTTAACATAATTATTATGTGTATTTGAAATGAATAACTGTTGTCTGTAATAAAATATAATTCAACAGATTTTTTATTATTTAAGGATTTGTTAGGTCCCTTAGCAAGGCTCTTGCGTACCACCAGATCCGAGCTCATGTACCACTACAGTTTGGGAATCACTGCTTCTTAAGCTCTAATAAGTATCTGGGGCAGCAGGACAGTGTATGTGGCTCAGGTAGTCGTAATGAAGGATCGTCACCCACGTTCCGGTTCATTGATGTGGGTTTTTTCGACACCTCTCTATAAACGGCTTTGGTTATACACACAATAGTTGTTAGTATCAGTGCTGTTTTGGGTGTTTTCCCGAAATTAGCTGACAAGAAAAATATAGAATAAAAGCAGCCCTCCCCTTTCACAGTAAACGCACTGATTATAACTGGCAGAGCCTTCGATGTGCAGGTTATTTCCTGGCTCAGGGACTGACACAGGAAACACTCATTTTGATGCTGTGTCTCTGTTTTCTGTTCCTGTTAGCGCTGGACGCCCAGGAGCAAGAGTTGTGGATGACTCAGCTACAGCTGTGTTCCCGACGCCACTCTGAAAGCAGCGCCACGGTATTCACACACTCACACACACCCACACACACACACACACACACACACACACACACACACACACACACAATCCTCTTCTCGTCTCTGCCTCCTTATTGGATTACAGCTATTCCAAATGTACAGAGAAGTGTACATTTGGCCAGACAGGCAGGTGTGGTTTCTGTGCATAATGGAGCCAGACGCTTTACCCCTCTGTTCTCAAACAGCTGAACCACCAGCCAATGATGTCACTAATGGTTTGTGCTCCCGGCCACCATTTTGCACTCCCAGGTACATTAAAGGTAATGCTTACTCTGGGTTATGATGTGTGCTGTGACATTAAAAGATAAGAGCATTTTGTGTCTCCTCTAAATAGACAAGCTACAGAAACACACACAAGCTGTGTGCTTTGCTGCTGTTAGTTTTCGCACTACACTAAATTACACAATTTACCGCTCGGCTCCATCTCACTGCTGAAAGCCTCCAAACAGCAACATCTGTTCAGTCCCTTTCACACACAGCAAATCCAAGAGCACAATACCTTCTATCTGGACATCTTGGTTGCTTTAATGTGCTCCTGCATGGGCTTAAGTCGATATTTGTCAGGTTTTGGTATATACATTCTCTTAACAGCTTCAGAATATGACTAATGTAAGACTGACCACAGACTGTCTCACAATGCATTATGGGTAAAATAAGTTACTTCAGAGAGGAGAAAAACATGGCACTACGCCAAGTATGGTAGAAAGATAACAGAAGAGAAAAACAGCATACATCCAACAGTTAGAACAATTAAAAATAATCAGAAACAGTTGAAGAATATGGTCCAAGAATGTAAAAAAGTAATGGATAAACGGTTGAAATAGGTAGCTAAAATGAGCTATGCATTCTCTTCATACTGTAGCTTCAGAATATGACCAATGTAAGATTGACTTACAGCCAAGTATGGCAGAAAATAAGAAAAAGGTAAACAGCATATATCCAACTAATGGGTAAACTGTTCAAATAGTTAGCTAAAGGTTAGGTAAAAGTAATGAAAGCCGTTACCCTTTCAATTACCCTGTGAATTGCATATGCTAATCACTAGCATGAATCCCGAGTGCTAATTGCTGTTTTAGGAACACCAACATTCCTGTTTGTACCAGTTCTGCCCGGTGAAGCCAATGTGGAAGTGTCTTAAAACTTTCTGATCAGCAGGGGCGACTCCTCCAGTGAAAAAATGTCAGATTATAGAAAATGACTCTACTTCTCACTTGATTTATTACCTCAGTAAACATTGTAAACATGAGTTTATGGTCTCAATCTCTAGTTTCAAGTCTTCTTCAATACAGCATGATGTTCATTTAGTAAATGATGCTCCATTTAGAGTCAAATAGACCATAAAGCAGAGTATGCTTTAGGGCGGGCTACTGTGATTCACAGGTCGAAACCACTACCAGAGCCGTAGACGGCGTCTCTACGTCACTCCTCCACAGTCCAAATATGGTTAATTCTCTTCATTGCTTGCCAAAAAAACAACATGGTGACGGCCATAATCCAAGATGGCGACGGGTACATCTCTGAACTCGGGGCTTCAAAACGGCAGTCCACAAACCAATGGGTAACGTCACGATGACTACTATGTCCACTTATAAACAGTCTATGGTTTGTACAAGCCTTTCCTACACACACATTTTGAGCTAGTGTAACACTTGCTTCCAAAAATGAGAAATCCCTGCCTTACTCCATTTCCAAATGTTGGCTCTGTCACCTCGAGTCTTCCTCAAGGTAAGCTCATCAGGATGCTAGGGCGAGAGCTTCACCGGCCGAGGGGGGAGGATGGCAGAACTAATAATACACTTCCTGCATCATTGACGAAGGTTTTCTCAGTGGCCTACATATCAGGTCAAGTTGAGGAATTGATTTGTCAGCCTGGCCACTAGCTCTCTGTGTTCATTGAGGTTCTGGGAGCAGCCTGTCTGCTGCCTGTGATGAGTCATTCACTGAAGATGTTGGAGTGTCTTCACTCGTTTCCCCCAGCTTAGATGGAGCGAGAGAGGGATTCATCGGCTGTTTCTGCTTGCGATAATTCACAAAAGGTCAAAAAAAATGTATGCATGTGTCTCATAGATTGTATTTAGAGATGGAAGACGCCTCCACATCCTCCCACTGTGCAAAAATGAAGCCCACATACGGGCGCTGCCATCTTGCACTTTTTACGTCATTTGAAGCCTATAGTCGGTAGTGATCGGGGAGACCAGTCACAGTGTCGAAACACATGCCCGAGCCAAGCACGGCCAAAGCTTGTTAGCGTGAGAGCCACTTAGCTGCTGCGTTAGCACTCACCATAATATCTCTATAAATACATTTATGATCTATCTATCTATCTATCTGTCTGTCTGTCTGTCCATCTTTCTATCTATCCATCTATCCATCCATCTCTACAGTATGCTAAACAAGAGTAATGAATCAGCTTCACAAAGTTCTTTCAATTTTTTCAAGCACAAGTTGCACCTTTGGGTAACCAAATACTTTACCCGGACCAAAACTCCTTGTAGCACATGACTGCACGACAGCTTAATGAGCTGTTTGACAGGGCTGACTGCCAGATCTACAGAGATAACTTAACAGTGGAATAGGTCGGCCGTCTCCAGTGTCAAAGTCAGACACTTTGTACAAATCTGCTCATTTTTTTGTGCTGAAACAATGTCAAAATGAACGTCAGCATGGTTGGTTTTAAGTGTTTCAACAAACATACAATGCTGTAGTTTTTCTTGTGAAAACCGTCTCAAGATGTACTGGTGCATCTCTTTTTCCTGCTTGTGCGATTTTGCATCACGTCCAAATTGTTACTGTAGCTAATTACCACTATTACTGTTATAAACCAATACATCCTCCCATGTTCCTCCAGCAACATTTCGACTCTCCGGCTGTGTCTGCCGGGTGGGATGAGTGCATAGTGAGAGAGGGGTTGTGATCATCTCATTTTCCTCTTTTTCATTACACTGTACTTTTTTACAGAGCGATGAGAGAAAAAAAAAAGTCTCATGAGGCATGTGAAGTATACTTTTTTTTTATTTGTATGAAGGGATACGAGGAAGCTCCCAGCAAAAGCAATGCAAAGTCTGCCCTCTCACTGGCACACAGAGGAAATCCTGCTCTTAAACAGGCAGAAGCCCAGAGAGGCTTTGCACTCAGCACTCACCTAGCCCTGCTTGCATTGCACGCTACTGCCCAAAGTAAAAGCTTTTAACCTCCTAACCCTCTGGCTCGGGCCCCTGCTCGGAAATGAACAACAGCATCAACAACAATATATATATATATTGTTATATACAACATATATATTGTTATAACAATATATATATATATTGTTGTTGATGCCTCGCTATAGACGTCCTCAAAGTGATATTTTTAGGCCCTCCTCTCCTGAACAGCAGCCTCCAGAGGCTCAGCCCTTTCAGACAGAGCTGTTAAACTTCAATATGGACACTGGAGACACATTTTAATACCTGTTGAAAATGTAATCAGGTTAAATCATATTTTAATGCAGGGTGTAAAGGGGCTCTTTGAGTAACAGATTGATGCATTAAAAGACTTATCAGATGCCAGAAACTGCAACGTTTTGTGATGCTCACACATGAGTTTACAATTCTGGAAGGTTATCATGTTGGCAACTATTGTAATTTACGTTGTAACGATCACGAGTTAACAATAAGAATACGGTGTTCATGTAACACTGTAATATACCAGGAATGTGCGCTTGCGTGTATGTGATTGGTCAATGCAGCGCCATGCCGAATGATGTTGCGTTGCATTGCAGAAAAAGTTGACGATTGACTGATTCGACTTCTTTGCCGGACGACCCTGCATTTTATTTATCAGCGCCCTCTACATTGGCAATCATTGGCCACAATGGACTGCCCCATGGACCGAAAGAATTATCATACAGGGCTGAACACGGCAAATGGGATAGTTATTCCTTATAAGATTATTAAATGCTAAAAAGCACTAAGCCTTGTTTATACTCCAGCACCACGGCCCAGTCCTCCACAGAAGGCGCACGTGCTAAGAGCACGGATAAAGGCTTTTATGCTTCACCCGTTGCCCGTCGCAGTATTCGCCGAAAAACACCAGGGGTCGTACGAAATAAATATACTGGGAAGAAGCAAGAAGTTAATGGATGTTCCCAAAAAGAACAGCATGGAACAGATGTTGAAAATCCTCAACGGCAGTGGCGGCTGGTCAATAGAGGGCCATGGGGCATGGCCCCACCATGAGCCACACGAAAAAATAAAAAATAAAAAATTATAATAATCATAAATTATACAAATTGTCAATATTTGTGTTTTTTAACGATGGAATGTACCCAGTAATGTGTGTACATGCAAAATATATGCTTTTCCTGCTCGTTTTCTCCGCCTGTGTGCTCGTCTGCTCGTCCTCTCTGCCTGTGTGCACGACACGTCTGAGAACGCGCAGCTAGGGGGGCCTAATCGTTTTGGCCTATGAGGCGGGTCTATGAAGCAGTTTAGCCAATTGCTGATTCAAGATATAAATGAGTGACATACAATTTAGCCAATCAGCGCCCTCAAATAGATTCAGCTGTGGGCCAGAACGATCAGGCCCCCCGAGCTGCGCGTTCTCGTCAGGAGAAGTCTCTACAGGCGCCCACGCCAGCACGAGCACTCCTCCTCCAAGACCCGTTTGAGGGGAGAACTTTGGCGGAGATTCTGCAGCCAAAGAGCTGATATCAGATCAGCCTGACCTCACAATCAGACAGCAGACTACATGCGAAGCTTCACTACTTCGTACAAGTCAGTCAATCAACTTCCTTTCTTCCTAAAAGTTCGCTGATTACTTCGACATACCATACGTATCCACAGGTTATCCACAACTTAATCCACGTAGATCGTTCCATTTAACACGTTTCATAACACATTTTCTAACACGGTCGGAAAACGTTGCGGCTCCATACTGCCTCAGATATTACTCACCACTGTCAGTAACTGTCACAGTGTCCTTAAAGTGACAGTTGTCTGTCACTTACATGTATTTCTTACTATAACAAATTATAACGACATCTTTGTAACATTCAAAGTAGAAACAGAAGTGATTACAGTTAAACATGTAAATACAAGTGAATATTTAACATCACATTGAATTTGGCTCCTACAGATGTTAAATTAACAGTGAAAACTCATCATAGCTTAATTTAACATCAGTATTCATAATTACACTTCATGTTTACTTCTCCTGATCTTTACCTCCTATAACAAGGTCCATAGGGGCATCTCAATAAATAAACATGTTATATTATATTGTATTATATTATATAAGTGTTATTTACTGCTTTTTTTCATGTTGGAATAAATGTTAAATATTTAACTGGCAAGTAATAATGCGTGTTTGATACAAAATTTTTTTTGCATGAAATCATACTGGGATGTTTGCTGAAATTGATAGGATGGCCCTCCCTAGAAAATTTTCCACCAGCCGCCACTGCTCAACGGTGAGAATCAAATTTGTGGCAAAACGTGACAATGTCATTTTTGGCCCTCGCGCCAGGAGCACTACTGCAAGCATTAATCTATCTTTAGAGATGGGTTTTGTGGGTGATAGATTGGTGTGAGATCCCATGAAACTTGTTTTCTCACTCATTAATGTGACTCATCCATGTTGGATTGCTGTAACCTAACTAATAAACTGCAAATACTCTTGTTCTGGGCTTTGTTGCAGTTACCAAACAGCTTCAGGCACATTACCATACCATCCTCCTACATACTGTATATCTAAAGACGTCAAAAACGGATGCATTGAGATTGATAATAGGGCTTACAGATATGCATGTATATAAAAGTTTAAAAAAATTACAAACAAAATATTTTATTGCATCTGGATTTAATCACTGAAAATAGAACGTGTAAATTGAGCCTCGCAGCCTCATAGCAAATCCATAGACTACAGAACATAAGCAGACATCTCGTCTCCTGGTGAGGTGTGTTTACTCCTTGTTTTACTTTTGAGATGAACCCTTTTATCTGTGACAATTACAAGTAGCCCACATAAGAGACATCAAGGCAGTGAGTGTACACAGTAATGTCACACCAACAGTAGTGTGTGTTTTAGCCTCATATAAGATAAGGAATGGTTATTCTGCGTGTAGTCCAGCATCACTGTCCTGATGAGGTCCCTCTAAAACCCCTTCTACGTATCTGCACTTCATCTGCACTACAGAGAGATGACTGATGGACCCAAACAATAATCAAAGAAAGAGTTTGAGTATATTCTATTGGAGGCAGTGTGTGTGTGTGTGTGTGTGTGTGTGTGTGTGTGTGTGTGTGTGTGTGTGTGTGTGTGTGTGTGTGTGTGCATAGATGATTTGAACTGTGATAGCATTGTGTCTTGTAATAGCTCTTCTCTCGCCATTTCATCAGCAAGCGCCGATGACTCACCCTCCCCTGAGAGCAGCACGTGTGCGGGTGAGGCACGATCTGAGCGCTGGTGGTGTGCGTGTGTGAGAGTGTCGGAGGAAGTGATAGACAGTGCATGGAAAGTACTTAGATCTGTTATAGCCGCATCTTGGCCAGCATACATATGCAAAACGCACAAGTAGACGTTAAAGAACTGCTAAACTCTATTTTATTTAGGTATGAGGAGGACTCTATTGTTCTTAAAGGGATACAAAGATGGAAAGATTCCTCCGCACTGAGGAAATGTTGCTGCTTGTCACTTGAGGGACTATAATATAAATAATAGCTGAATTTGCAGCTCCTCTTGGCTTTAGAGGGCTTTATAGTGAGTTTCAGCTCATTGTTTGGCTGTCCGGCCCTCAGCTTTACTGTTTTGGTTCTCTCTCACAGCGCTCATAGCCACAGCAGACAGAAACAGTTAGACACTAGCTGGTTAATAAAGTGGAGCATTGAGCAGTTAAAGAGACAGATATTTCCTTCAAGGGTTGGTAGAGACCAAAACCAGTGCTAAAAGTAAACAAGTAGACAAAATAAAAACAAGGCAGGTTTAAGAGGTTTCTCTCTCCATTTTGAAACCAATACTCAACAGTCTTACTGGTAGAAATCACAGAATGAGGCAGGAACAGCAGGAACAGCAGGTTATTTACAGACAGCAGCCTCAGTAGACCATAGTGCAATTCAGCCTCAAGGCATGCTGTGAATTGTCCCAAACTGATTACCAATTGTCACAGCCATAGAGGTAGAAGCATATCAAGCAGCATGATAGAGAGTAGAAAAAATAATATATATAATATCAAATTAACTATAACTAACCCTTACGTCTTCTATGATTTATTGCAATGTTGTACAATTTCAAAGTGTTGGTTGAAAGAAGCCACCCACCAAAATATTTTGCTATTCCAAGAGCCTTGCCCGTCTTGCAAAATAGAGTTTGTTCGGAATGTGGTCCCTAGGATATGGTGGCATGCATGTTCAGCAATCTTTATGCCAATCTATATGTCCGATTTTAAAATGACTTGTGGGCAAAGTTGATGGTGTGCTAGAAGAAATCTTATTGAGTGTCCAAGATGCAAAGGATTCTTCTTGGGAGCATTGACTGTCTGTGCTCCCAAAGCTTCATTGCAATCTTTCCATTACATTGTGGCTATTGTATTTCAAGTGGATAGTCAATCATTCATCCTCTGGGGATCATGGATGACCGTTCGCTTTTGAGATTGTCTCACGGACGAAAAGGCTTGACAAGAGGAAATTTTGACCTGATGGTCGTGGTAAATGAAAGAGGAAGGAGTCCCCAAAATCATGAGGATTGACTTTCAAATGACCATCAATATTCATAACAAATTACAGGAGAATCTGTGCAGTTGTTGTTCGGATATCTCGACCAAAGATAAACTGACAGACTGACAATCGAATGCTGCCATTCTAATGGGCTGGATATTGTCCAAAATTAGCCTGACCCGAGCATGGTGAGACAGAACTTATGCCACAGCGATCCGCTCAGCCACATGGGTGCAGAAATGATAAATTATCACCAATGTGCACTGTGTCACTGTTATGCCTCTCGACCTCTTTTCTTGCTCCTCTTTCTCTATAGGTCCTTCGGTACCCATCTGTTTTCTTCATACTGTCTGTCTGGGTTAAAGTGGACGTATCATGCTCATTTTCAGGTTCATCCTTGTATTTTGGGTTCCTATTAGAACGCTTTAATGTTCAAATACCCCAGCGCTAGCGTTAGTCGCTAACAGTACCTGGCCCTGCTGGGCCTCGCTCCTCCCCAGCTTTACCCCCTGGTCTATATATTATTCCCTTTGGTAAAATGAAACAAGGTAACGACAGCCAAAATGCAAAACTCCATGCTCCAAAAAGTCTTGTGTAGATGGCAACCCACAATTTGCGAAACTATAGCGAGATGGTTAAGATGAGGCATTGACCTTGAAGCGAGTCTCGCAAGAGTTTTTGCAAGTTTTACCAAATCCTTGGTAACCATCTAGACACAACATCAAAGCAGTAGTACACAAAACCAAAAGGTGATTTACGTCCACTCCTTATCTACAGTCTTTGATTGGCACACACCACAAATGGGGAAACACACAAGCCTGCAAAGTGATCATTAAAACAAGCTCAAATCATTTTAGGGTGTCAACAAAGTCAGTGCAGTTGGGTTATTGGTTCACAGTACAAAAACACTCAGAATTGATCTTAACACTGAGTTGAACCTGCTGTGGATTTCTTTGCTGCTGCACTGATTGCAGCGTTTCCATGTATACACAGTATGTGTCCGACTGAGCCCGAAAGACTGGAAATCAGAGGTATTAATGTGTGCAGTTTCTGGGAAAGGGATAGAGGAAATAGCTGTAGTCACTGTTGGACCGAGTGCATATGCGAGAGACATTCATCACAGCTCATCTCACACACTCATTAAACAAGCTGAGATGTCCCAGTGGCCCTGCTCTGCAGCAGCAGTGTCAGTACTAATTACCTCCTGGGATCAGAGAGAAAACCTCATCATCCCATGGCTCTTTCCTCTTTCCTCTTTGCCGCTCTTCCTTTGTTCTCCTTCATTATCCAGAAGAAGTCAAACATTCTCACACTGTCCTCTTTTCCACAGTGTCCCTCTGGTTTATCACCCTTCAACTGCCTTTCTCTCTCTGCCCACGTATTTTAATCTCCATCTCTTCACAACCAGGGCTGGTAGTGTGAAACTCCTTTAAACCGCAACGTGACAACTGCAGAGGCCGTCACTGATTCTGTTTACTGAAGGTCTCTCCAGAATTATGCGGTGTCAATCACAGCATCCACTCTGTATCTTGAGGCAAGTGGCAAGAGTTTGACATGGCTGCAGTGTGAGAATATATCCCCCTCTCTGTGAGGCAGTAGAGGTTACAACTCAATGTTTTGGACAAAGAGCTCTTACCATTAGTTTCCTATATTATTCATTTGTTTCTGTGTGTGTAGGTGACGATCCAGGCTGAAGGTCAGCAGAAGAGCCTGGTCAACTCAATAGAGTCCCTACCCCCCCGAGGTGGACCCCTATCTTCTCTGGATGAGGTAACATGCCATTTATTGTGTAGACCAGAGAAGTAAGCAATGACAAACACGCCCACCCTGATCTCTTAAAAATGACCCGACCATACAATGAAACTGTGTCGTCAATACGTTTCGAGGGAAGGTTTTTTTCTCCTGGATTTCATTTGTATTTGACAATTTACAAAGTCCGCATTGGGGATAGGGTGTCAACAAACACAGTACTCTCATCCAGGAGCAGGAGCCTCATGAGGAACCCTGGGTGGGTTCTAGATGAAACCCTTATAATATAAAAGGGTTCTAGGTACAACCCCTGAGTGGGTTCTTGTTAGCACATTTAAAAGGTGAAAAGGTTCTCAATAGAACCTCCAGAGAGGTCTATAGGAGGAACCATATACCACAGAAGGGTTCTCTGTAGAACCTATAGGGGGTTCTGTGTGGAGCCTTTCCCAGATTATTCTAGGTATAACCCTTTATGTTGGATTCTACGTAGATTTTGAGTCGAACTTTTATAAAAGGTCTACCAGGAACCAAAAAGGGTTCTCCTATGGAGACAAGCCGAAAAACGCCCAATATGGTTCTAGTTAGCGCCTTTATTTTTAAGAGTGGTAATCTCTGTGCGCACCAACAGATCAGACAGCGATTAGAGAGGTTATAAAAAAGTCACCAGTTAGACCAGATTGACCACCATGTTTTTCTGAGGTAAAATGCAGTGACTGCTCATGTTTCTTGACCCTATTTTTAGCTAATTTTCCGATCTGTCAGCTTTAGCTCTGATGAGTACAATGTTATTAGAAGCTTAGAGGGATAATTTGGTTGTTTTGAAGTGGGGTTATATGAGGTACTTATTCATAATCAGCGTATTACCTACAGTAGGTGGTGATCGGCAACCCCCAAAATGAATCATCCATGCTATAATATATGATAGTTTTCCTTTAATGGCTCCGCTTTGCTTAAGAGCCATGACCTGGCTTATGAAAAAATGAGCAATTTCAAAATTTCCAAGGAATAATTTCCGAGCAAGAGCACTAATTCATGCTCTCTGCTGCATTAATGCCTTTAGGGATCAGTACAAACACTATTTCAGATGCATTCATTTGCCTGCTCTCTATTTTTTTGTGACATCTTGAACTTGGACAGCATTTGGGTGGAAGAATAGCTAAGGAGTAACTCAGAGTGTCCAAGACTGCCAGTTGAGTTCAATGGTACGCTTAGCCTAGCCTGAAGCTGTGGTGTTTTTATTTGCAACACGTGGGCCCACAACACTTAGCTTTTTTAACATAAGCTAAAGCTTAAATGTTACTGGAAGCATCTCCCCCTGCTCCTCTTACTCACCTTCTTTTCTTTCTCTCTTTCCCCTTTCAATGGATCAAGGACCTACTCCTTTTTAAGGCCACCTCTGCAGCCACTTTGAGCTGCCTGGGGGAGTGCCTCAGTATGCTGCAGCACAATGTTGTCCAGGCCCTCAACCAGAACCAAAACCAGAACCACTCCCTTAGTCCCAGCCTCAGCCCCAGTTCAGCTGGTTTGAATCAGGCGGCTCCCGCAGAAAGAGTCAAGTCGTGGAGTCAGCGCTGCAGCTCCAGCGTGAACCAGGGGGAGCCCGGTGTTCTCAGGTCCAGCAGTCAAAGCCCGACTCACGGCTTTCGTGAGAGCCAGAGTCCCAAAGACAGCAGCAACAGCGGAAGGCAAGAAAGTGGCCACAACCACATCCAAAGCCAGAGTCAGGGCCATGAACATCCAGGTGAGTTGACGGATGGCTGGTCAAATTTGAATAATCAGGAGGCTATGTGAATCTTTTTGTGTCTTTGACCTGGATACGTGATCTGAATCACAAACAAAGCTGGTAAATCAGATGTAAATGCATGCAGAATGCAGTGCATCATCCGGGAACCACCTCTGGAGGTGGCTTCTTAAAATACCCTCTGACTGGTGATGCTTCCCTTCATAAGCCCGCCACAAGAGCAAATGAGTCTCAGTCACTCCTTTTCTTTGGTCTATTGTTAGCAGGATGCAGTACTTTGTGGAGCTGGAACGGCCTCTCTGCACGTTGCACATTAGTCTATGTTTGATGGAATGATCGTAAAATGTTTTGGGTCAATGGACTAAAGGCTGGAAGGAATCCATAAAACATAAAGTTATACCTCACAGGTTCTTGATAGGTGTTTGAAGTATGTGATGTATATTTGAGTCCAAGCAGCCATGACCAACTTTGGCTGAAAGCCCAAGGTCATATGGTTATGATCTGTTTGATAGCCAGCTCTAAAGAAATGTGCTTCGTCTTCAGTTATCACCAGAACCTTCCTGATTTTTGCTTCTTTTGAAAGTCAGGCAGCGTGACATCATTTTTTATTGCTACCTGGCTGCCCCAACGATGGAAATATTCGTTGGTTTCTGCTCAACAAACCCGACTGTTAGGTTAAAGCAGGATGTCGCTACTTGAACGACTGACGGAAACGTTGCCGGTTATGGATCCTGTAAGACCCAATCATTTAATCATTTCCTGGAAATGTAACTCCTGAAAATGTAGTAGAATTTGCACTTAACCTGATACAAATGTAGTAAAACCCATTAATGTAATAACTTGACCAATAATGTGATCAAATTTCCTGGCTGATATTACAGTAACATTTGTAATGATAATGTAATAATTATGATGGTTTAATCATTTTGACGAATGTAAAACAAGATGCTTTTTTTCTTGGAAATCTAAAGTGTGCAACTTTATCAAACGTATAATACTATTATTCTCATGTAAGCCCAGTGGTTCCAACTACTTCATGTCAAGGACCCCTAAACGTACACAAATTTGACCACAGACACCCATTTACCCATTAAGTACCCCATCTGATAGGATTACTGCTTTTAAATGTTTTACTACTGAAAGTATATCAAATTCATAAGCAAAATAGTCATACATATTGTCATTTTGTTACTTATGGATGCAATTTTAAAAAAATTGGAAACGTAAACCCTAGACTTTGAACAACAGATGGCAAGTGGTACGTTGTTACCGGGTAGCGACGCATTAAACTAAAATCCCTGTCAATGGGAAATGTTGGTAAAGCAGAGTTGTGTCAGGATCTCACTGAGGTGTGGACAACATGTGGGCACAATCCGGAAAATGTATCAAATGTAGGTCTCCATCATCGTCCTCCCACAAAAGAGTTCCTCTCCAGAGGACAGCAAAGGGAAAAGAGGGGAAATGGTTTTGAGCACAGCTGAGACCCGCTGTGAGCCCTGTTAAGTTACTGCTGAATCAAAACCCAACATTTCCTGATTGGGCTGCTTCAAAATAAAAGCTTTTAAATGATAAAATAGCTGCTGACTTTTATTGGGAAGAATATAGGAAAATGAGTTTATCACATAATTAGCTGAGCTTTAGCTGCTATTCTTCAATTGCAACAGGACTATACTACCACAGGGAGGACTAGTAAGCAGCAAAAATAACAAAGAACTTATAGGAAAATAAATGTTTATCCAGCCACTCCTTTGACCACAAAATATGTCCAATCACTATCCGATCAGGCGGGTTGCAATGAGGACAGCTTAGTTCCGATCACAAAAGTCGCATTGAGACATGGAACGTGTAAACACGGCCTGAAAGCAAAAGGCAGCTGTAAGAATGTACTTTGTGTATTGCTGCTCTCCAAAAAGTGAACCTTCTGCACCTTGAACACATTTGCTTTTATCCAGACCACCCTTAGGACAAAACATCGAGTTTGCACTTTCAGTGCACCCGAGGTAATAAACCCTTTTAATGACCCAATGCCACATTCTACATTTTGTCCTCAGCACTAGTAAGACTCCAAGAATAGCATAATCACCAATACGTGTTTCTGCTGTTGAGTGAGTGGTTAGGCGACCGGTGATGAGACAAATGTGATGCCTTCTAATTTGGGAATCCGAGTCTCAGCTTTACTATCCTGCTGCTGCCTTGTTGCCAAGAGGAGAAGATTTGAAAAAAACCTTTGTATTAATTGTTCTGATGGTGATGCTATTGATATTTCTCTCCAGATAGTTCCACTGGATGGTCCAGATCTCTTTCCCCGAAGAATAATGGCGCACAAACACCTCTCTCCTCCTCTACCTGGCCTTCTTCCACCCAAACACACAAGGACCCTTCTGAGGTAATCCAAACCACATTACTGCTTCATACATCTCCTTCATCATTATGCAAAGTTAAATGGCAATCTACGGTGTCAACATAATTCTACTAGCTGTGCAATTTCTTTAAATCCACAGTTCTATATGCTGTTCTTCTTGCTTGACGATGCATTGACTTTGCTTCGGTGATCAAAGTTAATTACATTGCTCTTCTAATTGTTTGCATTACTCTCAAGCGCATTTATCAAATGCTTATTGTGTAAACCCTCACAGACAAAATATTGCACCCAACCATCAGCGCTTTCAAAACATAAACGTGATATGACGTGTCGTCGAGTGCCAAATCAAGCCAATGATTTGAAAAGTGCCAGACGAACAGATGTGGGTACTTTGCACAATGCTGTGTAGCAACCCATGCTCCTCTGTCAAGCATTGCTGATGCTCCAGCAGAGGCAAAGGACACACAACACTCCCCCAAAAAAGTGGTCGTCTAACGGTTACCCATGTTATGCTAGCACTGTCTTTGTGATATCATTTTCTGTCCAACTCGAGCAGCCCAAAAAGTATATTATCTGGCATCATGGCTCAGCGCCGGTAATAGCTGCCCTCAAACACGTCTCCAGCACAGAGTTGCAGCTGATTGTGGTACATTGGTCAATCAGCACACACAGTTTTAGTTTTCATTTTTTTACCAGCGGCTGTGGTTTCAGGTCGTCCGTCCGTACCATTGTCATGAAGGAGATCTCTCGTGCACGAGGTCACTGTGACCTCACGTGCATCCCAATCTCGTGAACCTGTTATCTCAGGAACACCTGGACGGAATGTCTTCAAAAGTCTAAAGAACTAAAGAACTGCTTAGTTTGTGGTGGTCAACGGTCACTGTGGCCTCACAAAACCAGCTTTCTGGCCATTACTCAACAATTGATATGCTAATTATGATGATTATGTGTGATTCACTCAAATGTCAAATTATGAAGCGATGACATTTTGGAGGGAGATGGAAGTAAACCTCAACTTCCCCAGTTGGTGGAACCATACAACAGCGAGTTCATTTGGTTTTTCACCATTTTTTTCTGAATCTTTGCTGCAATTTGGTATATTTATGTTATATACAAACCAAATAGTAAAATGATATATTATGTTTATATATATATATAGATCGATCGTGGCGGAGTGCAAAGCCCACGTTTACTCCATTTAATTCTTGTATGCTCACATCAGTTGTCATATCTGATAATGGATGGCCACGCCTACATATTTTATTGGCTGCTTGCAACACTCACCAGCTTGTACTGTATTCAGCCCCTTGCATTTTTTAATTGTTCCATTTTGCAATGCCCTCTTTCCAATCTCTGCTTCGTTTAAGTGACACCTCTGTGTTCCTTGATTGTGATTGCCTATACAACTGATGTTGTTGTTTTAGCTTTGTCAGTTTGTCCAAAAGCAGATATTAAACACCCACTCCACTCAGTTGACATTCTCAGTCCTTGCTCTTTCTGAGCAGCCAGCGACGTGCTGAACACTTTGCCCCCAAGCGTTTTCTCTTGGACAATGAGCTCCTAAAGTACAAAATGTTCGTGCACAAACAATAACAGAATTTGCTCCTTTTACCAACAGTCGGGCAGTTTATCTTGACTGATTGTTAACGTCATAGCTGGCTGCAGTAGCGGTAGCAGATGCTTTTTGTATGCTGCATCAACAGGCTTTGCGTTGCTAGCAATGCGTTCCCTTGTCTGGTTGTTCTAGATCTGACTCACATGGCTGTTGTGTTATTGTCTGACTCTTTGCGTTGCCCCTTCTGAGCCAGGCTAACATCATTGTAGCGTTACTCACGTAACATAACAAACTGTGGATGCTCTTGCCAACAGATAAAATTGGGCAGACAAAAGCGGAAGCAGAGTGAGCAAAGTTGCATCACGTAGTGCACCCTGGGTATTGTAGTTCTTATTGTGGATATCTCAGAGTAGAGAGTGAAATGTAAGAGTGATGGACCTGTATACAAGTGAGTGCCGGCCCACTTCGAACACCGATCCTCATGCCAATTTGTACAAGTCGAGGTCCTGTGATGTTCTCTCTCTGTGACCCTCCAGCTCCCCTCAGTCAGGAATTCTGTTTGTTTTTCCTCTCTTTCTTCTTCTCTTTCTGCCTTCCTCTCCCTCTCTCCTGTAATGAGTGCCATCAATCTTAGTCCTTGGACCAGAGATGGACACCTACCAGTAGAAACACTGACCAGAACTATAAACATGGCTGGCAAAGACCACTGACTCAAATAAATATACTCTAGTGGTACAAAATGTTCACGGCATTACCACGAGCAAGACGAGACCATGACCGGCTGCTAGTTTGTTAAATCCATAAATGTTCTCCAGATCTAAAAGTGCCACAATTTACGTCACGGTTTTAACAGTCCATCCAGTTCATTTCCCATGGTCCTTTGTTTGTTGCCGCTGTCTCAGCCGAGTGACAGCTGATTCATTTCTCTGGACCTCCCTCATCGTCTCTGATTGACATCACATAGCAGCCATTCCCTTCATGCTGCCAGGCCGTCTGCTGGCTCACTCATTCATTTTCTGATCAACTTGGATTCAGTGCGATCCTACCGATACACTTAGACAGCACACGCTATGTGATGATGGAAGTAAATTATTTTTTTCTTTTCCTGGAGCTTTTTCCTTGACCTCGAGTTGGCTCATGTGTCATCATGTGACCTAAGTATGGAATATCTGTCATGTGGTTGTGGATGAAGCCTCTTCATCCACAACCAAGGTTGCAACTCCTGTCTCTGCTCAAAGATGGGGTACATCCCAAGTCTCTTGTTTGCCATATCTTCGCTTCTCGCTTGAGCCGGAAGTTGTTCTGCGTTGCCATATTGACGGCCGTCCCAAAGCTCTAGCCTATTTCTTAGAACGATTTGTCTTTTCATGATCTGTTATTTCCCTCAATAACTTTTATGATGGATACAATTAAAGTCAGAGACAGTGGGAGAGACAAAATACTTTTTAAATCATTTATCGTCATTTCCATTCAGTCACATGAGGCTGATCATTCCTGAGTGTCGGGTTTGATGAGACATTTCAATTTCCCCCGAAACAATGAGCCTAATACATTTATTCCAGTGTTCAAGAGAAACCAGAATCATATTCTGGGTTATTTAATAATGACGTCACAATCTGAATTTCAAAACATACAGACACAAATAATTCATAAATAAGACAAATGCATTCTGCCGGTAGAAGTCGGTCCTGCGCTTATAAACAGGACACAGAACACAGTATAAATACCACAGACTGTGTATAAATACTCAATGCAGTTTGTTAAACAGGTAACAGGCTACAGAGAGAAAACACCTCGACCCCGGCAGCGATGATAACTGTGTCTTTATTTGTATTAGAACAGTGATCATGTGTACAGACACAAACTCCATCAAATGTCTCTGCAGCTGTTACAGCCGACTGACCTGATCTGATCAGAAACAGACGTCGCTTCATGTGACGCTTCAGAGGAAAGGACGTCTCATTTCTCTTAAAACCTGTTTCCTCGTTTCCTCTCTCCTCGCATGGAAAAGACGCAAGTGAGTTAAACTTGGAAGCAATCAAGAGATTTGGGATGCACCCAAGGTCTCTTGATCTTTCTCTGGCCGATGGCCTTTGACCTCTTCCCAGTGGATGCTGTGAGCAGTTTTCCTCCGGTGTTGATTGATGTTTCTCGTGTTAATTCCGTCTCTCACAGATGGACTGTTTCCCACAGCTGTGACAGGTGATGACATAATGACGTCACACACCACTCAGAGATCTTAAGTTGTTGAGTGGTTTGCAACTTTGAAGACTCGATTGACAGACAGACAGTCCAGCCCCACGAGCGAGTCTGATGATACTTCTAAGGGTGTGTTGCTTTTAAAGGTAGAGTAAGGTCAGAGTTCAAATGAAGATACTGGTCCGTGTGAGAAGGTTTCCTGTACATTGTGGTCTTCATGCCCCTATCAGTCACTGCATGAACACAGGTGGAAACAGCTCACCATCTTCTTCCTTCTTAGGTTTCTGCAAAGATCATGGTTTAGGTTAGAATACGTAAAATAGATACAATTGTTACGTAAGTGCATTAATTAAGTCCAGAAGTTACGAGACAGACCCATGGTGAAATAAGTCAACGTTGACTTGGTTTCAGACAGAACACTTCCTGTTTGTCTGGTCCATCCAGCCTCCCCTCCCAACCACCCTACGCGGACTCTCTCTGCTCTTTACACTGCGCCGGTTGCCTTGATCGTCTAACACTGACGCGGTTGGGTTTACATTGGAGATGGCAGAGTGTTGCACGCTTATACGGACTCTGAAGCGAGCCTCGGTGCGTCCGCGGGGCACTGACCAAGCGTCGGTGTTTAGGCCCTTTTGGAGTGAGACCAGCTTGTCTGAGTACTGGCGTCAGATGGGCTACAGCTTTTGTCAGGGCAAATCTGTTCAACATGCCTCTGTAGTACTATATCACTCAGTAACCTCAGAGCAATATGCTTTGGGATTCATTATCTAACTCTTTAACTGCTTCCTAACATCAGTTAATACAAAGGCAGGGCCACGTTGTAGCTGTGACATCCACTATATACCACAGCGATATAAGTGAAACCGGACCAATAAATAAAGATCATAAAGCAGCCACTCCGCTCACGCGTCTCATGGTGAAACGGAGCGGTGCATCTCTCCGTCTCTGGGATCGCCTTGTGTGCAGGACCAGGGCCGTAAAGAACAGCTGTACAGAGCTCTTCCACCACCATTAGGTGAGCAGTAAATATCCCTTAGAGGGGAAGAGGACAGCGCTATATTACATCTCGACGGCAGAACCTCACACGAGGGGAGAGAGGTGTAAACCATCTGCATTCAGACCACCTGCACACCCAGAGTGAAGTGTATGGCGGGAAAGAAAATGGAGAGAAATAGCAACATTTAACCAGTACAGGGAGATCATTCTGTGCTTTTTTACTTTCAGTTTTCAGTCTTTTCAGTCCATCATTTCAGTTGCTTAATTTCTCCATCTCTCTCTTGTATCCTCATTTCATCTCTAAAACATCATTTCTTCCCAACCACCAGGGGGCGCCACATAGCACAAGCCTGTGCGTGATCATGCCAGAGGGAGAAGAGCAGGGGGGAGGTTTCTGGGACGATGATGTTGAACGTCAGAACTGTTACTGTGTCAAAGGAGTAACAACTCACACCCTATCAGTTTGATATTAAATCCTATGAGGTAATAAATGAAAGTAGGGTCCAGCAGAAACCGTTTGCTCGACTACAGGAAAATTTACATTTTTTTCTTAAAATATTATGACTTTATTTTTGTTAAATACCAACTTTTCGCTCAATATATACGGTTTGAGCTATTAAAGTCCCGGGGGTTGTAAATTATTTCAAATTAAATAATGTTTAATTGACATGAAAATTTGAAAGCAATACAGAATTCCTTACCCAATTGTATTCCATTACATTTAGAATTTCACCTGCTGAATGGAATTGTGTGCTTTCATGTACATACATAAAGACTATTTCTAGCATACATTGGTGGATTAGCAATTGACCAGAATGCAGGTGTTTGACACTCAAAATGAACTGCGGAGGTCTTACACATCGCTTTATATGTGTGTGTCCCCCTCAATGTTGAAACAAAAGCTAAGCCCTTGAATAGCTGAGGGTGACAAAAGACTCCAAGACATGACAAATTGAACACTTATATCAATAAGCCATTAATCAGTCCAGTAAGAGCGGCGCAGTGCCGACGAGAAGAGCAGCTTTAAATCAAGGTACAACACCACGATGGTGCTGATGTGTGTTCAAAGCCGCGGCTCAGGGATGGTGCCACACACCACGGACTCGGGCTCAGTGCGCTGGGCAGAGAAGCCGCTCATGCACAGCAGACTGGAACAGAACGTTGTCACAGAAGAGAGGAGTGCATCGGTGGGCGATGCTGTCTGTCTCTCAGCGGGGAAATCAAAGCAAACACAACTCTTTAATGACATTTAGCAGATGTGCGTGTCAGTGAGGAAGTGGTGTGTGACAGTCGGAGGAGGCCGGTTCCCCAGCGCTCTGGGACAATACCTTCACAGTTTACTTAAGGGAGCTTTTGGTCCGAACACCTCCAGGGTTTGGCTGACTAAGTATTTGATCGTAGAAATGTTTATTTTTTATTTAAACCGTGTGGATTTAAATTGTATTCCAGTGTTGTACTCACTGTGTTTAGTTAGGTTGTAGCTTGTAGTCTGTAGTTGTAGGTTGGGGGATTTTATAGTCCGAGTTAACAGACCTGGAACTTTCAATCAGATTTCTGGCACCATCAAGCCTCTGACTTAATTAGTGATGTTTGATAAACCACCTTAACCTTTTCAATTATGACATCTTTTATCATATTTATCAGGTATGGCCACCATTTATTTTTCCTTTGGTGAATGCAATGGGCCTCCGTAGTCCCACCAGTTTATTCCACTATCGATGCTGCTCTCCAGAATACTGGAGTATGTGGTGTAGAATTGGGACACCGCTATAGTCCTTTACTGCAACTCTACTCGGGCCTTGCGTGAGAATGAAATGGCGTGCTCGAGTAAAGTCAGGATATGCCTGCGTGTTAAACAAGCACTCCATCCACCGTGACACACACACACACCTCCATGTTGTATACACTGGTCTCTTGTCCTCCCGCAGTCACTCCATGGAATATTCCATCTCTTTTCTGCCTCCGTCATCACTCTTCTCTGAGGACCGCCCACTCATTTATTATTCAGGAGGAAGGAGCTTTTGAAAGATTCCTGCTTCATTCTGCTGGGACACACGTAACATGCTAACACACACGTTTACTGGCATCCATCCATTCATAGCGTTGACAACAAATACATTGACACGGTCAAAAAACAAGTGTATGCTTTGTATGGGGAGGGGGGTGCAAAACCGGGGAAGCACATCAAATACTTCTTTAAACATGGGGGGGGGGGTCTTTTATTTTGGCAATAGAGAGAGCTTTACACAAATGAACACCGCTTTTATGATTTTTGAAACGTAAAGCAGAAGTCTCATTTAGCCACTTGTTGGCAACCGCCTTTGCACTTCCGACACGAGATAGCTTCAAAATTCATGACATTTCATGTAGTATAAAACAAAACTTAAAATCTCTTAAGCTTGCGTTAACCACAGACCTTGTTTCAGGCATCGAACCAAAAACCTGTTAACAAAAAAACCCATCGACTTCGAGACGCAGGAACCGGAAGTGCAAACATGCCGACACATTTCCCGGTTTAAGGACTCGTTCCAATACCAGCTGCTCTGATTCAACAATGTCGGGCAGAAACAAGCGTGCATGTAGGCTGACATTAAACCGAGTAAGAGGAGAGGACCCGTATTCTGCTGAGGTGCACACACAGCGAGTGTGATGATGCATGTTTTTGTAAGGAGGATTTGCATTTTGCTTAAGAAGTCAGCTGTTTGTTTTGGTGATTACTCTCACTCTGTTTGCTCGTCGATGGTTGGAAAAAGTTTTTTTTTTGCTTTTTATTTTCGCTAATACTCCCTAACTTTGTTGTTAATATAACAAATTATGGTTATTTGTGATGGGGGGAAGGTCAGTTATTTTACCCGTCACTCAAAAAACTATTTGTATCTCTGGGGAGGGTCAGGAAAAATAAAACGCAAAAATGAAGTCCCACCCCAGCCACCAGCCCCTCTGGTGAATCACGAACACTCCCTAAGAATGCAATGAAGCAACTACACACACACACACACACAAAATACACACACTTCTACAATCATCCACACAAGCCAGCATAGACAATTTACACATATATAAGTGTCTATAAACACAAAAAACTACACTTATATCAAAGTGTATCCAAATCCCTGTTTTGTCCATCATGACAAGGTGGTGATCTGCGGAAGAAACCGGTTGATCCCATAAGCTGCTGGTTGCCATGACAGTGAACATGGAATGGTTCAACCTGAATCAATCTGATGGAAGGAGTGGAGGGGGGGATTACCAAGAGATTAGAATGAGTTGACAGAAGTCTCTCATCTTCCATTGGTTTTTCATCCCACTCACCTCACTGCTCTCAATCCGTCTCTTTAGCATGTAAATGTGGAATCATGTGACCTCATGACCCTGTGTCTGAATGCCTTGTCGCATCATCTGTCTATCTTCAAATTCCTTGTCTCGTCTTTCCACTGTACAATAAAAGTTTTTAGAAAAAACAACAGCAAGAAAAAAGTGGGCGATAGTCATGTGTGTGTTTGGTCTGCTGCTGATCAGCCCGCTGGGAATAAAGAGGAGTCAGGTATGAGAAGGATTAGGAGGATAGACGTTCACAAATACCCACATGCACTAATGCACACTCCAAAATGGAAATACTTATTCGTTCAAATGCCTCAAGTATATATTTCATAGGTGTCATGTCAGCCTCGCTAGCAGAAACGCAGAATGCCACGTGGTTAACGTTGTGAAACAATTGGTTCGTTTTAGGCAACAGAACAGCTTGGTTAGGTGAGAAAGAAGATCATGGTTTGTGTTAAATAATAACGTAACAACGCAACGTGACAACATAAAGCGAAACTACATAACAAGCTTTAAGTCATTGCTTATTTTTGGTTTCACAGGGGACATGGACACCTGAGTGAATGTCCTGTGTTTGTTTGACCCACTCCACCCGCCCTTAGTAGAGTTTCTCCCCTCTTAAACTTGTTATTATACAACATAACTTTCAATAACTGTCGCATGATGTTCACATCACTTGCTCTATGTGTGGCTCGTTGTACTTCTCATCGATTGAACCTGAATATATCACAACATATAAAATGTAAACGTGTAAAATAACAGTGAGCAGCAGAGCAGGGTCCGGCAGCTATGCAGCGCTGCGTGTACTGATAGTTCTGTTAGCTGTTAGCCAACACACTGCAAACTGTTATCCCCCCTCTGTGGGCGCAGGGTGGCGGATGGGGGGGTCAGAGATGTACTCAGCTGTGTGATCACTTGTGGCCCCTATCAGCCAGGGACTGGAAAAGCATGTGAGTTAGGAGTCAGCAGTCGGTACAAAACACTGATGGCAGGGGCTACCATGCAAGGTGCCACTATCCATTAGGACAACTACCCATTTACAACACATATACAGCCAATTGGGGCTACGTGTCTTGCCCAAGGACACATCGACATGGACTGGAGGAGCCGGGTGACCGAACCGCCGATCTTCTGACTGGAAGAGTGCAACCAGGAGAGCTCCTTCAGCATGCAGCCATAACTGGCCCCCCACAATGTTATGTAGTTTTGCAGCAGAATGGTCCCCTGGTGGATATAATGAACTGGGACCATCCCTTGAACTGGGACCACCCCATAACTGGGCTGCCCGTTAACGGTACACGTCATGTGTACCGTTGCTGAGTTGACATTAAGTTCGGGGCGACCGTGGCTTACTGGGTAGAGAGGGTTGTCTGCCAACCGAAAGGTCACCGTTTCGATCCCCGGCTGCACCGTGTCCTGTGTCGAAGTGTCCCTGAGCAAGACACTGTACCCCTAACTGCTCCCCGGGGCCTGTCATTGGCAGCCCACTGCTCCCTATATACACAGGGATGGGTCAAATGCAGAGAATGATTTCCCCACTGTGGGACTAATAAAGGAATGTTTCTTTCTTCATAAGCTCATAAGGAGCAGCTGCACTCAGCCCTCAGCCCACAGTTGCTTCCATAGAGGTAATTACACAGACTGTACCACAGCACTGTGTAGCCAGGGGTGGATGGAGGTATTGAAGGAAGAGGGGGATGGGACGCCGGAAAGAGGACATAAAAGTGAACGAGTGAAACAGGCAGGGAAGGAGCACCGAGGGAGGGAACGGGAGTGAGTGAGTGAGGGGAGGCAGGAGGCAAGAGGGAGATGGTGAGAGGAGGAGGAGGAGGAGGAGGAGGAGGAGGCACTGGAGTAGGGCAGGTTCTGATGTAACACAGTGTGTGCAGGGGGCGGGGCTTATGTGAAGTGGGAGGCCGGTGGGGATAGAGAGGATTGTCTGCATCACTTTTAATCTGCCTGTCAAAAGTGTAGCAGGCAGAGCTCTATACTCTCCCGCCCTCTCTCTCTCTCCCTTCATCTCCTCCTTCCTCCTCTTCTTCTCGTCTCACCTCACTTTCGTGAATGTCTGTCAGCCTCTCCTCACTCTGGCTCTGTCACCCTGCCCTCGGCTCCATCTGTCACTTGCTGTGGTAGTGTCGGTGCTGGGACATCAGCGAGGGTCTCTCCCACCACCTCTCTGTCTGCCTTACTCCGGATAGTGGACATGAAATCTAGCAGGACTCCCAACAAGTCAGCAGTGGTTGCATGCCAGCCCAACAACGTGAGTGGGAAATCACTACTGTGTGTGTGTGTGTGTGTGTGTGTGTGTGTGTGTGTGTGTGTGTGTGTGTGTGTGTGTGTGTGTGTGTGTGTGTGTGTGAGTGTGTGCGCACATGTTGTGATATTAGTTCATCATTTCGTTAGCGATGACCCGGAGAGTGGATGGACAATAGTTGTTTGTCCATAAAAGTTGGCAGGATGATATTGTTTGTGAATCTGTATGGCCAAGAGTGTGAGACTGTGTGTGCATTTTGTGTGAAATGTGATGTGTGTAAATGGCAGGGTGGGCAGACAGTTGAAACAGCCCAGCCATTTACAACTTGTATTAACCGAGCTGGGCATTGGAGAGGAACTGGGCACACAGATAAGAAAGTGTGAGTGTGTGTGTGTGTGTGTGTGTGTGTGTGTGTGTGTGTGTGTGTGTGTGTGTGTGTGTGTGTGTGTGTGTGTGTGTGTGTGTAGGTCTGAGAGAGACAGAGGGAATGTGTGTGGCACATTCTTACATAACCTCAGAGTAAACCCCATTGTAAATGAATTATTCAAAAGAAATATTTTCCTATTTTAGATTCTCAGGCTTAAAGGGACTCTGAGAGTTTTGTTACTACTCTTGTTTGTCTTACCCAAAGACTTGGTCAGTTGTCCAACGCTTCAACGTGACAACATTCGTTCGATACATGCATCCACTGTCTTTTCAAAAAAAACTTCTGTTTTCATAGGAGACAGCTCAGGTTTAGGCAACAAAACTACTTGGTTGAAAAAATATGGTGCACCGAAGCTGCAGCCTCTGGGTCCGAAAAGTGAAGCAAATGTGGAAGTGTCTTAAATTTGCATTCCTTCTAATGGCCAGCAGGGGGCGACTCCTCTAGTTGTAAAAAGAAGTCAGATTGTATAGAAGTCTATGAGAAAATGACTCTACTTCTCTCTTGATTTATTACCTCAGTAAACATTGTAAACATGAGTTTATGGTCTCAATCTCTAGTTTCAAGTCTTCTTCAATACAGCATGATGTTCATTTAGTACATTATGGTCCATCATAACACCACAAAGCAGGGAATGCTCTGGGACAGGGCTACCTTGTGATTGACAGGTCGCTACCACGGCGTTGTCCGGTCTGGGAGTTGTCCGTGTTTTCGTCTTGGAAAGACCATAGTTAGCAAATTGTAACTCTTTTGGTGTCATAAAAATGATTCAGCGTTCAGTTGAACTTAGCTCCACCCTCTCGTGTCATATTTGGTTGCACTAAAACAAGATGGTGGGCCAGTTTGAGAGTTGCAATGCGCCATTCACGCACTACTAACAATATCAATAATTTGAATCCTCCAGCATGGCGTCATTGCTTATTTTACTGCCAGACTATTCTGAGTATATATTTGTACATCATTTGTGAGAATACAGTCTTTCCTCAGAGACCTCGTGGTCTGGTTGAGCCCCCAAAAATGTATGTTGTTACAACCCTCAATATTAAGGGGAGTTAGCAGGTTTTCTGCTAACATAAAGTCATGATTGGCGTACAGTATCATTACTATGCACACGCAAGCTACTAACGGAATGTAACCTTTTGCCTTATTTATGATGATGACGACGACTTGGGGTGATGCAGAGTTATGTTTTGTGCAAAAGCAATTCAAAAGTTAATGTGCACTTGTTGCGTACAACCAACACATACAACCAGACATAATATTATCAATTTCCAACTCAGACCTTTTTAAAGTGACGCATAGGACAACTACATTGATAGCTGTAAACATGAGAAACCAACCACTGAGTTAATTTGTATTTATATATCTCCCAGTAAAGGTAATACAGAAATGAAAACAGTCTCTGTAAGATCTGGGATGACACACTTGCTTTGGGATATTTTGAGTCACAAATCATCGTTATTTATGGATGATATTTAACATCAGGATACTTTTTTATCGTGAACAAACAATGGAACTATTAGTAATGCTGTTTGATGCCTATAAGCAGGGCTTTAAATGTAAGTATTACACATCTTTACCCATTTTTTAAATTGCTCCCTCCTTTTTTTAGACTCAGTTCTGCAGTCACAGAAAAACAAATGTATTCATTAAAAAATGAAATAGAAGGGAAACGTAGCACTTGTATAACAAACGTTACGGTACCTTTAAGGACATGTGACGTCTACGATCCTGCACCTGATGCTGTTCCCTCCTGTGGACAGGGAGCAGCGTTTACATTCATTCAGGTCAATGGGCAATTAAAATGTTGCTTTGGTCACAAGTTTCACTTGCCTTGTTTGTGAATTTTGTTTTTCATTTGGGGAAATATTTTGTCCTGCCTATGATTTTGGGTTCACATTCGTGATTTAGATGATACATTCACAGCATAATTGTTTTTCATGCTCGATATTTACAAAAACATGTTTTTTACATTTGTATTACTCTGAGCTTAATTTCATGGCATATCCATGAACTTGAGCCTGGTATGATCAAACATCATGATTTACTTTTTTACATGTGACGAACTTCATGGAGCTGGATTGTAACTCACAAACTAAACCTGTGTGACAGTCCTTGTACTATTTTTCTGCTTCCACACGTTACAGTGTTAAATCATAAAGACTAATGAGTAATGGGCCAGTGGAGGGATCTCTTTTGAGTCCCCTCTATGCTGTGGGGCCTGGGGGCTCCTTCTTACATCATGCATTAGCAACAATAAGAGTACAGCTCTCTTTCGCCTCAGCTGCTGCAGATTGAGGATCCAAGTGGCTGCAGAGTGCTGGGAGGCTGGACAGGGAAAGCCGTGATGGACTCAGGAATCTCTCCAAAACCATACTTATAATAATACACATTCAAATTGTAATGGTTCCATTTTGAAGCCACAGGTTCCTCTTTTAATGACAGACTCTTCAAATGGGGTCCTTAAGAATCTTTCCCTTTTTCATTCAGTTAGAATGGTTCGATGATATTAACCTAATCTGGAAATAGGAGGGCCAATCTGTTCTGTTCTTCTGATCGATCGATTCATTTCATGCTCCAGCTGAGGATGTACAGCAAAGTCAATAGGCAAAGGAACAGACAGAAGAAGGGAAATTAGATAGATGGGAGAGAGGGTCGAGAAATGATGGTAGTTGTCTTTTCACCAGACCAGCTGATAACACTCTTGATCTTTGGTCTCCCATGTACCTTTTGTCAGAGAGGGCTAGGTCAAGAGGAACAGGGCACAGAAGACCACATTCCACGTTTCTGAACCAAAATAATGTTTCATGAATATGTTTCATATCAGCCTCGCATCACGCTTGCAGAAATGCACAAGCGTGGACAGAAGGAACAGAAAATGATCAAACCCAAACTGTTGCCTCAAAGCCGAAAGCGCATGATTATCTAAAGTTATCTAAGTTTTCCCTTCTTTGAACTAAGTACAACTAACACAACTACAAACAGCCAAAGGCAAAAAGGTATGTGGAAGTGTTGTCCCCATCCCTTTGACCACCCAGTGTCCACCTTTAGAATTACACGATGAGAGTGTTTGTTGAGCTGGACTTTGTTTTGCTCTTCCAAAAGTCCCAAACAAACGTCTAAATAGATAACGGAACTTGCCGATATGTGCATTAAGTCTGCCTACATCTGTCTATGTCCCTGTAGTCTGACTCACCGGATGTAGGCTGGGTATAAGCCTGCCATTGGCCTTCTACTCCCCTCTTCGCTATCTGTGCTATCTATTTCACAAGACCCTCTTCTTGCTAGTTTTACCAATAGTCATTTGTATCTCCGCCACCAGGGACAGCAGCAGAGCCAAACCAGCAGCCAAGGAACCCTGGATCCCTGCGACGAGACCACCGACACAGAGGACAATGAGGAGGAAGACCTGGGAGTTCTGGATGACCAGAGAAGCATCATGCTTCACCTCCTGTCCCAGCTGAAACTTGGCATGGACCTCACACGGGTAAGTGTAAGATTCTACCTTCATCAATTAGGTTTTAGGTAGCGTTTGAAAAGACCAAACCTTCAACGAGATGGACCCTGTCCAAGAAACAATGCTGTCAGCCAGTTCCCGGTGCTGAGCGACAAGGTCCAAGCGAGAGTGTGCTGTAAAGCTTACTACGGTCAGAGCCGCGAGCCGCCTTCACCCGGGGCCTTTCCAAGCCGACATAGAGCGGGCAGAGGCTATTGAGTTGGGAGTGTGAACAGGTTGGATTAATGAACCCAGCCCGGCATTTAGACCAGCGCAAATGGTAGACCACAAAACGCTGCAGCGCTACTAGTTGTTACCACCAGTACCGTGGTGAAACTAGTGTCTATATTTGGGCCAGTGCTATAAATAATACACCATCTCGTCTTCAATTAACACTTGCCTTCCTCTTTGTCCCCCCCGCCCTGGTTTTTGGTTGTAGTTAGTCAGATGTCCTCTGGTCATGTGATTGTGATGACTCTCTCAGACCAGTGAGCTCAATCTGATTACTGCTGGACCAGTGCTCTGGATCACAGGGATAATGTGCCAACAATGTGCAACAGAAGGGGATTCTGACCTCGAATACCTGAGAGACGGGGGGGTCTGTGAGCAGATTATGGAAGAACCATTTGCTCTTGCCATGTCCATATTGACTCGTGGTGTTGCAGTGTGACAGGGATCGACGTTTTGACTCCGGCCCTCCGGTGTGGCTCGATCAAAACGTCACATTTGACTGCGATGTGTCATCATATGGACAGTCAGGTTGTGTAACGGGCTTGACTTTATGTAATCTGAAGGACGATAGAGAGTTTCGGCAAATTACGAAGTAAAACTTTCCCCATGACATGAAACCACACTGTACCATTGGAGCTGTTAGTGGACCTATAATACATATGGGCCAGTTCACGTGTCAGTCCCCTGATGATGTTTGTCAGGAAAGAGATGGGAAAGGACAGTGCTTGCTATCGCATTATTGATTCTACTCCTGCCTAAAATACACATAGAGCTGTCAAACAGCCCTCTGTCTTAGTTACCATGATATAACTTTATTGATTTATCAAGCTTAAGCTGGGATGTGTGTGTGTGTGTGTTTTTTGTTTGTGTGTATGAAATGCCGGTGTGTCACCAATGACTAGTGTTAATACAAGTGTTCTTTAGGATTGTAAGCTATAGGTGAATATAATTGTCCATAAAAGCCCAAATTTGATCTAAGTTGTTGCATTTTCCGAGGCAATCATACTTTACTTTTACTTTTACTCAAATGACTAAAAGAGTGTATGAGTGATGTGATGGAGGCCACGCTATAAGGAAAGCAAAAGGATGAAAGGAAAGAGAAAATAAATTAGATACCGCCGTCACATTCCACTGCAGCAAGACAACAAGATACAAACGCACTTGCCTTGGATGACTCAACCGGCAATATAGACAATGAAAATGCATTTCCTTTCAAATGTAATCGACAATGCAGTTTCCTTGTATGGGAACCTCATTTCTAAGATCTCAGGCTGGTGTTTAAGGATAAGAAGGTATCTGTCCTGGAGGTATTCAAGGGTGCTTTAGAGACACATGAGTCACATTATGGGTCAGGTTTCTGTGGATCCTCTCAGACGCCAGCTTGTCTTTCATGTTGAAAGCAAAAACACCTCTGTTCACTTGTGTATCTTTTTCATACAACCACAACTGTAGGACGTCTGCACAATGATCACAGTAGATTTTACATGTTCTTGTTGTCATCTCTGTCCATCCCTCTGTCAGGTGGTGCTCCCTACCTTCATCCTGGAGAAGCGCTCCCTGCTGGAGATGTACGCCAACTTCATGGCTCACCCCGACATGTTCCTCTCCATCACCTCCGGCTGCACGCCAGAGGAGCGCTTTGTCCGCTTTGTGGAGTACTACCTGACTGCCTTCCACGAGGGCCGGAAGGGTGCCGTGGCCAAGAAGCCCTACAACCCAATCCTGGGTGAGAACTTCCACTGTTCCTGGTATGTGCCTCGGGACCGGGTTCGACCTCTCAGGACTACCAACTGTACCGCGCCCAACTCGGCACCCACGGCCACTTCTACCATTCCCGGGTCCCCACAGAGGGGGACGGACGGCAGCAGCAGAAGAAACTCAGACTGCTATCGTGTTCGGTTCGTGGCGGAGCAGGTGTCCCACCACCCACCTGTGTCGGGCTTCTACTGCGAGTGCAAGGAGAAGAAGATGTGTGTCAACACTCATGTCTGGACCAAGAGCAAGTTCCTGGGCATGTCTGTTGGAGTGTCCATGGTCGGGGAAGGTAAGACGTGTAGCCTGTTCTAAAAAAAACAAGTGTGTGCCTGATTTCCAGAGCATTGCAAATAATTGCACAAGGAACATGGTTACAGGTTGATATTCTCCTGACCTCGAAGAGCTGTTTCTTCCATTTGTTTGGGATTGTAATGCCCTGCTGTGGTGCAGATGGTACAAGAGTGCACACTATGTAAACCTACGAACAGCAATGCACTGTAATTCGTATACAACCCACGTTATCATTTTGTATGTACACCACATAATCGTGACCCAGGACAGGTGATGTAGTACAAAGAGGGGAGGAAAAGTTGGGGTGGATGGGTGGGTCTAAAAACACCAGACAGGCAGGCTGGTCTCATCCAGCGTTCGTAGCTATACCTAATAAAATGAGTGTGGCGTAATTGGTAGATATACCCCACAAAATCATTGCTTATGTTATCAACTTAATCATAAACGAGGACGTATAGAAAGGGCAGTGTTTGGGTCCAACAATCAGCGATCTTTGACCCGGGAGACTGCTGTTCGGTCCCCATTTGGAACAAGAAGTCACACTGATTTATTTATCAGGTAACTTGCGTACTTCCGTAACGGCACTTCCGTAGTTATTTTGACCCAAACGGCGATCTGTTCCTAAACCTAACTTAGTGGTTTTGTTGCCTAAACCTAACTTAGTTGTTTAGTGTGAAGACAGAAGTTTATTTTGAAAAGACCATATGCATGTAATGATCGGAAATTTCGTAGGAAAACGCACAAAAAATGAGTAGTAACTTTTCTTAAGATATCGTACAAACTGTTGTATGAGGATAAGTTGACCCAGGAGACGGCTGTTTGTGTCCCGTGTGAAACAACGTCGACTGATTTGTCACATAACTACCATTCTTAAGTAACGTAACTTTCTTAGTTATTCTAACCCAAATGTTGACCTATTTGTTTGGTAACTTCTGAAATGAATACTTTAGTAATTATTTTAACCCAAACCACGATCTTTTCTGATACCTAACCAAATAGTTGTTTGGCCTAAACACCCCAGGGTGTCCAAACACACTGATTGCTTGTGTTTCTGGACATTTGTAGGAAAACACAATCAAAACCCAACAAAAATGATTGTAAGTTATCATACAAACTGTTGGATCTGGCAGAAATGTCTTAATAATGTTGGATGAATTAAATAAATTGCCAGTACCAAAAACCAGTAGACATATTTGGATCATTATTAAAAGAAGTTCGTGGGGTTTAGAATAACAATAACGAGAAAAATATCAGAGCAGTCTGTTGTCAGATGGATTAAATGGTTAATCATTAGCGCAATCTAACATCCACAGCTGTTTGCAGACTGTACAAGAGCCTCCTTCAGCTGATTAAATCCCCACAGCTCTCCGTAACAGCAGCACTCGTATGTGTGCTCCATCTGCAGCCTCTAATTGGAAAACCGTTTCAGCAAAACAGAGTGCTGTCATCCACGTTTGCATTTTGTCTTCACATTGATTACATCTTACACAGCTAACGCCAGGCCGCTGCGAAACTAGACAGACACTGGACACCCATGCATCGGATGAGCTGACTTCAAACCTATTCCTCAAGTGTATGTGTAGGACAGCGCCGGGCGAGGATAAGGTGACATCCTGAGGATGCATTGAGCTCAGAGTGACAAATGCTCCTCACATCACCGAAGTCACTTAGAATCAGTGGCCTCTGCCAGTCCTCTCTGCATCAGTCATTTTGTAGAATAACAACTGTCAGCTTATATGAAATCATGTAAATGGATGAAACAAATAGCTTCTCTACCTTTTGGCAGCAGTTTGGCAACATATGAGCATAACCAAATTTAACTGAATGTAACCTCAAGATAACTTTAGGACAAAGTAACTAAAGGCAACCAGCTAAATCGTGTTACTTATTTTATTAATAAGTGTGTGTGTGTTTATGAGAGAGCGAGAGAGAGAGAGAGAGAGAGAGGAAAGCAGGCCAGCATGATTGCGTAGCCTCAGGCCAGTGAAAGCTGGCTGTAATTAGGCCAGCAGTAAGCATTCATTAGCGGGGACCAGTCCTCGATGACTCCTCCTTATCACGTTTTACTTTTAGAAATTTGCAAAAGTTTGATAACTTAGTAGTACACAGGAGATAAACATCACACAACTTCATATGACAAGAGCTGTTGTACGTTTAGTGGTGACGATGTCACGGTCCTAAACCCGTGAAACTCACTTCCCTTCGCCGCACAGCCAGCTTTGTCGCAACAGCACATGATGCCTTTCGACATGCGGATGCAGATGTATGAATACAAATACTTGCTGGTGAAAAATGCCACGTGCCACGGGCCTAAAACTCTGGGGAAAAGCCCCTTTACTCCATGTCCCAGGAACCGAGGGGATCCTCCACTCATTGCCAGACGCAGGTTGATGCTGTTCGCTCTGCCGCTGCTGCTTTAGAAACACGCCCAAAGGGAAAGTTCATGCCAGAAAACACACGCGCACAGGAACTCCATGAGACCATTGTGCAGTGTGTGGCTGCATGACCGTGTTTTAGATGAGAAAGTGTGTGTCCATATGTGTGTGTCTTGGGCAAACAGATGTGTATGTGTTAGACCTGGGCCCATGGCAGCAGACTGGGCACAGGACAGCTGTCTGTTATATAAGCAGCAGAGAGGGAGGGCTGGACGGGAGCTCACGGGGGACAGGAGGCAGCCTAAATCAGAGTCAAAGCGGGATTCTGAATCGCAATGCAATGGCATTGTTTTAGCTCCTCTGACTTTCTCAAAATCCATGGAAGCTAGAGACAGGATCTCAAGAGGGTGAGTCCAACATACAACAAGGCTCACCATAGTCAGTAGGATCCATCCTCTGGGGACCAGGAATGTCTGTATGCGACGTCATGGCCATCTATCCAGTGTGTGTTGAGTTATTTTATCCTGGACCAAAGTGGTGCCATCCCCAGAGCAATGCAGGGCAGCAGGGCTGAAATAACTCCGCACAAATCTGCAGCCAGAGGCAGATGGTGGTTTTCACAGCTCCGTTTATGTTTGTGGAGATAATGAAAGTTCGTTGACACTGTATCCGCTAACACTGCCACTTTTGATTCGCAACACGGTGATCAAAATAGTAAATCTGCATAACATGTGCTATATTCATCACAAGGGATTCCAAGAATATAACACGAAACCACACTTTTGCTGGAAATAAAGGTCATGACGGCGCACAGAATATCGTTCTTTTTACTCCACTTCAAATATGTAACTGCTATGCATTGTCTTTGTAGATTCACATGGTGTCTGAAGGTCTATTGTGTTAATCACAGCAGTAATTCTACATTAACAACCCGTTCTCACTCCCAACCTGTCAAATACCAATGCTTGGTCAGCGTTTCTTGGGGTCTGATACCGACACACAGAGGCACTCTTTAGCGTCGTTACGAGAAGCACCACGCTTTCAACTCACTCCAATACAAACCCACTCAAGTCATTATTAGACAGAGCAACCGATGTAGAATATAGACTGAGGAAGTTCACTCAGAGTGGATGGGATGAGAGGATGTTTGGGTCTTACAAACACAGGACTTTCACCCAGGAGACCAATGTTTGTGTCCCGTGTGAAACCAAGTCAATGTTGACTTATTTTATCGTAGTTTTGTTTTGTAAATTTCCAACTAAGGCCAGTTACATAAAAAACATTGCCTTATTCTAACCCAAACCACAATCTTTTCTTAAGCTTAACGAAGTACTTTTATTTTGAAAATATACAGTGTATAACTGACACATCCGAAACTGATGCTCCAGGGGTACCTAGAGCCTCATAGTTTGAAGTGTAGGGCCACTGACCAAGCATCGGTATTTGACTAGTTGAGAGTGAGAACGTGTTGACAACAGTTGTTTCTTTCCACTGTCTCTCTTTTCAACCTGTCCTCTTTCTCCCAGGTGTGCTGTATTTGTTGGAGCACGATGAGGAGTATGTGTTCACACTGCCCTGTGCCTACGCCCGCTCCATCCTGACCGTGCCGTGGGTGGAACTCGGGGGAAAGGTCACTATCAACTGTGCCAAGAGTGGGTACTCTGCCACTGTCACTTTCCACACCAAACCCTTCTACGGAGGAAAAGTACACAGGTAGGCAGAGAGCCAAAAAAAGCCACCAAAATCCCACTCTCTCTCCTCCCACCTCAGCACAAACACATTCGTTTGGAGCCAAGAAATTACAGGTGCAAAATAGATTAGCACCGTGTAATTGTATAAAAACAAAAAGCTATCCCAACCACTGGCATTGTGACCACAGTAAAGTAGAGCCTGTGTCTCTGCGAATACTGTATGTGTTAAGCACATGTGCATGAAGCCAGATATTATTAGTACTCCAATAACATTTCTTTCTGTATTTCAAGTGTCTTGAGTGATTTTATTTATTTGCAGCATTTTTTATGCCTCCGCACTGGCAACAGCCGTGGCCGGAGGCATAACATGTCGGGGTTGTCCATCCGGTCCATTATTCCTGAACACATTCAGGGAATTTCTTCAAATTTGGCACTAACATCCACCTGAACTCTGAGTTTGAATTGGCACCCGGCTTTTAAAAGCAATGGGAGTATTGTGAGTCTGATAATGTTATAGGAGTGAAGTGCTTAATCAAGGATTGTTTTAAGGAATGTAGACTGATTAGTATCAACCGTGGTGTGATAACAGTGGAATGGTATAAACTATTTACAGATTCAAAGAATGAGCATCCCATTGACTTGTGTTTGTCCTCAAGGAGGGAATCTTATATCTAGATTGTCTTTGAGCCAACAGGCTAGCAAAACACCTGCTGGTATATTTTGCAGATGTTCGGAACATGCTGTATTGTGTGATAATGACTTGTTGAAAGGCAGCACATTCTAACAAAATATACAGGTGGCCACCTGTACAACATGCTGCTGATAATAACAACATGGCTGTGCTCGTCAGTCAGGAATGCTAAAGAACCCGATGTTTATTCCTCACAGAGTAACAGCAGAGGTGAAGCACAACCAGACAGGAAACATCGTGTGCAAGGCCCAGGGGGAGTGGAACGGGATGCTGGAATTCACCTACAGCAACGGGGAAAGCAAGGTGATCGATACCTCCAAGCAGCCAATCATCAAGAAGAAGGTCCAGCCTCCAGGGAAGCAGGGCCCGTATGAGTCACGGTGAGTCTTCGCGTTTCACTTCAACACGTCAAGTCTATTTCGTTCATTTAAAGTTAAACACTGTTTTAAGTGCTTCCACTATTGTAAGTCGTACGATACGTATAGCTCTGTCTTGGTGCATTATCAGTGTGGCGAGTGCAGCTTGTAGCAAACTAAAGCTGTTGTTCAGGTGCTTTTATCTTCATGCTCGACTCGGCCTTATATGTGAATGGGACCAGGGTCTCGTCTCAGCAACTGACTGATCAGAACTTTTGCAATTAAGAATCATGAGACCTTATTTTAGTATTACTTTTAATCTATTTATTGACCCCTTCACTGTACGGTTTATCAGGCCCAATGATGGTTTATTTGTTCATTCATTAAGCCCATAACCGAGTGCTCTTGTTCTGTGTGTCCCGGTTCTGTAGGCGTCTTTGGCAGCACGTCACAGCGTCGCTGAAGGCGGGAAATATGGACGCAGCCACAGAATACAAACACCGCCTGGAAGAGAGGCAGCGCAGGGAGGGCAAGCAGAGAGCTGCAACCAAAACCCCCTGGAAACCCAAATATTTTATTAAAGAGGTGAAGAAGAGTGCACGCCAGTGACGTCCACCGTCTTAGTGTCACTAGAAGTGGCCAGTAACCGGTTCTATTGCCATCACAACTTAGGAACTCAGCCAACTCAGTGTTGAGTACGGCAGGGGTTCCTTTTCCGATACGAGTGTCCTGGGACAGACGATATGCTGTACCGATTATAAAGCCCTCTAAGGCAAAGTTGTGATTTGTGATTTTGGGCGAAATAAATTGAATTGAACTGACACAATAACAAACAGACCAGGTCAAGCAAAAGGTAAAGAAAATGAAAAAGGTTTTATTACTCGATTGGGTCCTTTCCAAAGTGTTGTCACTGATAATAACAAGCCGAGCCTACGTGGAGTTGCCCCGAGCGATTACATTACAACCCGTCTGCAGTGTTCTCCCTCAATACTGGAGCAAGAATTGCTGTCCCCATTAGTCACTTAGACACAGAAACACGGGAAAATAGGTGGAAAAATACCCTTTAAGTTGAGTTGCTGTTGACTCTTTCATTCTGCGTGTGTGTGTGTGTGTGTGCGCGTGTGTGTGCGCGTGTGTGTGCGCGTGTGTGTGTGCGTGTGTGTGTGCGTGTGTGTGTGCGTGTGTGTGTGCGTGTGTGTGTGTGTGTGTGTGTGTGTGTGTGTGTAGGGTGAAGGCTGGGTGTACCACAACCCTCTGTGGAAAGCTCACTGACCAGGAGCCTCGGAAGCAGCTGTCCAATCCCAGACGACTAGAGGGGAGCGATCGAGGCCGAGGGCTGGCCGACAAAAGATGCGAGGAGAGAGGGAGAGAGGGCGAGAAGGAGGGAGAGAGGCTGAGAAGAGGAGATGGAGAGAACAGAACAAGTGGTACCAAAGACAGGAGGGGAAAAAGGACACACTTCCAGTCCTGTCCAATCAGAGACATGTTGGCTCAGCAGTGAGTTGAGACCGATCTTACACGGGTACAGCCACTTTTGAGATTCCAGTATTACAGACGGAACGGACAAAACGGGACAATTTTTTTCTGATACTAGATCCAAACAACCTCCCCCCCCCCCCCCTCACTTTTTAGTCGTTTGCACAAAGTACTAAAGAACCTTGTCGGTCACAACAGTTTTGCACAGTTCACTGTACAGTATAGCGTAAACTGCATACGTGTGAGCAATGTGTGTGTTTTTATGTTTAAGTGTACGTTTGTGAGAATGGATGGATGAACTATTTAGCCACTATGAAAAACAACCCAGGGTGGAATGTAGTCGGACTAGTTTCTATTTTGAGCTGAAGCTGCAGCGCACTGATCTTTTCTGTGTTGGAACTCATTTCAACGTTGTATGACAGAGAGCTTTCTTTTCTTCATGAAGGGAAGGCTCCATCCTTGATCATATGGAGGTTCACTTTCACGGTCATAACATCTAATAAAAACCCTCCAGTCAACCATTATGTTACAATAGACATGGGCTGGGAAAAGAAGTGCATCTGTGCCCCATTATACACCAGCTAAATATCTCACTGGGACATTTACTGTGCTGCAGTTTGATCCTGAAGCTGGGAAAAGGTTCTAGCTTTAATAGGTCACTTCACTCATGTTACATGTTAGCCGGCAGAAATACTCGCTCACTTCCCTCTTGTGGTATCACTCCATGCAGGGACTTTTAGTTTTATTTGTCCAGGTCAGATGACAGATTTACATGACACTCTCACTTATTATATTTCATTTATTTATTGGATTTGGGAGAGCTGTCTCAAACATGGTTAAAATCAAGATATGAGCCGTGCGGCTTTACAGCTAAAGTGTAGTCGTACAAAGTCATCTTTGCTGCTTAGCTGTGAGGTTTCACTATTTAGCCTGTTGACTTTGAATTCTGTGTCCATAGATGAGCGATTAAAGGTACTGATTACAATTCATGTTTAAATGTAAATTTTGACCAGAGTTCCGTCTTTGCTTTTTATAAGTTTGATGGTTTGGTAAAGTTACTACAAGGAACTTTTCCCTGGTTATGAAACAGACTCAATGTAAGGAGACCAGAAACTCTTTCAGCTCAGACTCCAGCAAACGCCTTCAAACCTCCGGCGGGAGGTGTGGAGCTCGGCACCGGGCAGCAGCGGCTCCGCCTCTAGATGGGACCAGCAAAGACCAGGTGGTGGTCGGGAGGATCTTTCACGTTGTCCAGGACGACCTATTTATCGACTTCGACGGGAAGTGCCTGTGCTGGTGGACGGACAGTAGCTTCACCTGGAGCTCACCAAACCATCAACACCGACACCATGCTGCTGGAGGCCCAGGCCCTATTAATGGGCCCACTGGAGGGAAGGGAGGCACGTGAGAACCAGAACTCACTGTCAGAACCTGCTGCCAGTAAAATTCCAAAGGGACTTTCCAACAGCTGATCTTAACAACATGAAGCTGCGGCGCTCACAGAAACACTACTGCCTTTGTCCACTCGGGCCGCCAAAATCGAGACAAAATGAAAGTTCCTTGTAGTACCTAACTTGAGTTGGCCTCCTGCAGTTATCTGGCTCCTCCTACTAATGAGCTGCTCTACCTCTGACAAGGTGCATCAAACCAAAACTCCATCGCCTCAAAGAATCCAATAATATATCCGCTTTCTTAACCCTCCAACTCTTCCCACACACTGTTCCTCAAACAGCTGCATCTGACCAATGAAGTCACAAGTAATGGTTGATGTGTATAGGAATGCCTGAGTGTCTGCTATTTGTAACTGATAAGTGCCATACTGCACTTTGTAGATACATTTGTAGTGAGGGTCAGGACCACTGCACCAGTGTGGTGTGAAATAGTCCAGTACTTATGGGAGTACCTGACCAAAATGGATTATTGTAGTACTTTGAAGTCCAGTCTTGTGGATCCAAGTATGTGAAGTAGATGACTCAACGCTAAAACAAGCAGTCCTGAAGTATGATAATCTGTAGTATTTTGATCTGCAGCATCGTAGCTCTATTTCTCTCTATTCTCAATCTTTGATAGAAGCAGCGTTAACTGGAGCCAGGCTCCTCCTGAAGCTTTGACACCTTGTCCTCCATCTGATCTTTGTAGTAAACAAACCTATGCAACACGTGACTGTAGACCGTAGTCTCAGGGTGGGGGGGGGGGGGGGGACTGAACAAGCTCTGTATTTGTTTTTCAAATAAAGATCTCTTATCACAGCTGTCGTCTCCTGGATTGTTGGGTGCTTCTTCATTGTCTTGGTTCACCACATGGTACACTTTAGGGGTGGGAATCGCCAGAGATCTCGCAATACGATATTATCGCGATACTTGGGTCACGATACGATATTATCACGATAGTTCGATATTATCACGATACTTTCACGATACTGCGATATTCTGAATATTGTGATAACATATATTGCGATTTATTACTTTTTTCAACTTCAAATTATGTCCCCAAAGGAGGACATAATAAGGAGTTCTTTCTCTGATGTCTCCATCTTTGTTTCGACCAACTTCCTACCAATCACGCACGCAGACCCGGCACCTCTGCTGACCTCACCAGAAAACAACTCAGCACCATCTAGTGGACTGAAAAAGCAACTGATTTTTTTTTTTTTTTTTTTTTTAAATAGTTTATATAATAAAATATCGATACTTGGCGTCCGTGTATCGATATAATATCGCCACGCAAAATATCGCGATAATATGCTGTATCGATTCCCCCCCCCACCCCTAGAACAAGTTGAATTCACCTGCCATGTTTAAGTTGGAACAACTTCCCAAAATGAAGTAAACGTATCAAGTAAACGTAACATGGTGAAAATATTTACTTACATTTTTAAGTAAAATCAACTTGTCCGATTTTACAGTCGGGGCAGGCTGTTAAACATAGAGAGGTGAAGTACCAGTGCAGTACATAATACCAGTAATTCAACAGTGTAAACACTCTCAGTAAGTTATACTCAAAGGTTAAAGTTGACATAGTGCAGAATGACACACTTCATATTGATATATGTACATACTGTATATGTATTATATTATTGGATCATCATTATTATTGACACATGGAAACCAAGCTAGTTGAGGTGGAGCTGCTGTAATGTTCACTATTTTAGTACACTGTTCAGTAGTTTAATCCATGACAATACATTATAAGTCTGTCAAATCTGAAGCTCATACCTGTGATCATATGCACGTAGAGGAGAAATATGGTGGAGTACATGTATTGAGAACCTCCTGGGTTGTACATCAGAATTTACTTACTTTTCACCACTGAGCATAGATAAATACAATATAAGACGAGATCTAAAGAGATCCGCAGCTGTGTGTCAGTGCAGCTGAACACGTGGAATAGTGGAACACCTTCACTTGGTGAACAGAGAAATGGACACTACTGCCATCTGTGAAAACTGCATTAGTATGTGCACGCTGCCATCTGGTGAGCAAACTGAAACAGCACCATCGGCAGGAAGGAGTAAGGGGAGTACGCCTGTGAAGGGGGGGGGGGGGGTGCAGCAGGAACAAGCAGTTCAGTTTGTGTTGTTACCACCTGGCTCAAGGCCGGCAACAAAGAGGGAATACAAACAAAACTGATGAGCAAAGATTTGGTTGCTCCATAACTCCTTTATTATAGTTGAACACACAAAGCAAATTGTTTCGTGCGCTGTTCAAGTATGCTGTCAGTTTACACAATGTGGCTGTTCAACATGTAGCCTACTGCACCCTCAGGACCAGTTTGATAGCACCATTATGAAAGGCACAGTAAAATAGCATTCACACACACACATTATTGTACGCAACGTTATTCTTTAAAACAAGGAATACAACTGTAAAAAAAGACAAAAAACAACAGTAAGTAGCTAATATCTGCAACTCTGTCTGAACGGGGAGAAATGCTCTTCCATGAGCTTTCTCTGAAAAGATATCTGAGCTCTTCTCTTCTTGCCACTGGGTGTGGAAGACTTAAAACATATGCAAACAGAACACAACTGACAGTTAAAGTAAAAATCATACCATAGCATACATTTTATATATATGTATGGTCAGCATTAACACTAAAAAGTGTGTTCTACATGATGCGGTAGTTTGGTGTATGCACCAAAACGTTGTCATTGCAATCTTCCAAAAATGGCAAAGAAGATGTCACAATCAGGCTTTGCCGTGTGTTATTCTGTAGCCCCTCACTCCCTTCACCTGTCCCTAATCAGTTCATTCAGTGCACCTGCCAGTCACACTCACCTCATCAGCTCACGACTCTCACCTGCTCACTCTGCCTCCTTCACTATTTAAACCCCTGTCCTACACACACCCACTGCCAGATCCTTGTTTTGTGTTCATCTCTAAACTACCAGTTTTTTGCTCATCCTGTTTCCCAGTCTGCCTGCCCTGCCGTCCTTGGATTGCCTGTTTGTTTTTGGTTTGTTTCATTAAACCTTTTCTTCACCACACCTGACTGCGTTTGAGTCCTCAGCATGCCCCGTGACAGAAGAAGAAAACACTAGAAATTATATCATATTAAAAAAGAGTTTTGCTGACAATAGTTATAGCCTATGAATGGCCTCAAGAAGACAGAAAGAAGTTCTGCTTTTACACACAGTAGATTTGACTTTATGCAGCGTAAAGTACAACATATACATATACACAGTATGTTGACACCTGTAGCATTCACCATGCAGACGCACGAGAAGTAGTCAAAGTGTTGGACTGTTTTGATCTGTGCAGCGAATGTGGTAAAATTGGAGCTTTTCTGGAAAGTTGGCATGCCACAGCAGCAGGGGGGGCAAAATCAGTGGCGTGTCCCCAACAGCTGGTTTACATAGAAAACAATGAGTGTCGGTGTTTTGAACCCACATAACAGTTGCCTATTGTGCAAACAATGGGCAACTAAGCATCAGCCATCACAGAAAACATGTCCCGCTCTATTAAATACCTTCATGTGCCGTGTTTGTACTACGTGCTTGTTGATGCTGGGTTGCACCAACAATATTTGTTGATTGTGATGGAGGAAAAAGAATAAAGCCATGACACAGCTACATGTTGGTTGTCCTCTGCAGGCTAATATGACAAAGCATAGGAAGTGCCTTCAAAAGTGACCCATGGTTCAAACAACAGCCATCTCTGTCATGTAGCAATATGGTTTTCATATATCCCTAATGAGATTTGGTACCATGTCACATGACATGTAATCATTGACAGTTTAATTAAGGGCTAATATATTGGCAACTAAATTAACAGAGGTAATAGCCTGTTAATACCCTGGTAATAAGCCTTGTTACAATATTGGGGATTCAGTTCGGTTACCAGACAAAGATGAGGCACAAACAGGAGGGTTCTAATGGGGAAAGACATCTCAGTAATGACATTGTAAAACTAAGCATCATCTAGTTGTATTAGGGAAATATTTTCTCAAAACATATTGGGGTAATATCAGTGAAATACCGTCATAGTTACATGAAAACAACAGTCAAAATGCTCCTTCAAATGTTGTTATTTCATACTTGGAAACGCAGATGGTGGTTTTGTCATAAAAACCAAGAATCAGGGCTGGAAAATACAAAACATCTGTATCTTCCAGATATGCTGGTAAAGGATGCTGTCCTGTTGTTTCCCTATTGTTAACAAGTTCATGCTGAGATATTTCTTTCCCTGCTGGGATGGTCTTCCTGTTATTCTCATGTTACTGTGATATTCTCTTTATTATCAGCAATATATTAACCAGGTTATTGCCTCTGTTATTACCATTGTATAGCCCCACTATTACCCTGTTCCCAATATATTATCACTTTATTATCATGTGATCTCTGGTAAAAAGTTCTACCTGATATTTTATTTAGACAGCCGTGTGTGTGCGTCTGTGTGTGTGTGTATGTGTGTGTATTTGTATTACTCCCCATGTGTACGGCTCAGAGCTGTTGGCTCAACACATGAGACAAACCATTGTGAGTGTGAATAGGGCTCAATAGCAGTGCAGGGGATTAGCATTAGAATGGTGTGCGAGTGCTGGAAGGCCAGTACTTGGTTTCTGTCACTGCAGCTCATGCTCTCTCCCCTCAGCCTCCTCCACACACTCCGCTCTGTGAGCTCCGTCAGTGGCGCCTCTCTCCCACTGCTCGTCATCTTCCTCACCTCGACCCTCCTTGTTCTTGTCTCCCCGCTGGCAGAAGCTGGTGCCAACATGGAGAATCACCTCACCTTCCTGTACTTCGCATATGGCAGCAACCTGCTGAAGGAGCGGCTCCAGCTCAAGAACCCGTCTGCTAAGGTCCACTGCGTGGCCAGGCTGAAGGTACGGCCTGATATCAGGAGCATCAATGTTCTGTCCCACTGTGCATACTTACGACCTTTTTCTCCTTTTCAGGACTATAGATTGGTGTTTGGGAACTACAAAGGCCTTGCCAGTGACCGGTGGCACGGAGGTGTGGCCACCATAGAGCACAGCCCGGGGGGCGAGGTGTGGGGTGTGGTGTGGAGGATGAGCATGTCTGATCTGGAGTCTCTAGACAGGTAAAGTTCTCACTTATCAATTCCTTTAATGGCCTCCCCTGGATCGCTGTTCCTGTGAAACTGACCTCGACTTGTGTGTTTTCATTTGCGTGCATGTGTTCTCAGTCAAGAGAATGTGACATTAGGTGCGTACACTCCCGTGGAGCTGTCGGTGAAGACGAAAGAGCAGGAGCTCAACTGTCGTACCTACATAATGAACAGCTGTGTGTACGCCCCACCATCGCCACAGTACCTGAAGGTAAGACCGCTTTCTCTGCATGCATGCTTGTGGGCCCTTACATCTAATGGAGGAGGGATTCTTTCTGGCATTTCACACACAGACAAAATAAAACACAGATCATAAGATGATAAATGCAAAAGTGCAGTTTAGAAACTGTGCATGTGTTGTGAATGCCAAACAAATTCTTCAACCCTGAGAATTTCATCATTCCTAACATTCTAGATGATAAGGCTGATGTTATTCTACATTTTTTTATTGCTAACAATTCTCACATAAAAACCCAAACCAACAATGTGTTAGTCCGTCTTCAAATACTTTCTGACTTCAGTGGCACTTAGCTTAAGGCCCATTGGTTCCTACTGAAGATGCAAAACTTTAAAAATGGCTCACGCATATACAGAGTTATGTTTTAAAAAGGTTCAGGCATTTCCTAAAACAACAGGTCACTGTAACTATTGGCAAACATTACCGAAAAATCGTGTATTTATTGGGGACTATTTTCAGTGGTGGAAGAAGAGAAGAGATAATTTATTAACGTAAAAGTAACAATACAGCAATGTATGTTTTTATTCATTATTTCCCTCTGAAATGTAGTGGAGTAGAAGTATGAAGTAGTATAAAATGGATATACTCAAGTAAAGCACAAGTACTTCAGAATTTAGAAGTAGGCCTACAGTTCATGAGTAAATCTACTTTTCTCAAGAACTATTTTCAGCTTCAGATTAATCCACATTTGGTGCCTAAGTGAGTACTTGGGTCAGCAGGTCGGTGTGTCTGGGATTGAGTCAAAATAAACTACAGTGTGTGTGTGTGTGTGTGTGTGTGTGTGTGTGTGTGTGTGTGTGTGTGTGTGTGTGTGTGTGTGTGTGTGTGTGTGTGTGTGTGTGTGTGTGTGTGTGTGTGTGGTTATGAAGGAACATGCCAACAGAAGGGCTTATTGATGTGTTTTTAACAACATGGAGCTCTGTGGCACAGAGGAAGAAGATATATCAGGCTTTGATATACACACACGACTTGTTAGGAGACACAGTCACTGCTGGAAAAAATAAATACATACACTCGGTTATGTATATTATACACCTCAATAAACCTAATGCAGTCTAATACAACAGCCCTGGAATAAATCCTGCATGGAGGTCCAAATGCATGGAGGTTCACCTCAGAAATACACAGGCGTATTTCTGAGGTGAATCCGTCCCAGGAGCCTGCTCAACACATTGGTGGAGGCCCTTCTCTCTCTATGGGCCCTCCCATTCCAAGGGCCCCCAATGCATCCTCACTGTCTGCACTGACTGTAGCTACGCCCCTGTGCAGTGCTACATTTGCAATCTTCAACAATGAAACCTATGATACCATCTTTGCATTTGAAGTAATTTGCTGCACAACTTTATAATAATATAATTATAACCAGTCACCCGTTAACGACATTATAAACCTTTTGCATTGTTTTTTAATGGACCTTTCTCACTCTATGTGATTCTCTGTGAATGTGGTTGTTTGAATGCCGTTGTTTTGAATCAGGAAGCTCAGAGAAGATGATCATGAATCAGCTCAGGGGCATCATCACCTATTCACTCCCATCCCATTTCTCTCTGTGAAGCATCTGGATCAGGAATCGGTCTACTCACAGCCCTCATCACCTGACCATGTGATCAACGGGTCACAACAGTCAGGACACGCCCCCTCAGCCATGCTGCGTTTTACAGCTCTGACAGCTAGTGAGCTCGAGCACCAGACTGTTCTTTTGCACATGTGAGAGCTCCAAACATGCTTGAGGGAAAGGCAGCGTGTGGTCACGGCTTTGTCTTCTAAAGGGGTGCATGCAAGACTCAACTCTACTGTTCCCTCCCTCTGTTATGCTGGGCCTCGTCCCTGTTTGAGCTGCTAGTGGTTCTCAAAGTTACCGTGGTCTTTGGATACCGACATAGTGTAGCTCACGCGGCTGTTATACATATACAGAACAATACAGCGTCCAGTACAGTACAGAGGTGGAAAGACTGTATTTACCCTCTGCTCAGTATCTGCTTGTATAATTCATTAATTCAGAAGGCCTTTACCTTTTCAAAAGTACGTTGTTCTCTTACATTTAACCAAATTGTGACTTTGTAATATCCTCCGATGTCTGACCATCTGAACCAACTCAACACAGCTGAGTGTCAAAACATCCACAGTGAGCTGGGAGGAAACTTGGGGATTTGTGGCTGTTATTGGTTATAAAGAGAGAAAATCAGGGACTTTCTTCATGGACAGTCAATGTATTCAACTCCATCAACCACTGCAGGTGATCATGACGGGAGCAGAGCAGAACGGCTTGCCAAAGGACTACCAGGAGAAGCTGAGAACAATCAAGACCAACATGTATGAGGGTCCTCTACCCATGATGGCTGAACTGGAGCGAGCCAGAAGGAGAGCCAAAGAGAGGGCCCACCACCGTTGAATGTAATACTCACATTGTGACAGTATAGAGGTGTGAGATCCACCAGAAACATATCACCATAAGGAACAATAACACAGGTATAAGACGACCATACTACAATGCTTATTTCTTGCTTGTAACAAGACTTTAAGTAATGGACAACCAAAATATTCCTTAGTTGACCAAACCAGCGTTTTTGTACCGTTGTGGCATGGTACAGCAAGTAGAGTATTGCAGAGTGATTTGTCACTTCTGCCCCACAGTACCAATCTACAATAAAATAACTGCCTGAAATGATAGCGGGTACAATGTTTTTACCTAAATAAAGCCAGTTAATAAAGTTAGTCACTGCTGGTGTAATATTTGTGATGCTACTTGTCATTTCCCACATAAGGCAACTGTACCATTGTGTAAAACATACCGGTACATTAAAGTGGTTTATGTCAACAACAATGACACAACTTCTACTTTGTCATTTCACTGAACTAAACAATATGATAGAACTAGAAAAAGCATTTCCTGCTGAAAATGCGTTGGAATGCTGAAAACTGAAATTAATCGCAAAAACATTGCTGAAAATAGATATCCAATTCAAAAACAAATTGCAAAAAGCTTAATAATTCAAAAAGTTTAAAGATTACAAATATGAAAAGTCATATCACACCTCTCCTGAAAGAGCTGAACATTTTGACAGTTTCTGTGGCTTAAAAAAAGTCAGTGGTGATATTTGTAGTAGTATAAGTATTATTAGTAGAAGTATTAGTAGCATTAGAATAACTACTAGTAGTAGTAGTAGTAGTAGTGATATTTGTAGTAGTAGTATAAGTTGTAGTTGTAGTAGAAGTATTATTAGTAGTAGAAGTATTAGTAATTAGAAGAAGTAGTAGAAGACGTAGTATCAGTAGTCATAGTAATAGCTGTAGTATTGGTCACAGTATTTAATATCACAGTAGTAGTAGTAGTGGTAGTAGTAGTAATAGTAATGGCAGTAGAAGATGTAGCAGTAGTACTAGTAGCAGTCGTACTAATAGCTGTAGTAGTATTACTACTTTTAGTAGCATGAATAGCAGTGGTCGTAGTAGCAGTTGTCATATAAGTAAGAGTAGTAGTGGTAGTAATAGCAATAGTGGTAGTAATAATATTGATGGTAGCAGTAATAGCAGTAGCAGTAGTAGTAATAGTAGCAACAGCAAAAGTTATAGTAGTAGCAGTAGTAGCAATACTATATTAGCAGCAGCAGTAGTAGTTGTCGCAGTATTAGTAAGAGCATTCATCTTTTTAACAAAAAAGCCTAATTTTGAGCTTGTTTAAATACAGTTAATCCATGGGGCTTTTATTTTGAAAGGGTGGTGCTGGGTGGGGGGAGAGGGGGAGAGGAGACATAATCATAATGTCTGACACACATAAACAGGTTATTAAATGCCTGGCTTCATCACAAGCATTTCAATTAGAATTCACTCTTTGGGGCTTTTATTTTGAAATGGGGTGTGTGTGTGTGGGGGGGGTCCTCTAAAAGTCTCTAAGACCTGAATATGAGAGAGAGAGAGAGAGAGAGAGAGAGAGAGAGAGAGAGAGACTCTGATAGCTCTGGCAAACTTTCTCATTTGGAGATTGTACTATGTTTTATCTTTTACAGCTTACATGACTATTGTCCTGCTCTGCCATGTCTTTCCTCGTCTCTCCCTCTTGTGCCGCGGTGTGTGTAAATGTCACTCGAATCAGGAAACTTATCAGAATCCTCATATCTGATTGGCCGAGCTGCAACACGTAACAGCTGCAACAAATCATGTGTGTGCGGCTTTTATTTTAAAATGGGGTGGGTGTGTGTGTGTGTGTGTGGGGGGGGGGGGATCCTCTAAAAGTCTCCAAGACCTGAATGACTGTATGAGAGAGAGAGAGAGAGAGAGAGAGAGAGAGAGAGAGAGAGAGAGAGAGAGAGAGAGAGAGAGAGAGAGAGAGAGAGAGAGAGAGAGGTGTATGTGTGTCTGTGAGACTGGATGTTTATCAACATCACTAATGTGTGCCTGAAGCCATTTCATGGAGATAAAACAAGGAAACACCTCTCAAACAAATCATCAAAACTCCCATAACCGTAGCTCCTATTGCTCCGATATTAATAATTGAGAGGAAGCATGACTTGAGAAACAGATCCTGTAAAAATTGTGTCTGTAGTTTAAAAAATGTGGCTTAACTAGCGATCTAGAAATGGGGTACCGTGTTCTGTGGAAGATGTTTTTGAAGCAAAATTTAACATTGGTCTCTATGGAGCAGAAAGTTGGTTTTCAATTAACGGCTTCTGTGTCAAATGTGTAAATCTGTGGGATTCCACAGTAATTCTTCTATGACAAGGACAAGATTAGCTACTTCTACATCCAGAAATTATGCATGAAGGGTGAAGAATGTGGACACAGTGGCAAAATACAAATGTTTTTTTCACAAAAATCTCAAGCTGCTCTTCACTCTAGCGGTGACATCACGCACTCTAAGCTGCGCAATACACAGCCATTATAAAGTCAGAAAAGGGATGAAAAATCATAAAAGTTAAATTGCTGCAGTTCAAAAAGTTTAAAAGATATCGGAAAGCTGAATTATGCGGCAATAGTTCAGAGTTTTCTCAACATTTGAAAGTTGAAATGGTGTCTTTAGCTGAAAGTATGAGGAAGTTGAAGGATTTGAAAGTTGAAGATGTTTAAGAGGATTTGAAAATCTTCTCCATAGAAACCCATTCAAAAAAAAGTTGCTAAAAGCTTAATAATTCAAAAAGTTTAAAGGTTAGAAATATGAAGAGATATAGCACCCCTCTGCTGAAAGAGCTGAACATTTTGATAGTTGAACGGTTTCTGTAGCTTAAAATATGAAGGAGAAGAAGCGTTTCAAAAAAAGGGGGACGGAAGAAATAGTGGAACTAGAAAATGCATTTCCTGCTGAAAATGCGTTGGAATGCTGAAAGCTGAAATTAATTGTGAAAAAATTGCTGAAAATTAAGAAATGGGAGACTGTCTGTCTGAAAAATGTTGAAGCCCGAAAGCATTTAAACTGCACTGCTGAAAAACCTTCTAGTTGAGATGTCTAACTATGGTGTCTGTAGCTGAATGTATGAGGAAGAAGAAGGCTTTGAAAGTTGAAGTATAACAGGATTTGAAGATTTTCTCCATAGAGATCCCATTCGAAAGAAAATTGCAAAAAGCTTCGTTCAAAAAGTTTAAAGATTACAAATATGAAAAGTCAAAGCACCCCTCTCCTGAAAGAGCTGAACATTTTGATATTTGAACAATTTCTGTAGCTTAAACAAATTTCAGAAGTAGTGATATTTGTAGTAGTAGAAGTTGTAGTTGAAGTAGAAGTATTATTAGTAGTAGAAGTATTAGTAGCATTAGAATAAGTAGTAGTAGTAGCAGTAGTGATATTTGTAATAGTAGTAGTAGAAGTCGTAGTTGTAGTAGAAGTATCATTAGTAGTAGAAGTATTAGTATTTAGAAGAAGTATTAGTATTCAGAAGAAGTAGTAGCCTAGTATCAGTAGTAGTAGTAATAGCTGTAGTAGTGGTCGTAGTATTTAATATAACAGTAGAAGTAGTAGTAGTAGTAGTAAAAGTAATGGCAGAATTTGAAGTAGCAGTAGTACTAGTACTAGTAGTAGTAAAAGTAATAGCTGTAGTAGTATTAGTACTGGTAGTAGCATGAATAGCAGTAGTAGCAGTTGTAGTATAAGTAATAGTAGTGGTAGTAATAGCAGTAGTGGTAGTAATAATATTGATGGTAGCAGTAATAGCACTAGTAATAGTAGCAACAGCAAAAGTTGTAGTAGAAGTAGTAGCAGCAGTAATACTAGAAATATTAGCAGCAGTAGTAGTTGTCGCAGTATTAGTAAGAGCATTCATTTTTTCAACAAAAAAGCCTAATTTTGAGTTTAATGTTTAAATACAGTTAATCCATGAGGCTTTTATTTTGAAAGGGTGGGACTGGGTGGGGGAGGGAGGGGGAGAGGAGACATAATCATAATGTTTGACACACATAAGCAGAGGTTATTAAATGACAGGCTTCATCACAAAAAGTTCAGTTAGAATTCACGAACTAACTAACTAGGGAAAGACCTCTAAAGATCCCTAAGACCTGAATGACTGTATGAGAGACACACAGAGAGAGAGAGAGGGAGAGAGAGAGACACACACAGAGAGAGAGAGAGAGGGAGAGGAGTGTATGTGTGCGTGTGTCTGTGAGTCTGTGTTTACCAACATCACTAATTACTGGCTCAATCGTGAACACCTGTGTGCCTGAAGCCATTTCATGGAGATAAAACAGGGAAACACCTCAATTCTAATTATTTATAAAAGCTGCCATGAGAGCCAGACCAACTTTAACTGCGCAGCATGCGTACACAATGGGCTACCCCATGTATCCTGGATTCCTTTGGAGCTTTAGTTGTGTGCACCCTATGAGATTAACACTATACTGTATGACAACAAGTTGCAATCAAGTGGGGAAAGTGTGTCAGGACAAGAAAACGAGGTCAGCAACAGATGTGGCAGAGAAACTAAAAGAGCTTGTCACCGCAGCGGATCTTAACATAAAAAATGTATTAACCCCCTTGAGTGTTGCCATTATTAGTCATGTTTATACCATTGGCCCTGATCTGCCACCCAGTAAACATACCAATATAAATACCAATGTTGTGTGACACAACTGGCTCAGATGACCTGGGTATAACTCAAAGAGGGCTGGAGTCTTGAAGTCACAAGGAGTAAGCACCTATCACAAACCACTGAAATAAAAGCAAAGTTTTTACCCACACATCTCTTCCTGTCTCTGTCCAAAATTGCTCTGGTGGCTCCTACGATGCACAAATGGTTTATATGACCGGTTTGGCTAACTAGTCGCCCAAAGTCACATTTGATTGTATTCTTTTTTGTAAACGCCTATGAGTGCCGGATCAGTCATCAAACACAGTTTGAAACCATAAAAAATACCCTCTAACTTCCGCTTTACTGGGACTCTGCTTGGACAGCCCAATATATTCAGTGCTTTTGGAAATTGTCTTTTATCCTTCTCTGGGATGGTTCTCGTTAATAACCTTCTCGTTTTATTTTATGTCATCTGTTCTTCTTGATGGGACTTTTAGCAGACAGAAACCATTCAAATCGACAGAGAAAATCACACCGAAACCGATGAAAATGAAATCATGTTGTGTCTCCTTTATGTTCAATAGATCCACGTGCTGTTAACACTACTCAACAGGAAAACAGGCCGAGGCATTGTTGCATTACGTATTATAGTTTTATGGTTTTTACGATTTCTTTACTTATTTTCATAATGCCCATCTTTTATAGTTTTTATCTCACAAGGCATGTGCAATATTTTTGATATCTTTCTTCCTTATTCCTTACGTTACTGACCTTGATGAGAGAGTGCAGTCGCTTTGCTGCTTGCTCTTGCCTCTGCTTGCCTCTGCTTGCATTTTCTTGCATTTTCTTGCTTCAATTTGCCAGATATATCACATATATCTTGCCAGATATATCACATATATCACTCTTCAACGTTTGAGTGAAGACAAATCCAGAAAGTCGTCGAGCTATTTGGATTGTTAGCTAATGCTAACTAGCAGCTAAGCTAAAGCTAAGTAGCAGCAAGATGCCTCCCTTCTCCACGGACGACTACTACAAACTCCAACAGAAGATTGCAGTCTTGGAAACAAAAATCCACCGACTAGAAGTAAACGTGGCGGTAAATGGACTGTGTGGGAATGATACCACTTTACCATGGACTCAAAACACTGGACAAACGCAAGCTAAGACACAGCTAACTAGCACAACCAGGCCTACCAAGAAACAAGAGGAGAGAGCAGATAATGAATCTTCAAATGGTAGTCCTCCCTGGAACTCTCTCGGTGCAAAGCCGAAGAGAAAATATGTGGGAGGACGACTAACAGGCAGAGCCCAGCGCCCTGAGGTTTGTGATGCGACTGGCTGGCCTGCATTAGCACACAGGCAGAACTCCTCCTCAACCCCTGCACCCAGTCGGACAAAGCCAAGGACCGCTGAGAAAAGTAAAACCTGCAAAACACCTCCACAACAACCAAGCCTACAACTTCAAAACCGATTTTCTCCATTGTCGCAGGATCAGAAATCTCCATCTGATGACCTGGATAAGCAGCTATCTCCTCAAAGCGGGGTAAGAACTGAGAGTCAATGTGAGAGTAAAAGGCTGCAGTCAAAGCTAATGACTGGGCCTGAGACTCTGATTGTTGGTGACTATGCTGTAAAAGATGTCAGAAAACTGTGCAGCAAGAATACCAAAATACTCTGCTTTCCGAAAGATATGGTCTCTGACATGAGAGACAAAATCCTGGACATCGTGGCTGACTATCCCACAGCGAAAAACATCATCATGCATACAGGAAGCTGTGATATTGTGAAACAACAGTCTGAAGTTGTGAAGCGAGACTTTATTGATCTGTTAAACACAGTCAGCTCTGTCAAGGCTGAGGTGTTCATCAGTGGCCCTCTTCCACCAGTCACAGGAGGAGATGAAGGATTCAGCAGGCTGTTTGCACTGAACGAATGGCTGTCAACTGCATGTACTGACCATTCAGTACATTTTATCAACAATTTCTACCTTTTCTGGGAGCGCAGACATCTTTTTACCTCTCCTGAAAGAGCTGAACATAATCATAATGTCTGACACACATAAACAGAGGTTATTAAATGCCTGGCTTCATCACAAGCATTTCAATTAGAATTCACTCTTTGGGGCTTTTATTTTGAAATGGGGTGTGTGTGTGGGGGGGGGTCCTCTAAAAGTCTCTAAGACCTGAATGACTGTATGAGAGAGAGACACAGACGGAGAGAGAGAGAGGAAAGAATTAGTGAGAGAGAGAAGAAAGAATTAGTGAGAGAGAGGCAAACTTTCTCATTTGGAGATTGTACTATGTTTTATCTTTTACAGCTTACATGACTATTGTCCTGCTCTGCCATGTCTTTCCTCGTCTCTCCCTCTTGTGTCGCGGTGTGTGTAAATGTCACTCGAATCAGGAAACTCATATCTGATTGGCCGAGCTGCAACACGTAACAGCTGCAACAAATCATGCGTGAATAAGTCTTTATTTTAAAATGGGGTGTGTGTGGGGGGGTCCTCTAAAAGTCTCCAAGACCTGAATGACTGTGAGAGAGAGAGAGAGAGAGAGAGAGAGAGAGAGAGAGAGAGAGAGAGAGAGAGAGAGAGAGAGAGAGAGGAGTGCATGTGAGACTGGATGTTTATCAACATCACTAATGTGTGCCTGAAGCCATTTCATGGAGATAAAACAGGGAAACACCTCTCAAACAAATCATCAAAACTCCCATAACCGTAGCTCCTATTGCTCCGATATTAATGATTGAGAGGATGGATGACTTGAGAAACAGATCCTGTAAAAATTGTGTCTGTAGTGTAAAAAATGTGGCTTAACTGGCGATCTAGAAATGGAGTACCGTGTTCTGTGGAAGCTGTTTTTGAAGCAAAATTTAACATTGGTCTCTATGGAGCAGAAAGTTGGTTTTCCTCTCAATTAACGGCTTCTGTGTCAAATGTGGAAATCTGTGGGATTCCACAGTAATTTTTCTACGAAAGGACAAGATTAGCTACTTCTACATCCAGAAATTATGCATGAAGAGTGAAGATTGTGGACACAGTGGCAAAATACAAATGTTTTTTTCACAAGAATCTCAAGCTGCTCTTCACTCTAGCGGTGACATCACTCACTCTAAGCTCTGCAATACACACCCATTATAAAGTCAGAAAAGGGCTGAAAAATCATAAAAGTTAAATTGCTGCAGTTCAAAAAGTTTAAAAGATATCAGAAAGCTGAATTATGCGGCAATAGTTCAGGGTTTTCTCAACATTTGAAAGTTGAAATGGTGTCTGTAGCTGAAAGTATGAGGAAGTTGAAGGATTTGAAAGTTGAAGCAGTTTAAGAGGATTTGAAAATCTTCTCCACAGAAACTCATTCAAATAAAAGTTTCTAAAAGCTTAATAATTCAAAAAGTTTAAAGGTTAGAAATATGAAGAGATATAGCACCCCTCTGCTGAAAGAGCTGAACATTTTGATAGTTGAACGGTTTCTGTAGCTTAAAATATGAAGAAGAAGAAGCGTTTCAAAATAAGGGGGACGGAAGAAATACTGGAATAAAGATTCGAAGATCAAGATAATACAAACAATCTCCTCTGTTTGTTTTAGCTTCCACACAATGCTCAAAAGCTCTGATGAATGCTCTAAACTTGAGCGGATCTCCGTCGAAAATAGGTATTTCTCTGTGCGGTAGAAACTGAGAGTTCTGTGATTGTATAAGGAGTGCTGTTACTTCATTTTGTCTTTGTAACAGACTGTAGAGATCTCCAGTTACTTGAGGATTGCCTTGGGATTGTGTTGCTTGCTCACCACCAGGATTTACATCTGATTGCTGTGATTGGTGCTCAGCAGGTTGCCACTTGAAGCTTGTCTGCATAGTCGCACTTTTACTTTCATATTTGTCCGCTTTCATTTGGTTTTCCACTGTTGCCTTAGGGTTGGCAGACCATGAATATTTCTGCCGAGGTGATTCTTTTTGCAGTGGGTTGTATTGTTCAGCATGAGGATTGAGTTTTGCTCCTTTTTTGAAATAGGATTCCATCCCATCCGAATGTGCATTTGAAACACTGCCATGACACGAGGCATTCAACACTGCTAGTTTTGCTGTAGCTGCTGCTATTTCGGTGTCCATTTCGTGTTGCTCCTTTGCCCTCCTCAGCTGTTCCGCTTGTTCCTCCAAGACATGCTTTTTCTTCCTCAGCTGTTCTGCTTGTTCCTCCAAGACATGCTTTTTCTTCCTCAGCTGTTCTGCTTGTTCCTCCAAGACATGCCTATTCTGTAGCGCTGCAGCACGTGCCATGAGCGCAGCCTTTTCTGCCTCTGTTTGACGCCGTGCCGATGATGTTGTAGACTTGCTGCCTTTTGAGACATTACTTTTTCTTCCTGAGCACTTGTTGGAAGCATTTGATTCAACATTTGAAATGCTGTCCTGAGGCTTCACACTATCCCCCTCAGTATGAAGATCACCACCTTCACTATTGAGGTGACTTTCATTGCAAAACAACCATTTGTTTACATCAGCAATAAAGTCATTGACACTGAGCATTTTTAGTTTATACCACATTTCATGCTTATCCACCTCCTCTTCAGGTAACAACCCCATCAACGTTTCATGTATTTCTTTTGCTTCACCACAGAGAACATGATATTTTTCAAAGGTACCTTTTACCTCTATTACATAACCTTTATCACCCATCAAATCAACAAGTTTCTCTTTGAGATTATGTGCTCTTTGGAATTTCCCCTTTCTTTGCTTTTGCAAGTTGACAATTTTTTCCATAAGAGCTTTTTCTGTCAATTTAACAGTCCGCTTTTTTACAGTGTAGTCCATAACACCAGATTCAACCCGAGGCTCTGTCTCAGTTAAGAGTTCAGAACCGGCAGCTGGCTCCTCTTCCATTGTCAGTTAAGTTACGCACATTCAATTTTGTGAATACGCGCTCAGTTCATTTATACTGTCACCACCAATTCATTGGGTTTTACGCGCAAAGTCATGTGTGCACACAATTACAACGATGGCCATTCCTTTGTTGGAGGTAGCGATACACATACCTTGGCGTTGAACTGCATAGAGTTGTTCTTACGTTCTATTTCCTCCGTGAGACAACCGCAGCTCCAACCTGCTCCTGTGCGCTTCAAACAGCTCCGGTGGGCTCCAACAGCTCCGGCCCAACGGACGAGATGATCAGTAGCCTCCACCAGCTGGTCCCGGCAGTCAAACACCACCAGAGATCTCCTCAACGAAGCAGTTTTTGACTTATTGTAGTGACCGTTGCTTCCCAATAAAAAAGTCACTATGGTTGCTGTAATGCTTGTTCTGACGCGTACCATAAATAACATAGCCCAGGTTCAAATATTGGTATTTTATTCCTCACATAATCAGAGTTCACCACTTTCTCTTCCAGTTATGCATTTCTCCATTTAACCAATAAATCACAACACTTGCCGTTGTTACATGTGCACGGTCAAAAACTATTTGCTTCTACCTATGAGCAACCCCTGTGCCCAATGACCCCACTGATTATATTACCTGTGGCCTGACTAACAGCGCCACTACCGCCCCATGTGGCGGCAGGTTGTACATAACCAAAAACAACAAAATGGCTCTTATGCTGCTCACACACCGGGCGCGTTTTTTGATTGACGCGCGTCGAGATTACATACAAAGTCTATGCACAGACGCGATGAGATTAAAAATCGCGGCGCGCCAGTCTCATCGCGTCTGTGCATAGACTTTGTATGTAATCTCGACGCGCGTCAATCAAAAAACGCGCCCGGTGTGTGAGCAGCATTACACAAACATCAGAATTGTCCCGTGAGAGGACCCTCCTCCTCCTCCTCCTCCTCCTCCTCCTCCTCCCGGGACGTTACAATCACAGCGAGCTGCTTATAAAAACTGTGACACGTAGACTCCGACACACACCGCGCGCACCGCACTGACCCACTTGTTGGCCCACTGACTCGCTCTGCCTCGCTCTAAAGGTCCGACCGCGGCCCCCCCCCTCTCTTCTGGACACGTTCACGGGACGCAGAATATGGGACAAGAAGCGAGACCCAACTGGGACAACCCGGTCCAGTTCGTTCTGGCATGTGTGTCGTATGCAGTCGGACTGGGAAACGTGTGGCGTTTTCCGTACCTCTGTCAAATGCACGGTGGAGGTAAGTCACTGGTTCCACACTGGAGACCGCTTGCATAATATCGGCTCAACACTGAACAATGACTGGGACTGTGTCTTACAGGAGAGCAAACAATTAGCCTGTTCATACACACACAAAAGAAAAAGTATCTACAGTGTGTTTTGTCAGTGTACATAATAACATGCTTACATGTATAATGCATGTTGTTTAAACTCCCCACTCAAGGGTATTTCTGCCTTTTTCATTTTGCAAATTAAAAATAAACAAGATTTATTTCTGGCACTGGGGAACATTTTATTCATCTTGATCTGAGTCATGCAAGGTGCGCTGTTTCTGTATAATCAAAGGGTTCCACTCAATGAGTTACTGTGAATGACTTGTTGCAGGTCATGAACTATAGTAGAACCGGAATTAGTAGACATTTATACAGTATGTAGCTTATCAACAGACTTTACACTTCTACTGCTGCTGTAGCTGCTGTAAGAAACAACGGGATAAGTGATTCACGGCAAACAGACGTACGCAGCAAAGTGATGCTCACAATTTCATGGGTTTCTTCTTCTCTAACTGTCAGTGAGGACACAGCACAGAAAAGCAATTTGTTTTTCTGCTATCTTTATTTCTACTCTATGAATATGACATTTGTCAATGCGTTTAGAAGTTACAGCGCAGTATAGTACTCGGAGCAAAGGGAGGAAATATCGATCTAATTCATCTTTCAAACGTGGCTGTTCTATAAGAAGAAAGAGTCTGCTGTCTTCTTGCAATAACTACACCAATAATGCAATAGCTTACAATGCAATAGTATAGCATCATGTAATGTATTTCAATCTAATCAAGCTGGTCCCCTCCTTCAGTTAAAAGTTTGGATATTTCTCTGCAAAGAGGGCTCAATAAAACCGATTGCACAATTGCTCCCTATAAATAGCAATAGCTTGTTTACACCATATGTGAGGATACTATCGGCCCATGCTCTAACCAGTTCTTTTAAAACGTGACTTTGTTTCGTTAAAGCACTATTTGGTCCAAATTACATCACACTTGTAGTGCCATGTTTGATTGTTTCACCCAACGAAAGTACAAAAGGTGGACAAGTAAAACTTTGCTCAGTTGCATCATACCGAGAGGGAAAACACACATGTACTGTATGTAAACACAGATAATATACTCCAGCACTTGTCAGTAACAAAAAACGGTTGTTTCTATTCTATATATAGTTGATCTGTAATGTTTCTCCCTACTTCTGCTGTGTGGAGCAGTGAGGATAAAACAATAGGTAAGAATAACAGGGGCGTTGCCAGATCTCATAAAGCAGGTCGTAAAGTGTCCAGAGTAGATGTGCAGTGTCATGACGGGAGAATTGTTCCGTCTTTATTGGGTCCTAGTCACGGATCACTAAACAATGAGCACACATCTACTGTAATTATTCTCCTAAATGTGGAACTTTGAGCAGGAAACCAGAGGGACGCGTGACAGCCTGCTCTCAATGTTTGACAACTCAATGATGATGGTTCACCAGCTCCACCACATGTAGTCAAAATCATTTATACTAAATATGATATTCCAATGATGCTTTGAAAGTGTGCCATTGGTTCAGATTTATGGGAGACACTGTTAAAAGCCAACAAAATAATTATCATTTTTAAATGACTCTTAATAACTAAAATGATGTCTATAGTGCTGTAGGGCTTTGATTTCGAGCTTTTTATTACATAGTGCACTTGAACTGGAAGTTGGGGGGGAAAACGTCCAAAATCGGAGTTGGTTAGACGTTCAAATAAAAAGAAGAAATGAAACCTTCAGCAGTGGATCAATGCTGTTTCACAGGTTCATCATTTCTTGCTGTTTCCGTATGAAGTTTCCTGTATAAACGATGTAACTGTAATTCTTGAGTTATGGCCAAAAACATGTCTTGTGTGGTTACAGTGACCTTTGACAACCACATTTTAAGTATGAAGAAATCTGCCCGAGGCGTTCCCGAGATATCACAGGAACGGGATGGACGTAAGGTCACAGGGACCTTTGACCTCCGAAAAACTAATTGGGTGATCCTTGAGTGGGTGTTTGTACCAACATGTTAAGAAATTCCCTGCAGGCATTCCTGACATATCACGTTCAATGAGTATGGACGGACAGAAAAACATATTGCCTCCTGCCACGTCTATTGCCGCCTCACAGGCTATAGATTGAATGTTTTATAATTTTTTTGTTTTCATTATGCCACACCTCTTAATGCCACTAGTGTTATCTTTCAGTAAATCTGTGCTACCCTAACCCCTTCAAGAAACCCGAGGGACCAAATTCTTTGCTCCACATTTCCTGTTTAAAAAAATGAAGGCCTAGACTAGCAGCAAAAGTCATGACGTTTAGGCTTTACTGTTGTTGTTTTTACTACTATACTATATTTCCTCCTTCAGGGGGGTTCTTGATTCCATATTTGATCATGCTGGTTCTGGAGGGTATCCCCTTATTTTACTTGGAGCTTGCCATTGGTCAGAAGATGAGCCTGGGCAGCATCGGCGCGTGGACTGCCATCAGCCCTTATTTGGGAGGAGTAGGTAAGTGCTGACTGTGCATCCATGCAGGTTTCAGGACAAAATCACTGCATGCAGACACAGCAGTGACGAGGGAGCGCCCTCGCCTTTCTGGTTGGCAGCTAAGAGGACAGCATGTTGGGTCGGCATCAGTGATAAGCCAACAAGCCGGACCCCACTTTAACAGTATACGATATACGATGTAATGCTTCACACAATATTTGAAGCAATACTTTTCAACACTATCAGACGATGACACAATTCTGGCAACTCTTGACTTTGTTAGGCCTCGTTCACGGGACTTGGTTTTTCCGACATAGAGCTTGTTGACTCACATGGATAAACTGACATGGAAGACTTGTGGGTTAATAGCTAGTTGTAAAATGTGAAACAAAAGTTATCCTATGTAATGATTTTGGATATTTCTTCTATAATGTTCTCGTTTTAGGTCTTGCTAGTGTTGTGACGTCCCTGTATCTGTGTCTCTATTACAACATCATCAATGCATGGAGTTTCTGGTACCTCTTTCATTCATTTCAAGTGAGCTGCTCATTAACAAACTACTGTAATTTTTTGTCATCAGCCGATACTATACATACATATATTTAAACTGTCGGATATTGCTTGGACAGATGCCCATACTGTTCTGTGTTCGCTCCGTTCTCAGTCAGTCCTGCCATGGGCAGAGTGCCCCCTCAATTCCAACCAGACGGGACCGATAGAGGAGTGTGACAAGGCGACACCCACCCAGTACTTTTTCTACAGGGAAACGCTGAACATCTCTCCTTCTATTGAAGAGAATGGAGGCATTCATACAGGCCAGGCAATGTGCCTTCTGCTGGCCTGGATAATTACCTACCTGTTCATTGTCAAAGGAATAAAGTCAACAGGAAAGGTAAGAGTGCTCCAAGTCCCTCAGACTGCAAATATTGGAAGCATACACGCTGGGAGGTATTCCTTGGTGTACATGGTTTGGGTCTAGTCAGCAAATTGTAACTGACAACTTTTAAGATACAATTGGAAAAAATCTACTTTTCACTGGTTGGCTAAAAACACAGAAGCCGACCGCACGTTAGCTACCGTAACCCACTGACAATGTTATCTTCGCTTCACTTGTTCTACTGACACTAGCAGTTTCGATAGCTGACACTCGACTGTCCTGCTGTTATTACACGCATGTGAACTAACCACAGACACAGTGAGTGGATATTTGACGTTATTTTTGGCATAAAGGAAAACTAATTTTGTGGCCTGTACAATCATAAAGAAACACTGCATTCAGTTTAAAGAAACACAGGAATCTTCTGTTTAATTTAATTTACTTAATCTTGTCAGTATCAACATTACTCACTGTTGAAAAATAACTGCACATTAATGTTAGCTAACCACAGTCAACAGTTAGTTTAGTATAAAGCAGCTATGAGGACTTGGATCTTAAATCTCCACATTATCAAAATGAACACAATAACTGCAGCTGTGACAACTGTAATGTAACTGTAATATGTTGGAATCACAAAGGAACCACATATATTCATACATGATTGTTAGCCATATGAAAGATCTTTGCCCATGCAATGACATACAAGTACAGGAAATAGCCATTTACATATTCGTTAGACCTGTAGACCAAAACTGGCTCACTGAAAAAGGTACATTTAAAGAATTGTGTAGCATGCAAGTGTTAGACCAGAGTAGTGGGATGATAGTGGGGGATATGATGATAAGTTGTCCAACAAGCCACCCCCCCTTTTCCCACGCATTCACTCCCACGTTTGAACTCTGACCCTAACTTTGCTGCTTGTCTCCACCTGTAGGTGGTGTACTTCACAGCCATATTTCCATACGTGGTCCTCTTCATCTACCTGATCCGGGGCTTCACTCTGCATGGCGCCCTCAACGGTGTCGCGTACATGTTCACACCGAAGGTAAGGCTATGTTGCAAATTGGACAATAGCCATACCGACATTGAAGCCGAGAGATGTTATCTAACAACATAGAGTCACTATTGTCTATCAATAGTAGTACAAATTGTGAAATATGTATTCCTTATGTATTGTCATACCAAGGACAAGGACAATACTCGATACTTGATAGTGCCCATGGTACAGGCCGGACAATCAATCAAATATGACTTCTTAAAATGTAAGGTGTCATGTTTTGCTCTAATGTGTGCTTTTTGTATGTGTGTGGTCGCAACTGTGCCCATATGTGTCTGTCTGCTTTCAGTTGGAACAGCTTGCCAACCCTACTACATGGATCAACGCGGCCACTCAGATCTTTTTCTCTCTGGGTCTGGGTTTTGGGACGCTCATAGCATTTGCCAGCTACAACGAGTACCACAACAACTTTGAGCGCCAGGCCATCATTGTTTCCTTCATCAACTGTGGAACCTCCATCTTTGCCAGCATTGTCACCTTTTCCATCTATGGGTTCAAGGCCACCGTCAACTACGAGAACTGCTTGGAGAGGTGTGTGTGTGTGTGTGTGTGTGTGTGTGTGTGTGTGTGTGTGTGTGTGTGTGTGTGTGTGTGTGTGTGTGTGTGTGTGTGTGTGTGTGTGTGTGTGTGTGTGTGTGTGTGTGTGTGTGTGTGAGTTCACCCTGACGACTGTGTACATGTGTGTGCTTTAAAACAATATGCAAAGGTTGTGCGTATGTGCACACTAAAGCTGGAGGTAATTTCATGGTTTAATTTTTTGGGTTCCTTGGATTATTATTTTTATTTTGTTTTTGTATTAATGCAATTCAAATGTGAATTTTTCTTCTCATGTGGATCACTTGCATGAGGTTACTGATGGATGCAGGTGAATGTCTGATGGAAATGATGCCAGAGGGTGACGTAGAGCAGTAGGCAGAGCGATGGGGACGGAAGGCTACAGGAGCCCACTAGAGGGGATCAAATGTTTAGTTACTTCTTGGCAGAATTGATCCACCTGTGTGCGGTGCCGAGTGGCGTGGATGTCACCACGGGTGTGTTGAGTGAAAAAGATTTCATATTTAGTGAATACCATTCTTAGCATCCTATGGCTGCACGGGGCTTAGCGTGATATGGAATCAGCTTGATGACGTTTGGAAGTGTTTTACAGGCCATACAGGATTTACTGATTAATACGATTTATTAAGATTTATTTAGAAAAATATTCAATGCCATACTGCTGGACCAGATGAGAGATGAGGGACAATTGTGTTGTTCTGGAAGAGGTGTTTAAGATGTGGGATGCATCGTTGATTTTGAGAGGCGATTCTGTGAAATCTCCACCAAGCTGTCAGAGTCAAAACCTTTGTTGAGCTGGCCAAACAACGGTGGTTTTAGATATAAGACTGATGAATGGGAGGTCTGCAAGCTCTAATACATTGTAGCTGATTAGAGAGAAAGTAATGGAGAAAGTTGGGGGCTTCAAGATCTTCTTGTTCTTCTCATAATTGAGAGTGGGAGTAAGTTACTTAATTGTGATATCCATGTCAGGCCCATTCATACGAGTCCAATATCCCTCTGTATCACTGTTTGAGGATACTTCAATCTGCAGTGTAGTTCATGAACTCAACTGATCAACCTAGAAAATATACTGAATTGAATTACACTTGGACTCTTCTCAGTCCATTCTCAGTGGGATAGTAGTCTGCTGAGTATTTCTTTGATTATTGGATCTTCCAGTCTAGCTCCTCTCAGTCATTCTCCCACCTTGCCCATGCTCCCTGCTGCCAAATGTCCACCATCCTGCTGTTCTGTTCCAGCAGCCCACACCTCCTCCAGGACCAGTCGGCGTCTGTCCCAGGCTTTCAATTAGCAATTACACCTGACTTGTCCACAGTGGTGAGTGAGGTCTCAAACTCCCTGTCAGTTGCTTGGATAGTAGCTGTATTCCTGAGGCTACAGTTGAAGCCCAAGCTCTCAACTGGTTTCTCTTTGATGGAGAGATGGAACTTTGTAGCTCCTCCTTGCCCAGGCGGTGTGCTTTTCCAGCCCCTGGAGGATCCACCTGCTGGGCTGTACTGATTTTGTGGTGACAGTGGGGTCATCCATGAAGGCTCTGAAGGGGGGCTGCCACAAACCGGACTCGGTCAGGGGACCCCTGCACTTTGCCTTGGTTGCCTTGACCAACATGGTAAGGGAAAGGGCAAAAAGAATAACAGAGATTGTGCACTCTGTTATGATGCCCTTGTCCAGCCGATGCTAAACTGATGTCATAGATCCAGATGTGGAGCTAAGCTGGAAGTTACCATCTGAAACCATCTGTCAGCGTCTCCCTTGCCTGATGTTTTAGTCATTTTTGGCTGCATTCTCATCAAACTGTAGCCACGCTCTCTCACGTTGAACTACTTTGTTTGGAGCAGAAGTTTCCGCTGTTTGGATGTTTTGGGCACTATGGGATGACTCTGGTCCTGGATCCTCCTGCGTCTCACCGTGTCCTGCGTTGGTCTCTCTGGCTCCAAGCATTTCATTCTGGCCTGATGGATTTTAAGGCAGCACTTGTTCTTGCAGACCTTGCCGCAAATGCATCTTTCACTCATTGTCAATTATCCATTTGCCATGGTCATTGTCCTTAGGTCCGTCCTATGTGCTCCGTCCAAATATACTCAACAAGTAGTGAAGGACACTGCTGGCGCTTAACATTCTGGGTGATGGTCAGGATGAAGACAGTGTACTCTTCATGTAACGGCCCTTTTATCCCCTCTTCCAGGACACGCGTATTACTGCTGAATACATTTGATCTAGCAGAGGACAGCATCAACATGGACAATGTCTTTGAGTGGATCGAGAAGCTGAACACAACATACCCAGCGCAGTTTGCTGAAATCGCCAACAAACTGGAAGGCTGTAACCTGGAGAGCGAGCTAGACACTGTATGTTCCCCATCATTTCAATTTGTCTTAATATGTGTAATTATTGATATATTGAGAATACAATTGATTCACACATATTGCTAGACACAAAAACATGTCAAAAGAAAAACAAAAGAACAGTGCAATCAATGGCAATATGTTTCCACCTAATTATTGTAAAAATATAGCACCTGCAGTAAGGATTGCGCTGCTTTTGCTACCTTGACAAATGAAACAGAAAACCCGACAATACTCAAAGCTCCTGCAAACGGTGAAATGTCCGCCTAACTGTGCTGCCAAGCAAATAGCTCCTCGTGCTCCTCTGTTATTTGCAAATATTTAAATGATGTAATATTCATACATTTTGCGCAAAATTGTATATTCGTTTGGCCACTTGAAGGCAGCAGAAAGAAGTTGTGAGCACAGCAATCGACATATCCTCACCTTTGAAGCCGATATTGCAAATTTGTTAGCAAACAGTTGCTTATTTCCATATCCTGCAGTTGCAGAGCAACATTATCATTCCTTTGTAGTTGTTTTTCGATCCACCTGACGATTGGACTGTAATGAACCTATTTTAGCTCTGTTTTTGGTCTCTACCAGCTCCTGAGTCTCTTTAGCTGCTAACTGCTCCACTATGTTCCCCGGCTTGTCTCTGGTTGTGTCTGATTGCTGCTTGCTGCTGAGCAGGTAGTGTACAGCGAGAGCTTTCTCTCTGAAAACAGCAGCCATGTGCAGCTAAAAACAGCACCATGAGAGCCGCGAAAGTGACTCTGAACGGTAAATTTGTGGGCCGGACAGCTGAACGATTTACTGAAACAATTTATAAAGCTCTGTAGATCCGAGGGGAGCAGCAGGTTCATAATTACTAAGAGCTTTGCACATTGTCACATGGTTTTCACATTGTTACAGTAGAAATACTGATTATACCTAATTTAATATTGCGTATACGTTAAGGTGAGTGGGTGAAGACAGTTTCATATTTTTTAAGGCTTTGATAGGGAAATTGGGTGCGCAAAACAAGATATGGATTCTTTTTTTAGATATTGCAATAACAGTTGAAGAAGAAACCATGAAAAGCAAGAGGCAGAGAGACTGATTCGTCCCGGTGAACAAAATATAATGCTGCCACCAGACCTGGTGGGTTTTGAGCAATGTGTGCTAACCAAAGACCTTATTGCTTCTACTTTGTGGAGCAAAAGTCATCTGGATGTAGCAACGTTCTCTGAGCCCAATTCAGAATCCATCCCAGTCATAAACTGTTCGTCTCGCTCTTCTGTTTCAGGCAGTGGAGGGGACGGGTCTGGCCTTCATTGTGTACAGCGAGGCCATTAAGTACATGCCAGTGTCCCAGCTGTGGTCGGTGCTGTACTTCTTCATGCTCCTGCTGTTGGGAATGGGCAGCATGCTGGGCAACGTCACCGCCATCATCACCCCGCTGCGGGACTTCAAGTTCACGTCCCACATCAGCGACGAGTTGCTCAACGGTAAGATCCAGGCTGATGTTGATGGAAAATGTTGCCACAGTCAGCCTTTGTGTCCGTCAGTCCCAAAAAGCCAATCGCCATATTGGTGCGTTTTGCAACTGATCATTTACTCGAGTAAAAGTAGTAGTACTAGAAATACTCTGATACAGGTAAAAATTGTACTTAAGTAAGTGAAAGTACATAAGTAATGTCGTCAAAATAGATTTAAAGTACCAAAAGGGAAAGTATTCATTATGCAGACTGGCTTCTGTCAGAATACTATTTATTATAGGATTATAATAATGAATGCATAACTGTATTCATAATTGTAATGATGCAGCTGGGAAAGGTGGAGCAAACTTTTACTTTTTTAATTTCTCCCCAGGGGTCAATAAAGTGTTCCCTATAATAATACATCATAATTTATGAGTTGAGCATATTTTGTATTTAAAAAATCACTTAATATAAAAATAAATTTAAGTCTGTACAAAGTAGCAGAAAATGAAGTAGAAGTACATTACAATTGTACTTAAATATTGACTTGAGTAAATGTTACTTTCAGCCACTGGTGCTGATCATGTGGTTGTGGTTACAAACAAAGTACTCTACGTTATACACACACATTTGTTTACATCCCTTCACACACGTCTGCTGCATCATAGTATGTGTTGCTCTGCAGCGAATGTTAAAAGGTCCTGTGCCCTGTGTTTCGCTCGCAGGTATAGTGTGTGTCTTTTGTCTGCTGCTCGGCCTGGGCTTCACCACCACCTCAGGGAATTACTGGTTTGTCATGTTCAACGACTATGGAGCCAATTTCTCCCTGCTCTTCGTCGTCCTCATTGAGGTCATAGCCGTCAGTTACATCTATGGGATTAAAAGGTTTGTGTGTTCGTGTGCGGCAGCACCAGCGTTGCCAGATGTACGATCATCGGCGTATTTGTACGATCATTCATTTTGTGCACTGCACGACATACGATCGATAATGCCAAAAGTGCCTCAATTTGACCATTTTGTGACGCTTACAATTAGTAGTTGGTTTTAGTCTGAGCTATCTCATTTTAATTAATTTCAGGACAGCAAAAAAAAAAGGCCAATTATCCCAGAATATGAACAGGCCTCCAGTTGTGCTGTCTTGTAATGTAGTTTTATAACAGTAGGTAGGCTAATATAAGAATTGTAAGGAGTTATGGATAAATACCCCCTTCCTTGCATCATTGCTACGTCAAGGCAATGTGGGTAGATTTGCAAATTTACACGTAGTTTTTCTCAAGGTTATGACTTGTGTAGGAGAATCTTAAGCCTCTGGTTAGATAGTTTAACATTTAACATTTGTGTGCCTTCAGTTCAGCTTTTGGCTCCACTAGTGGCTAGTATGTGAATGGAATACGTTATCTTCTCATTTTAGGTTTGAGAAAGACATAGAAGACATGCTGGGTCATCGTCCCAACTGGTACTGGAAGATCATGTGGGCAGGAGTCAGTCCCCTTCTCCTCATCACCCTCTTCATCGTCTACATCGTCAACTACATCCAAGGAGGGACACCCACCTACCAGGCATGGGACAAAGAGCTGGTGAGCTGTGGCTTTTTCCTCCTTTACTGATGTCTTTTATCCATTTCTATCTCCAAGCTGGTTCACATATGTGCACGTGGAGCGGTTCAATTGGGCCGGAGAAAGCCGGAGCACAGATCCGCCTCCTTCTGATGTCCAAATTGCGATCGCACAGCTGTGTCTCCTTCAATATCATATTATATCATATCTCATGTTATCACCCCACCTAAACAAATGTCATTACAAATAAGACCACGCCACCAAGCCACTTCTTATAGATACTATATGGGCCGGAGCTTCTCGACCTTTTGGAACTTGTAAAAGGTCCAATTCTGATTGTTAAAAAGATTCCGAGGGCCACCTTTCCAAATAAATGAGAAAAAGAACACAACATGACAAAGAAGAACAAAATATAAATCATTTAGCATGCAATAACGATGCTACTCTTACTTCGCTGGTGTCATTTTACGCCACGTTGTCTGTACTGACTGCGGCGTAAAAGCATACGTGTGAATACGCTACGTTCAGAGCTAGTGACGTACCATGAACAGTGAGGATAGCTACTTATGGTGGGTGGGTCAAACAAACACGGGACCTTCAACCAGGAGACCGGCGTTTGTGTTCTTGAGTTGTTTTGAGTTACGTCACAGATGCTTGTGACGTACTTTCCATACTTATGTTAAGTTACTAAGTAACAACATGGCGTAAAATGACACATCTAAATTGACTTACTAATTTGAATGCAGGCCTAGTGTGCCTTATAAAATAAGATTAGCCTTTAAAAAGCAGAGTATGCTTGGGGGCGGGGCTACCTTGTGATTGACATGACATTGTCCGGTCTGGAAGTTGTCCGTGTTTTTGTCTTAGAACTTGAACCCTTTACAGTTTACAGTCTGTTTTCATGCGGATGATATTATTGGTTTAGAATCTTCCTCAATCACTAAATCAGTATTTTGATGCACATATCAACGGGTAGCAAACTGGAAAAACTAAACATAAATAAAAGGTGTTTAGTGTTTCAGATCAATCTGTCTGCAGTGGTGTAATGTAGTCACGACGGGGCCAAGAGCACGCTGTTGTGATGGGCCCTTGTGCACAGCCTGCTTGCATGCACACAAACACGCACACACACACACACACACACACACACACTTCCTACAGCCTCTTATGTTTGAAAGGCACAACTGCTCGCTCGGCTTGACAGATGTTGCGACCTAAACTAGCTACAGTGTATCTTAGCGTCTCGTCACATGTTTAAATAGAGACTTGACCTTGTAAATCAATATTCATATTACCCAGCAATCATGATTGCATATGTAGAAAAATACCAAAGAAAGTTAGAAACTATTGATTTAACTGAATAGCTTTTTTTAGTACTTTTTGTAGTTGATATAAATGAATTAACTAACGTGTCAAGTCAAAGTGCTAAATGTAGCTGTGGTTTCCTCAGGGCAAGTCGGTGGTGATGGAGTATCCCGTCTACGGCCAAGTCTTCATCGGCCTGCTGATGGTGTCGTCAGTGGGCTGTGTCCCCCTCACAGCTCTGTATGTCTACTGCAGGAAGAGGAAACATGGAAACCATCACACGAGGCAGCGCACCGTCAACACGGTATCTACTTAGTGCCCAGATGACACACCGGGGGGTTGATCACCTTCCACACATCTGTCCCTTCAGCTGAACGCAGCGACGACATGCAGCGCCACCCATTGGTGTCGGGTACATTCAGGTGAATGTATTACTGTACCGTTTCCATCAGTATTAAAGTCAGACTTCTGAGCCAGATTCCAATCAATACTCTGTGCACTGAAAGAGAAGTTGAAGTTGTATTTGCATCATTATATTACAGTTTGTTTGATTGCCAAACTTTTAGAGCAAATGTAGGACGACGTGTAGCTTACTCAGAGGGTTATATGTTTGAGTATGGTATTCTTTTTTTTCATGTCTTATACACTGCAAAAATGTCTTGTTATTCATATTCAGCCATATATATTAATGTCTCAACGGAGTGAACTAATCAAGTGTATTTGTAGAGATGCACATTCCCGAATGGGATTAAAGTCCAGCGATAGGATTATAGAAAGGTCAGCACTACTGCCTCTAGTAGTTATTGCTGTTTCCCTTGTTTTCAGGACTTTTTGAGAGTCATTATTGTTGAAATATGAAAGAAGGGGCCATTTACATCACTAGTACCAAAATATGACTTTTTTTATTTGAATGTAGTGCTTAAAAAACATCACTCCATTATAACCTGTTGGACTCAATAATAGACCGAGTACTCAACTAATAATATCTTGTATTGAGTTTTCTGGTAAACGGATTTACACGTGTGCTCCAATGTAAGAAGGTTGTACAAATTGTCTGTTTTTCCTATATATTTAGTATTTGTTGAGAACTAGTTGTCTATCTGAAACAGCTGGATATGCTGTGAGACCTCATCTGTAATGTGTGTGAAACGGAGAGCAGATAAAGTCACGTTCTTAACCAGTAATAGATCTGCTGTGGTAAATATAGTATTTGCCTTGCACAGCCTCACATATGTAAACTGCGTACATACTGTAGATACGTGTGTCATCTAATGGTCAATCATTAGACCATTAGAATGCTTCAGAAATATGTGATTTGTTTTCTTCTTTTTGTGCAATTGGCTAAATGAGATGTGAGTAACTGACTGTCATAGACGATGAACTAACTAGTTTGATGTCAATTAAAATCAAAAGTGCCATTAACATACATCATGTTATGAGTAGTATTCTAATCATTTATTGATCTTTCTGCTCTTCATTTCTATGTTGAATGGCGGAAGATGATACATTTTTTATTAAAGATAAATGTTGATGTTAATAATGGACATGTAGTCTCTCTGTGAGTGAATGTGTGTGTGTGTGTGTGTCTCTAATGCAAACAATTATCACTGAATATGATATTCTGATCATACGAATACCTTTTTGTTGTTTGACAGGACAATGAAAATGGCCATTTGCTAATACTCTAGCTACTTTGAGCAACTAAAACCACAGTGAACTATGTATTGCTTGCTACATTGCTGACACATGAATATAGCGTCACGAATATTACCACGGAATGACAGAAATAATGTTGAGCTTGAACATTCACCCTTGACCTCTGAAACAGTGGCTTCACAAAGTAATTGTCAACACCAAGTCCAACCTACTTGTTGCTTCTGAAGCTTTCAAGCGCACCTCTTGGCTTTCTTCAGCAGATGGAGTGGCTCGTGGTGGAGGTGGTTTAGTGATTGGTTGTATATGTGTGGAGGTGGTAACCCCTGCCTCATTTCAAAGATGATCTCCCTTAATCCGTGTTTTTGTCCTTTATGTACCTGTGTGAGTCAGGTCAAAGACAAATTCTCATCACCTTGCAATCGGAAAAAAACAGAAAGCGATACTGATCATGATTGACTTTAGGGGGGGGGGGAAATCGATACAGCATAGTATCGCGATATTTTGCGTAGCGATATTATATCGATACACGGACGCCAAGTATCGATCTTTTATTATATAAACTATTTAAAAACAAAAAATCAAATCAATTGCTTTTTCAGTCCACTAGATGGTGCTGAGTTGTTTTCTGGTGAGGTCAGCAGAGGTGCCGGGTCTGCGTGCGTGATTGGTAGGAAGTTGGTCGAAACAAAGATGGAGACATCAGAGAAAGAACTCAGACAAAACATGTTGTTGACAGTTTTCCTTTGGGGACATAATTTGAAGTTGAAAAAAGTAATAAATCGCAATATATGTTATCACAATACTCAGAATATCGCAGCATCGTGATAATATCGCAATATCGCGATAATATCGCAATAATATCGCAATATCGCAATATCGCGATAATATCGTATCGCGAGATCTCTGGCGATTCCCACCCCTAATTGGCTTCCTTGATATTTGTTGGAATGCTGTTAAGCATTCCAACTATTGTTCTTCGAATCTTTATTCAACTTCTATTTCTTCCGTCGCACCGCTTCTTGTCCTTCATTTTTTAAGCTACAGAAACCGTTCAACTATTAAAATGTTCAGCTCTTTCACCAGAGGGGTGCTATGACTTTTCATATTTCTAACCTTTAAACTTTTTGAATGATTAAGCTTTTTATTTTCAATGGGATCTCTATGGAGAATATTTTCAAATGGCTTCAGGCACACAGGTGTTCGCGATTGAGCCAATTAGTTTGAAAATGTTTATAAACACACAGACTCACAGACACACGCGCACATACACTCCTCTCTCTCTCTCTCTCTCTCTCTCTCTCTCTCTCTCTCTCTCTCTCTCTCTCTCTCTCTCTCTCTCTCTCTCTCTCTCTCTCTCTCTCTCTCTCTCTGTCTCTCCACCTCTCTCTCGCTCTCTCTCTCTCTCCACCTCTCTCTCTCTCTCCACCTCTCTCTCTCTCTCCACCTCTCTCTCTCTCTCTCCACCTCTCTATCCCTCTCTCTCTCCACCTCTCTCTCTCCCTCTGTCTCTCTCTCTCTCCACCTCTCGCTCGCGCTCTCTCTCTCTCCACCTCTCTCTCTCTCCACCTCTCGCTCTCTCTCTCTCTCTCTCTCTCTCCACCTCTCTCTCTCTCCACCTCTCTCTCTCTCCACCTCTCTCTCTCTGTCTCTCCCTCTGTCTCTCTCTGTCTCCACCTCTCTCTCTCTCTCTCTCCACCTCGCTCACGCTCTCTCTCTCTCCACCTCTCGCTCTCGCTCTCTCTCTCTCTCTCTCCACCTCTCTCTCTCTCCACCTCTCTCTCTCTGTCTCTCCCTCTGTCTCTCTCTGTCTCCACCTCTCTCTCTCTCTCTCCACCTCTCGCTCTCGCTCTCTCTCTCTCTCTCTCCACCTCTCTCTCTCTCCACCTCGCTCTCGCTCTCTCTCTCTCTCTCCACCTCTCTCTCTCTCCACCTCTCTCTCTCTGTCTCTCCCTCTGTCTCTCTCTGTCTCCACCTCTCTCTCTCTCTCCACCTCTCTCTCTCTCTCTCCACCTCTCTCTCTCTCTCTCTCCACCTCTTTCTCTCTCTCTCCACCTCTCTCTCTCTCTCTCTCTGTCTCTCTCCACCTCTCGCTCTCTCTCTCTCTCTCTCCACCTCTCTCTCTCTGTCTCTCTCCACCTCTCTCTCTCTGTCTCTCCCTCTGTCTCTCTCTGTCTCCACCTCTCTCTCTCTGTCTCTCTCTCTCTCTCTCTCTCTCTCTCTCAGGTCTTAGAGACTTTTAGAGGACCACACACACCCCATTTCAAAATAAAAGCCCCAAAGAGTGAATTCTAATTGAAATGCTTGCGATGAAGCCAGGCATTCAAAATAAAAGCCCCATGGATTATCTGTATTTAAACAAGGTCAAAATTAGGTTTTTTTGTTAAAAAAATGAATGCTCTTACTAATACTGCGACAACTGCTGCTGCTAATATAGTATTACTACTACTGCTATTACTTATACGACAACTGCTACTACTACTACTGCTATTCATGCTACTAAAAGTAGTAATACTACTACAGCTATTAGTACGACTGCTACTAGTACTACTACTACATCTTCTACTGCCATTACTATTACTATTACTACTACTACTACTGTGATATTAAATACTACGACCAATACTACAGCTATTACTATGACTACTGATAGTACGTCTTCGACTACTTCTTCTAATTACTAATGCTTCTACTACAACTTCTACTACTACTACAAATATCACTAATACGACTACTAGTAGTTATTCTAATGCTACTAATACTTCTACTACTACAAATATCACCACTGATGAATTTTTTTAAGCCACAGAAACTGTTCAAATATCAAAATGTTCAGCTCTTTCAGGAGAGGTGTGATATGACTTTTCATATTGTAATCTTTAAACTTTTTGAATTATTAAGCTTTTTGCAATTTGTTTTTGAATTGGATATCTATTTTCAGCAATGTTTTTGCGATTAATTTCAGTTTTCAGCATTCCAACGCATTTTCAGTAGGAAATGCTTTTTCTAGTTTCTCTCAAAATCTCCCCTGTTGTAGTTAACTTGCGCATGGAAGATTTTAAACCGGGACATCGGCTTCCACCCATCTGTCATCCGGCCCGGAGGACCCTTTCACCAAACTGCAACGTTATCGCCCAGTATCAACAGCTTCCTCCGACACATCGGGAACATCAACCCACACATCAGGTTGGCTGGTGAACGGGAGGAGAATGGTGAGCTGCTGTTCATGTGAAGACTGACTCTGATCTGCTGCTACCTTATGAACCATCCCGACCCCTCAGGTCGTCTGGGACCGGTCTACTTTCTGTTCCCAGAGTCAGAACTAAACATGGAGAAGCAGCGTTCAGTTTTTCTGGTCCACACATCTGGAACAAAGTCCCAGAAAGCTGCAGGTCTGCTGAGACACTCAGCTCCTTTAAATCAAGATTGAAGACTTTTCTGTTTGCTGCTGCCTTTAATTGAACCACATTCAATTAATATATTAATCAATTTACTGCATTTCTGCATTTTACCACTGCATTTTATTTCTTACACTGTTTTTTAATGTTTTAATGAATGTTCTTAATTGTTTTTAAATCTCCTTTGCCTTATGTTTTGATGCTTTTAATGGTTTTATGTGAAGCACTTTGAATTACCTTGTTGTTGAAATGTGCTATACAAATAAACTTGCCTTGCCTTGGAGCATAGAGACCACAGTGTCTCTCTCTCACACACACACACACACACACACACACACACACACACACACACACACACACACACACACACACACACACACACACACAGGTATCTAATTTGAACTCTGAGCAGAACATAATCAAAGCCAGCGGTCTGAGGACCCTCATAAACAGAGCACACCATCTTATCAGTGAGAAGGAGGTGCAGCAGGTCTGGGAATCACTTCAGGTCAACGGGTACAAGTAGTGGATGAGGAGAATCCTGCCTCGACTTCAGACCAGCAAGACACTGCTCAGCCAATGCAGAAAACCAGTGTCCCAGTGGGATGCCCTTACGCAAGCAGATTGTCATCTAGCAGCTGGAACATCTAACCAGAGCCTTCAATCATCACCCAACAAAAAAACGTCTCTGCTGGGTCACCCTGAAGATAGGAGAGGAAGAACTGAACTTGAAAATGGTCTGGCCCTATTTATACCTGGTATTAACATGTGATTTCTATTTGGATACATCATTCTTGGGCCCAGCCTACATCCATGTCCTGATGAAATCTTACACACCAGCCTGTCCACTACGCTCTGCTACTGCCAATCGGCTTGCTACACCCTTACTATAAAGAGGGCCCGGCTACCGCTCTACAAAGCCACGACTGTTGGCTGCCCTGGCTCCACAAAGGTGGAACGAGGTCCCCATTGACATCAGGACAACAGCAACTCTACACATCTGATCCGATGCAATTCCGATCCCGATGTGTTCTGCATGTATTTGCACCTGGCATCAATATGGGTTTTTCCTCATCCACAACACTTGTCCAGTTACAGACTGCATGTTAATGCCAGGTGTAATCGGATCCAGATTAAAACCAACAGCAAGTGAAAGTTCATCGACCAGGAGCCATTAGAGTGCAAAAGAAAGATGAGGGAGGACATTCACAGTTGACTCTATAGACCAGAGAATCCTACTGCAGTTACATACATAGGTCAGGTGTTGACAATTCAAGAGACAATTCAATATTTGTTTTGTACTTTAATACACTTAAACTGACCAGCCATTTGGATGCAGTACTTCATTGAATGGCGTGAAACACCTTGGTGTCTCCTCTGCCTCTCACTTTCTGCTCACCGAGGCTAATCTGAACCGGCATTTTAAGCTTGTTGTTTTGTCGCCATCCGATTAGATAAGCGTGGTATTGTCAATGGTAGAAACGGTAGTAAAATCATTTACACGAGTACCCAGATGAACACCACAGTGGACTAATAGTACACTAAAACACACTGCACTACAGCGCCCCTGTGTCCAAAACAATAAATTCCTTTTCGGTACTCTATGTTCCTTTGTAGCTTGTGCACACAACTGATTATTGATTGTAAATATACTATAAACAGCCAACAGACAATTACGCAATAGTGACCAACGATAAATAAAAAGAGCTATGGACACCACGGAGCATTGTTGGGCTACAGAAATGATATAACCTGCCACTTTAACAGCAGAATAAAGCACCACAGAGGCAGCCAACACAGAGATGTAAGAGAATAACCACTCAACAGCAGCTACAGTTCACAAACACACATGTAAGCAAAAAAATAATCAGTTTTTACGCAACACATGGTGCAACACGCAACACCACGTTCTCTATGCACCGCAGTTGTTGATGACGTTCAAGTTCGTTGCTGTACTCTGTCTGAAACGGCTTCCTGTGAGTCAACATCGGCGCACCTCAGGGGACTGTTCAAGGGCCGCTCCTCTTCACTATCTCCACCTCAGACTTCTGCTTTTACTCTGGTTTCCAAGGACAGAGGACTGATAGAGAGCTTCGCCACCCTGCAGTCATCTGAAGATCTATATCAGCGAGGCCAAAGAGCAAGTGGTGGTGGACTACCAGACAGTCCCGGTTATCGTCCAGGGGAAGGAAGTGAAGATAGTGGACTCATACTGGTAACTTGGGGTCTAATTCAACAATAGCTAGACTGGTCCCATAACACCGATGCCCTACTCAGGATGTGACAGAGGAGACAGTTCTTTCTGAAGAGACTCAGGTCCTGCAACAGACTCCTGTAGCAGCCAGTTCATTGGTCTTTGCTGTGGTGTTCTGGGGAGGCCACATCAAGGCCGGTGAGGCCAGCAGACTGAACAAGCTGGTGAGGAAGGCCAGCTCTGTATTTGGGGTGGAACTGGAAAAGTTTGGTGGACAAGATCAAAACCATCCTAAATAACACCTCACCCTCTCTTTGACGAGTTGGGCAGCTCATTTAGCCAACCCAACTGCTGCAACATCAGAATTCTGACGCTCGGGATCAATAATAAAGGTTCATCTTATCTCATCTTAAAATGTGAATCTAGTAACTGTTCAAGCTTCACGTCTGACAGTAGCTTTTCATGGCTAAGTGTCGTGAGTATCATTAACGTTGACATAGAGCTTGTTGTTGTTTTTGCAATAATCCAAAACACCATGAAAAAGATCTTTTTGTGGAGGGATCCAGTGCAATGCTGACTTCCAGGGTATACTTCTCTATACAATGAGCAGTCCTCAGAACTCAGCTGGGTGGCTTCAAATGAGCATTGCATGACAAACACTTTTTTCTTTACAATGTTACAAAGTACATAAGAAAATTAAATCACAAAAGACTCATAAAACAATATAACCCATAAAGCACCAAATATAGAGGCCCAGAAGCACTAAACATACAATAAAACAATAAATGGGGACAACACCGATGTATCATAAGATCAAGGCTGTTCAAAGTACTGCTGTCATTATCGAAATCTGATAAATAACACAATTGTTAACATGTTAAAGCTAATGGAAGCTGATAAAGGGACCATGAAATAGTCTCCAACAGTAAACACGGCTCGCGGGGAAGGAGCAGAAACATTTCAGCATACAAGGAGGTGGAGAAAACGCATGTCCTGCCATAAAACACCACCTTTGAGCATCTGACTGCAGCTTTTATTGACAGCGCATCGCAGAACTATCAGCTTAATTCAGCATACAACGTTTGAGTCGCTTAGTTTTACTGTGTTCTGTCCCTGAGCTTTCACTTTAATGTTTAATCAGAGCACCATACAGGTGTATTTATGTCTGAGCTCTTTTAATACAAATCATACCGCACATTCCACGCACCATAATCCTCTTTGGCTTCCTAACACCTTCATGAAAGCAGCATTTGTTTCGGCTTTCCTAACATTGTGAAGGCACTTGCTCAATGAGTGAACGGGTCACTGGTGAGGTCTACTGTAGCTGTGTCTTTCAGTGTATAGAAGCAATCGGCTGGATGTGTATGTGAACAGATTTACTAGAACAAGGCGACAGTATGACAGCTGTGTTTTCAGCTTGCTCAGCTGGCCAGAAAAAGATGGCGACGGCAAAAATGCCAAACTCAAGGCTTCAAAATGACATTCCACAAATCAATGGGGGACATCATGTGGCTACGTCCACATCTTCTATAATTTATGTTGTAAAGCAAAGCGGATGAGAGGATGTGAAATTCATAGAGATATTACAGAATAATGTAACAGCCTAAAGTCATGTTACCACTTTAAGGTGCAAGAGAGGATGATACTCGACAGAGCCCTGCAGAGAGACGCAGAGGCAGCAGTCATACTGACAACTACTGTCATCTAGAAGTTCTCTAACAAAATATGCCAAAATGTTTCTTTTCCTTTTACTGGCAGCCATAATGAAGATGCGGGGAACAGAATATTAGTTTGTCTTCAATATTTTATTTGATCTCGTATTCAGTTTCATATTTAAACTGCAAATTCATTCAGATTAAGGCATAACAATTCTTAAAATCAAAAAAGTTCACGACTCGTGCGACAGGTCTGGACCACAGAAAGAATTCCAAATACGAGTAACTTGGTGAATGCCACAGGTTCTCATAAATCACTTGCATGAGACCCATTGATCAAGAAGCATAGATCTACATGTACAGAGTCAAAGTTAATAATGCATTTGTGTGATCTCATCAAGTCGGACATTCTCTGAGCACAGGGTAACTGCCCGGAGCCCGGCTGGCGTCACGGAGGGGGAAATCAGGTACACTCAACAGAACAGAACATTAAATATTGTTAACGTTTAACATATATTTAGGAATGTCACAGATAACATAACAGGCAAAATCTGAAGTATATCCATGCATCTCCGTCCCAAATCAAACCAAGCAGTTATGTAGAATCAGATCGTGCAGCCGAAGCCGACGCGTTGTTGAAACAATATCCAACTATCACTGAAGCTAGGGTTGGTAATCTTCTTGAAGACCTTTTTGTTATATTTGTTGAAAGTCTTATTGCATCCCGACAGCAATCAATAAATCAACAAAAAAACAGAAAAGGTCTGGTATCTATGGCCGTGCTAAATGCCTGTCCACTCATTGCGGGTCACCAGTCTTCCATAAGCTGCTCGCGTGACAGTTTGGAGTACTAACAGCCATCATTGATCATTTTGGGGGCGTGGCTTTGAAGGGAAGTGAAAGGACTTTCTAGCTAGATTTAGCGACTTTTGGAGCTAGTGCTGCGAGCTAGTTTCATTGAAGAAGAGTTGGCACGTTGGGCTGTTTTCTAGTGTACTCTTGCTAGTTTCTCAACATTACCAACCCTAGCTTTAAAGAAAGGGCGGGAGGCTACAACAACAAATGAAACAAATGCGCTAACCGACAGTGTTATTATGCAGGAATGAACTCAACACATGTTGGTACCTCGATACCTAAACACAGCTGCTAGCATGACGCTAACGCTTCAATACACCAACCTGCAACTTCACCCTTTTAGAGAGTTCAAATGTTAACAATACTTGGTAACAATAAGTTCCGTTTATTCTTGCTCTTAAATAACTAATTTGAGAGCAAGAATTAAGTAGATAGAGAGCACTTAATGCTCCTTTCTGTGCACTTCATGGTAAATAAAGCGCCAAGTTCCATGACGCCTACGATTGCAGAACCCGCTCTCACTCCCAACTCGTCTCATACCGCTGCTTTGTCAGTGCCTCAGCGTCTGATACCGACGCATCTTTCAGAAACGTATGTCTGGATCAAACAAACCTGGGACTTTCACCTAGGAGACCTATCTTTGCATCCCCTCTCAAGCAATGTTGACCTGTTATACCGTAGTTTTCTTTGTAATTTCCGTAGTTATGTAACATCTGTAGTTATTTTGAGCGCTTTTGCTGCCTGAATCTAACCAAGCAGTTTGTTGCACAAGTAAACCTTCAAAATAAGTAAACCTACGCTGGAATTTCATTTTGAAAAGATATTGTACGCATGTAACGACCGGGAACCGACACGTTGTCCCAGAGGCCAACACTGACGCTCGAGGGTTTGAAGCGTCGTGTGTCCGACCAAATGTCAGTAATTGAGGAGTTGGGAGTGAGACGCTCACTCCAAACCGTAGAGTTTGTGTCTGCCTTCAACAGTATCATTTACTTCCTGCAGTGGCCTTTAACTAATCAACCCTCATATGATGATTTCTCACTGTGTATTGATAACAACCAATGACGCAGATGATGATCACAAACGCGTGTTAAATATACAGCATACCTGACGTATTTCACAACCATGTGAAGTGATAAAAGTGCACCATCCAACAAATCGCCAATAGAAATTTGGGATACTGAGGACTTCTGATTATACACTGGCTGTGTAATTGAAGTCGTCGCCAAAGAAGGCCGGATTTCCTGGAGCCTTTGGAACCGGATCATCGACCTGTTGCTGGTCTTGAACCATCGAAGCTGGCAGCGTCTAACCTGGGACAGAGCATCTGTGCATGGATGAACATATATTTGGCAATAATACAAAAGACAAAAGGCAAAAGAACTGATCCCAAAACACCCATTAAGGTAATTCAATGGGGCGGACATTTACATTTAGGCCCCACAGCATTCCTCTGAAACCATGGAAACAATCACATCCAGTAAGAACAAACTCCAGAGGTTCAGTGTCCAGTAAAACTGCGGACACACAGTCCCGTCCACATGACAGTATCTGCAGTGTGGACAGCAGCCGGCAACGTGCGCTCCCAGTCCCTGTCTCTTCCGCCGTTGTCGCGCACGAGCCCCGGCCCCCGCTTCCCACCGCCATCCTCCACTCCACCCCGTCTGTTAGTAAAGGCTCCAGGCCTGCGGGTGCTGATGCTGGGGGTAAAGTGACGAAGAGCCAGAGGATGAGGCGGTGAGATCGCCAGGGCCAAGCTGCTTTCCACACGCACACATTCAGTCCAGCTTCTCCTTCTGGACCAGCTTGGGAGCGTCTACGAAGTCCAGTCCATTAAAGAGGATGAGGCCGCCCGTCACCACACTGGCTGTTCCCCAGAACAGAATGTAGGCCAGCGTCTCAGTCCACGTCTCACCTGACAGGGGGGGGGACAGCAGGTCATACCGAGTCAGGGGAACATATTTAAAGGAACTGTTGCAAAATTAACAATTACTGCTTAAATATTTTAAGCATGATCTGAAGTTAATTTAGGATAACTAAACCGTGATGCATGTCGTTACGTTTGCAATATGACTGACTGTTAATTTGAGTTAATTGCAGTTTGTCTTACCAGCCATTAGTAGGCAGATGATGCACATGGAGAACGCTACCACCATGACGATGGGCAACTAGAAAAGGAAAAGAGTCGCATTAAAAAAAACTTCGGGAAAAGAGGAAAAAGGAATCCGTCTATCTTCCAGAGCCAGTCTTACCGTCAGGAACTTCCAGTCTTTGGTGTCACGCAGCGGGGTGGCCCAATCAGCTTCGTCCACAGCATAGTTCCCCAGGAAGAGATCGATGGAGTCCTGCGTTACAACAGACCAACCGTTTCTTACATGACCAACCCTCTTATAGTCTACTGTAACTGAAGATAACTGACAGGTCTACATTACATGTACAGTACCGCATTTCACTACATAACCAATTTCTAATAAATAGCACCAATAGCGGCCTGTACGTGGCACGTCTTAGTTTAAACACTAGATGTCGCTGCCATTATGAACAACTACTTGACCTACGTTGATTACTTTACATTGCACGCCAGCTGGATTTTCGAGATATTGCGAGATCACGTGAGAATCTCGGGATCACATATCACACGAAAACCCATCTCGTCAGGCTTCAAGCATCAAATAGTGCGTTTGTGTCCAGTAAGCCGCGCAAGGACCAATCAGTTTCCTGGGAGATACTGGTCGCTATGGGCGTGGCTTAAGTTTGTGCCAGATGACACAGAGAGGCAAATGTTTGCTGTTCACGACAATGGCGGCCCCTGAAGAGGTTAGTGTAGCTGGAATAGCATCAATAATATCAGAACTGGAGAGGAACACTGAAGGCTTTTCTAGATGGAAGAGATGTTTCCGCTCTTCTCCCTACTGGCTTCGGTTAGTTAGTTTGATTGACAGATGATTTGTCCAATCACCTGCCACATACATTTTAAAAGAGCAAACAGTCTCCAATGATGGCGTCTCAGCAGGTTCTGTGTAACAAACATCTGGTGGGTCAGGTTACTGATTCCTGAAACATTTACCTCACTAGATTTGGTAAACATGGCGGAACCGAAAAGACGGAAAATAGCGAGCAAGTGCGGAAAATGTCAAAAACGTTGGGTAAACGAGTACTTTGTCACAGAAGTGCAAGTGAAGTTGCAAGGAATCCGTTACGGCGAAACTAAACGTCAGTCCCACACTTCAGTCACTGGCACGTTGGGTTTCTGGTCTAGAAACACTGATGTTCTTGCAGTGGAACCGCTCGAAAACTACACATTTACTATAGTTTGTCCCGTGACTCCTTGTATTTTTCTGTATATGACCCACAATGAAAAAAGTTTGGCCACCCAAGTAATAGTAAAACACACTAATACACATCAAATCCACAAAGGTTTGGACCCACCTGTCTGAACCCATCGGAGAAGTTGTTTTTGTAATATCGGATCATGGAGTTCCAGCCGTCCATCAGCAGCCCCAACTGAGTCCTCTTCCCCGTCCTGAGAGATCATCATGTGGGTCAACATGTACAAAATCACTTACGTCCTCATAGGTTGGATACAAACCATTTAGTTATCCCCCTGACCTGTCCTCTAGCCTCCCAATTTAACACCAACCAACATCTAACCTCATTTACCACGGCCATTTCATGCTCCCCAGAGGATAAACCCCGTCCATCCAGCTTTCTTACTGCATGTGAACTTAACCCTCCGAACCCTAAAACCCACCGGCGGGATTTAAAAGCATGTTTTCCTGAAACAATCGCCCAAACTACACAGTTTATCACAGCCAGAAGCTGTAAGAAAAGCCACGATTGACTCGGCTGAGACCAACAGTCACACGGCAACAACTCCGCCAAACCTGGACAGACCTGCAGGCTGCTGAGCAGAGAGGAGTTCAATGTATAAAGCATGTGGAGCCTCCGTTTCCCCCAAAATTGGTTAAACTTGTAGACATTTGATAACATGTCGTACATATAGATTCCAGTGTTTTTCAATTTTTATAAAATAAATCACAGAAATTCTTTTTCTTCCTTATGATTTATGGCATTGTAACTGTGTTATACTGCTCAAAATACATTTGTGAGTTCTTGCCATCATTGTGCTGTTTCCACAGAGGTGCAGGACTTATATACTGTAGAGAAAATCAAGGCCACAGAGAGAAAAATGTGACAGGACCAAAAGAACGCCCCGAAACTGCTTTGGGGTTCAGAGGGTTAATGCTCATAAATCTGAGAGAGCAACCAAAGAATTAACCCTGGGGAAGGACAGACAGTTGAACAGACAGCTCCATCCTGAGACTTTTTCTTTTGTCATTAGCAGGTAGTTAGCACGTGTTCAGCAGGACGGTATCCGTTCGCTGTGTGAAAACTAACCTGGTGAAGTCTGTCTTCAAGGCACCGGTACCGGCATACTGCTTGGCACAGGCGTCGGCATTGTCTGCCCAGGCTGCACGTGAACAGACGGGTGGGGAGGAGAGCAATAGAAGAGAACAGATTGTATGAACATCTCGGCCCCTTAACTGCGGGCATGGCCCGGTGAAACCGGTAGTGCGAGTGTGTGCCCACCGTTCTTGAACATCTTGCCGAAGTCGGCCTGCTCCTCGATCTGCTGGCCCACGTGGAGGATTCCCATTCTCTGCAATAACACACACGCATATTGATTTGAGAGTCCAAAATGAACCTTCTGATTGTTTGTCAAAGGCTACACTATAATATATTTAATATTCTTCTTTACTGTCAATCCCGTGCAATATCCAATACGTTTAAGTATTATCTCACATTTTACATTTTTACTCCTTCTGTATATACTGGTATATTTTGTATTCTTCTTTACTGTCATATTTTTTTTATTACCGTTCACTGTTTAGTTTATTTATACTACTTGATTTTTTTATCTTCATTTTATTACTTGTGAGCAATGCTGCTGTAATCCTGTAATTTCCCCACTGAGGGACTAATAAAGGATTATTAATAAAGGATTATCTTATCTTATCTTATAAGGCTTGTTGTACATTACATGATGCTGTAGCAAGTTTTCTGACCTGCTCTTATTTTAAGTTGCTGTGAATGCAAACTCAACACTTCCTAACAAGCAGGGCACATTCCCTCACTTTCCTGGTAGGCTTTTAATGTGAAACATCTGAAGGAAGTGGGAAGTTTGATTGACAGGAGTTATAGCAGTCTATGTTCTCACCGATGCTTCCAGACACCAGAAAAAAAAACAGTACTTTCACCTCGCAGGACACGGGAGTTGCTGGTCCAACTCTGCCTGTATCCGTTCATTTGTTTGTGATATTGTATGACTTCTGTGTTTTACGGGGTTAGTTCAGATTCATCAAAGTCACAATAACACAAACTAAGCAGCAGCGACTCTCGTGTCTTGCTCGGTGAAATCGTTGATTTTGTCAATGGAGTCTGGCGGCTTTTGCGAGAGTTGTTTTGCCCCCGTGCCTGGTACTGCTGTCTGAATCAGACTGGGGGTGTGTCGGCCGCCATCTACCGTAGGTAATACACTGACTTTGGATAAGTACCTCTTATAACCCCACTTCATAACAGCCGAACTATCCCTTTAACACGGATCGAATGACATGACCGTGCTGTGGACATTATGCTGGATTGAGCTAACTGACACAAATCAAGCTGGGCACAGCCTCGGTTCTCTGTGATCAGCTGTTGTGATTATTACGTCCACTTCCTGTGGGATGCTAGGGTCGTACCCGTAGCTGTGACTGCAGCGAGCGTTGGGCCAGCATGCTCTGGATGACGTTGGTGCGGTCCAGGCAGTCCATGCAGTTGCTCCGAAACGTCCCCTCCTGGGTCATCATCTCCTTCCCATCCGCATCCACCAGGAAATATCTGGACACACACACACACACACACACACACACACACACACACACACACACACACACACACACACACACACCATTACTTCTTCTGCAGAGACAGACGTAGCTATTTACCTGGCGCACAAAGCAAAAAAGCGCACTAACCCAAATTCGTCCTGCATTTCGGCGACCATATCCACTAAGATATGCAGGCGGTGCCACCTCATCCGGCTGCACTCCTTGTGAAAGTCAAAAGCTATGTACCTGCAGGAAAAGAGAAAGCGTTTACTGAACCGCAGTGGTGACCTCGAGCTAATATCAGGCGGTGTCAATGCAAGGCCCTAAAATAACGCAGCAACGCAGTGAGGGGTGGAGGACGGAGCCGGTGGTTATCTTACTTGATCATGCCGTTACCCAAGCCCGTCACCATCTTGTCGAACGCCAGCTCCAGTGGCTGCTCGGAGCCCTTTTGGTTGATCTGAGAAAAAAAAAGGATAACAAGACCTCTTATCTAAAAAATAATGATTTCTAGTCAGGGTCGCATCGTGGGTTAAAACAGTGTGAAATGAAAACCGAGCTGGCACATCTGTCATAACAAACTTACCAAGTTCAAAATGACTTGTCTTCCGTAGAGAATAATCTGAGAGTCAAAGTGTCTCTGGAATCCGTCCAACTACACGAGAGCAACAGAGAGAAACTTTGTGAGGAACGCAAGGAAACAATAAACATGTTTTGTCTCGTGTAAATGAAAAAGGCAGCTTACGTGGTTCACTGTTTTGCTGATCTGTGGTTTCGGCTTGTACTTGAGATTGGGCCTTTGAGACCAGTAGAGGGGGATGGAGCCTCTGGTCTAGGAGGAGGAAAAAAAGAAAAGGGCATTATGCATTCAATGTGGAGACAACTGTCTGTACGAACTAATTATAAAGGAATACAAATACACAAAACAAAAAAAAGAGCTGAAGACATGCTCAAATTGTTTTAACAATATTTTGATGCTTAAATGGGAACTTCGGTGTTTTTCAACCTGGACCCTATTTATACCTTTTATAAGCGAGTAATGGGGACAACAGCTGCAGATGCTAAACAGGCTGTAGTGTGATCGCTCGGGGAAACTCCTCACCGTCAATGCACGTCCACTAAAAGTTCTTGTTGATTGGTATCATAAGTGTCTGACAACATTATGTAAAGAACCCTACAGAGAAATAAAACATTTTTAATTGATCCGGTTTGTCTGTTCGCTCGCAAAAAGTCTCGTTCTGAAATCCCACGTCACATTTTCAAAATAAGTTAAATTTTCGGCCGTGACATTGAAAATCTTCTCGGTAAAACTGAGCTCAACAAACTTCCGACAACACCGTCTCTCCTCTCTCTCAGACTCTCACTGACGTTTCCACCCGTTGTCTCCAGGCAACAAGTCACATGACACAACGACCAACAGAAAGGTTCAGAAACAAAGTTCTAATTCCCTGTAGGGTTCTTTGCATAATGTTGTCAGACACTTCTAATCTTCTAACACTTAGACACTTCTAACAATCTGAGCCCTTCAGTTACCCTTTAATGTTGTACCCCATTTACATTTGTGTGCTGTCATATAACATCAAACCACTGGATTGAGACTTGACCGGCGGTTCAATTCTTCCTGAAGGCAGACTTCACTGCGCCTCTCCTGGAGCATCACTGCTTTGGCTCACCTGAACAAACGAAGCCTTGGCGCTGTTGTACTGCACGATCTGCTCCGTTTCCACATAGTTAGCAGGATGGCCTTCTGAGTCAATGCCTGCAGACCAAAACACTAACAGCTGTTTGACAGGTTCATCATCTAAATAATATCCGCTGGGGATGTGCCATAAATGAGCTGCCAATGTGTTTTCAATGCGTTTGTAGAACATTAGTAAAAGTGTTGGACGCTGAAGACAGAAAACATTTTCCGTGGATGCGTGGGGTCGGCAGCGTTACCTCGGACATAGTAGCGGACTCCGGCTCTGAAGCAGCTCCTCCTGGAGATAATGATCCAATCAAAGACCTTCCCGTTGATGCAGCCCGACTTCATGGTGATGACTGGTCAAGAGATGCGTTAAGAAAACTGACGTGGAATAGTGAGAAGTCAGTGCTAAGCACTTTGATAAAAATAAAAAAACATATCGATGTAGATGGCGGACCTCACCCTCCCACGATATGGCGGGGGGGGGGGGGGGGCAGCAAAGGTCCCCATTAAGTATGCGTTTGTAATATTTAGAATATTTTCCCTGCTTTACTTTGCCGTCAGACAGCCCTTTCAGACGTGGAACTTAAGTCGTTATCGGTGCTCTCTTCAAAGCCACACAGTCATTTTACCTCAAAGAACACAGACGCTGCTGGTCTTCTGCTGCCTCCATCGGTTAATCGGTTGGTGGCATTGTGGGACTTTGGAGTTCTAAAGAAAGGGTTAGTTTAAACACCAAAGTCACACAATGACACAAAGAGATAAAGCGATTAAAGCTGTGGTATACCAGCAACTTCTGTGTTCTGCAAGGTAAAAAACTATGTTTTTGTCAGTGGAGTCTGGTTGCTTTGAAGATAGCACAGATAACGACTTCAGTTCTCCGTCAGGGTGCCTCCATCCACAGCAGTACATTGCTTTGCTTCTGTGCTGGTACTCATGTCTCTTACTCCAAACCCCTCTTCTAAACATCTGAACTATCCCTTTAAAGTGAGCAACAGTTCTTCTGTTGGCTCTTTATCAAAAACGTTTTTATGGCTACAGTACCTTTTTAGACAGTATTTCTACACGCAATAGTGATTTAATATTCATCCAGATCAAGGACAAACAAAAACACTATCAACACATTGAACAGTATAAACTTTATACTTCTACCTTTACAGTATAACGGTAGTAGTATAAACGTTATACTACTACCTTTACAGTATAACGGTAGTAGTATAAACGTTATACTACTACCTTTATACTAAAATAAACACGACAAACATTTAGAAGTCGTGAATACAATACAATAAAGTAGACGTGTCTTATTTAATGCCTCACTCAGTGAGATGGACCCGACATGAAAGATCTCACACTCATTCACTAAACCAGCACCAACAGCCACCAAACAGCAGGAAAGGATACAGCCATGGACCACAGGAAACACAAACTTGTGTAACTGTAAGACAGAAACGGTGTTAGATCATGAGATGCTTTGCTTTACTCTCCTGCTTGGGTCTAGGGTGTTGGGTGTTGGTGAGTTGGTGAGTTGGTGAGTTGGTCTGACCAGCGGCTGAATTGAGTTGTTGAATCAAAATGGAAACTAAATGTTGCAATGTAGAAAAATGTTGCCCGCAGACTTCTGGTCGAATGGGCGTGGAGAAGCCAGACTGCTACTACTATTGCTGTAGTCCGCAGTTTGAACACAGGCTACAGTAGACCAGCACGCTTCCAATGGTGAGGACAGTTACGGACCAGAATCCTCAGGGGTGGAGGGGGGGGGGCGGTGTATCCCAGAGTGAGAAGGTTACATAAATGCTGTGAAAGAGAACGTTGGTTTGGCCTCACCTCTGGCTGCGCGATGAATTCCCTCAGCAGGTGGCCGTTCCAGACAAAACGCTGATCTGCCTGCAACAGGACAGTCAGCACGAGTCAATACAAAGACAGACAGGGGCGTGGCCTACACTCGGAGATGAGGCTTACTGTCGGGAAACAATACTTCAACAATTGTACATTTTTTTCTGTTTTTTTATTGTTTATTTGAATTTAATTCATTTGTGATTTTATGGGTAACAACATTTCTAGTTGGGTATTTAACTCTGGCCACTGTGAGCTCACCAACTCACAGAGAGACAGGGATGTATTTGGTATACAACACCCCTTTTTCCACCAACATTAGCGCATATATGCAACTTTTTTTAAAACACAGGAAAACCAGCTAAACATAGCCGATGGACTCCTCTCCTACTGCCAGTACACCAGCATACCTTTCTGTTTTCTTCTGGTGTTACGTTTAACGTCAATTTGTTAAAATTGTCGGCGAGGTAAAATGACCTTCTGTCAATGGAGTCTGGTAGCACTGAGGAGCGCATGTAACGGCTGTTTCTTTTCACATCCAACTCTGTGAATTTAGGGGTTTACTTTGACCAAACCAGAGCTGGTGATTGTCAGAACGGTGGAAAGATGAACAAAGACGGATTTTGTTTCTGCCGAGTTTGAACGGAGTGTGTTTCGAGGATCAGGGAGGAAATAATGACTGTTGTCTGACTGGAGTCTGGTGGCTGCAAGGTGAGAGGATTCATTGTGTGTTTTATATGTTAATAAATTATAATAACTGTCCAAATCGCACCGATCGGAGCTGGAGTCGATAAATACCCGTGACTTCTGCAGAGTCATTTGCCGCAGGACTGATTGTGACCTTTCCCCCCGAAGACAAAAGCCAGATGTTAGTGGGTTTTTTTGTCCAGCGGGGGAAAAGGGGCTCGAGGTACATCTCACCCTCTCCAGAAGGCTCATCTCCTGAAACTCGGGGCTGGTGTTGGCCAGGCGCTGCAGGGTGTGGGTCAGGTCGTAGTCCGTAGCAAAGTAGAAGCCGTCTGTGTGAAGCACGTTGTTGATCATGGACAGGAACGCCTTGTTGTCTTGCATCTGAAACAAAGAGACGGACCCAGAGCCAGAGGTCAGAGAGGAAGCCGGTGCTAGCGGATCGGACACCAAAGGGCCACTTTGGGGAACACCTTCTACATGAAAATCAATCAAGTCCACCATCGTGGAGGACATTTAAACCCTCCCAATTCTCTGAGACTGGCGACTGCAACCCGGAGCCATGAGATCCCTCACCTGGTTGTCCGTCAGGTGCAGTATCGTCTTCTTGTAGGAGACGATGTCAAAGTCCACGGCCTTCCACACAGCATGGCCCAGCAGGTCCCCCACCTTCTTCTTCTTCGTGATGACAACCAGGTACATGCCTAACACAGACGAAGTGGTTGGAGATTTTAAAAACACACCGCCTGCTGCTGGAATGTCCCGACGGTCTTCATGTGCTCTTGACTCACCTGCCACCAGGCGGATCGTCCCCATGAGTCCGCATATAGGCCTGGTCTCTGCAGACGCAGGGATTTCCCTCCTCACTGAGGACCAAAGCAGGCACACAGCCAGGGTTAAGCAGCAGTGTGAATTATCTCAGCTAGGGCTGCAACTGATCAGATACTTCTGATCAGATACTGATCAGATACTTTTTTTTTTTAATGGCGCAAATGAAAATGATTAGAGAATAAAGGGACGCCTTGAAACTGTCTTTTAGATGCGAGCTACACATAATGAGACAGAGTTAAAGTAACAACGTTATGTGTGCAACTACAACAAGTAAATGTTTTGGGCATTTGTACCAACTACAGCAGTGTTTCCCAAACTCTTTTCTAGTGACCCACTTTTTAAAAATGAAAAACCATCGCGGCCAAATTCACAACAAACTTTTGACGAATCACAAGTTTGTTTTATGCATGAGTTACTGAAAACATGTACACTAGATAAATGCTTTATAAATGACACCAAATAAATGCATTTAGACGGCGTTAACAGGCTCATTCTTTTCATTTTCTTTCATCAGTTAAACAAACTGAAATGTACGGAAAGCTTTTCATATTAGATTCAATGTTAGAAGTAGGCTACAGTCATCAGAACATTGCGATCAATCAGGCTCCCTCTTGTGGCTCGAATGTGAACTGCACACAATCTAGACCACGGAAGAAATTCTGAAAATGTATTTGGCGACCCAAATAACATCTCCTACAACCCACCGAGTGTTTGGGAATATCTGTACTAAATGATTAACACAAATAACCGATCGTGTGTGTGTGTGAGTGATTTGAGTAGGACTACTGTGCAAAGCTGGGGAATGTCCATTTATTATGGGGTAATTAATGGGTATTATCCACCTTTTTCTATATAATTGCACATATGTAATTGAATTGAACCACAGAGGAGATAGTAAAAATAATCGTATATATAGATATATATACACACAGTATGTGTGTATGGCTACTGCAGCATACAGTATATATAGAATAACATTTTAAATGATGAAGGCACTTGCAAAAGACAAGGTAGTACAAAATGTAAACCATGTTGGTTTAATTCGTACCTCTTTACTGAGGGTTTCTTTAAACTTTTTTTCTTTTTGCAAAAATGTACTAAAAACAATGACACCGAGGAAGATCTTGGGTAGATAATGACAATAAATATGAAACAAAATTAAAATCATACCCTCTAAAAAAGTAAATCTGGTTTGAATTGACATCAACACACTAAGCTTGTTTACAATATATTTAATATATAGTAGTGCTGCTACATTCTCCTTCAATGACACACGTGCTGAGGCTCAAGCCCCTAACCTGAGCTCACCTGTGAGAGTCGTCTCGGTCGACACCCTGTCGATAGCCAGGACGTCCTCGGCTCCGTCATCCAGAGCCTCAATGTAGAATTTCTCTGGTGTGATGCGCCTGGTGAGAGAGACAGACAGACACGAGAGCTGTTTAAAAACCCACTAGCACTAACACCATCACCACCATCAGCCCCCACCCCAGCAGCAGCAGCGGGGCTCCGTGTAATACTCCTACAGAAACGATGCGGACTAGAGTAAACTGGCGGAAGACTACACGGCGAGCTGACAGGAGTACCTGCTAGCTACGAGAGCTAATGGAACACTGTAACCGACTAGCAGCAGGTAGCAATGCTGCATCCGTTAAACCGTCTCATATCTAGCTTCACCCGGTAGCGCGGGACTCCTGTCACATAAAGTGACGTTCACGAGGTTCCGCTGTCATACCCGACCCGTTCAAAAGAGCTCATTAGGGGAGAACACTTTCTGCGGAATCAGGTGCAGTTAGCATTGTTTGCATGGAGCGGTAACACGACGCCTGCGCTGACGAGGTGGTCTACACACGCCGAGCTGCTTCGTCGTTTAGCCGTGTCAGTGTGAAGTCCTGACGGAGGCCCCTCGCCCCTCACTCAGCATGAACAGTAAAAAAAGCTACGGTGTTGATCCGCAGCACTTACAAGTTGAAACTCTCGTAGGTGCTCGCCATCTTTCCTCCCGTCTGACCTCAGTGACGTGTCACCGACACACCGGCTACTTCCGTCTGCGGCTGTGGGGGAAAGACTGTGCTGCAAAGAGACGCTAGATGGCGCTGTTGCCATGTAAGAGTCCCAAACATCACTTAGGGGAATTTCATATTCATACAGCTAACGTTACATTTCTTAACTCAACCCCATCTTTTAAGTTGTTTTATCATTTAAATTAAATGTTATTTAGAGCCTCTTAAATTGTTCTCAAAGTTTTGTCACCAAAATATATTTATTTTGTTTTTACTTTATTTTCTCTTATTATTGTTATTGTTATTATATCGATTATATTCATGTTAATATGGTTGTTGTTGTTGTTATTATCAAAATTATTATTTATTATACCGTCTGATTAAGTTATTTTTCTTTTTTCCTCATTAACTGAATTGGTATGGCTGATAGTTTACTGTTATGTTTACACATGTGCTCTATATATGATACGTGTATATGTTGTGTAATGGTAAAATATGCATTTGAACTTTGTGTCCTCGGTGTGAACTCGCAGTGAACTCGAAAATGTACGTGTCATCTGTTAAGGAAAATGGCTACTGAAAAAGTAGCAAAACTACTTTCAGAGTGGCAGAACAACTTGTTCCTTACATGGAGTAAAGAAAGTGCAGACTAAGCAGTAATCAGAACTGGTGGTTGAAAACACCTCATGTTACCTTGAATGTATCGAAGCTGTGAAAAGTCAGCTGGATACAGCAGACGAGCCCTCATGGGTGCTGCACTTTGAATCTAACTTGTTGCTGTATAAATAAAGGAGCCTGTATGTTAAATATTTTGAAGTTTTTACCACAGGCTGCTGAATACGTCTATTGTGTACTCTTCCCTTGCAAGCAAATAAACAGAGAAAAGACAACTTTGAATCTTCTGAAGACTTTATTATTGATTTGTGAACAAAACTCTCTTCTCCCGATTAACTTAGAAATCTTCCATAACAATTGTTACATTGTCAACACATTGTAAACGTTGGAAGTTGTAAGAAAAAATAAATCCCTCCAATCCTCATGACAACCCCATATATGGAATAATAAGTATACTTTACACAGGCATCACATTTTATATATTTGTTTCAAGGATGGTGGTTTAAAAGTACATTGTTGTGATTACACTTGGTGGAAGAATGAGAGCATTATTCAATGTAATTAGATGTATTTGCTCAGGCACAAAACAGTCAAATTATGTTTGGAAGTTTTCACCAATACCTTAATGGAAAGTACACTATTAAAAGTACATTCAAAATGTTACCTCGGTAACAGTACAGGAGTGTTATCAGCTAAATGGACTTCAAGTGTCAAAGGTACTCTTTATGCAGCAAAATGGCTCCTGACAGTTTCATGATTACATTGTGGTATCAATATTACTCATATATTTATGTGTAAGTATTTCAATGTTGTGGCTCGGTCGAGGGCAAGCTGATATCAAGGATTACCAACTGGGCAAAGAGGGCAAATCCCCGCAAAACCCTGACACGCCCCAAAGGCATCTGCTTTGATTAATTCCACATTTGTTCTGCAATATCCATAACGCACAATCTAAATAAATAAATAAGGGCCATCAAGTGGCTCCATCCTGAGGTTCGGTCTCAGAAAAGGGACCATTTAAAGATTTAGTTGATATTATGCTGCTCACACACCGGGCGCGTTTTTTGATTGACGCGCGTCGAGATTACATACAAAGTCTATGCACAGACGCGATGAGACTGGCGCGCCGCGATTTTTAGTCTCATCGCGTCTGTGCATAGACTTTGTATGTAATCTCGACGCGCGTCAATCAAAAAACGCGTCCGGTGTGTGAGCAGCATTAGACTTCAATGCACAGTCTTGAATACTTTTATTTAGTTTTCGAGTCAAATGAAAAACAAACCAACTTCAGGAACCAAAGAGGTAAAAAGGCCCAGACCTCCCTTTAGCCTCATGGCCTTAATCTGGTCCTGACAGTTGGGATGGTTTGATCCATAAGAATGCCTCATTTTTCAGAAACTCATCAAGGCTTTGTAAAATCTTAGACTACAATGCAACAAGTAGTATATACAATGTAAATACTCAAGTAAAATATGACTGTGAAATATGAAAATGTACTTGCAGTAAGTACTGTACTTAGTAAATGTACTTAACATTCCACCACTAGAATTTGGAAAACTCTCTATGTTTGCGCAATAGGCAGTCTGGTGTTAGTGGGCAGGTGTGGGTGAATAGTGGGGTGCTGATGTATGAATTCACTTTATTTTTATAGCACCTTTTATTCACAAAATGCAACACAAAGTGATTTACAATTCAGCGACAAAAAACACATTCATATACACGAGGAGGAAAAGAGACATTGTGTTTCTATTATCTAAAAATTACACCAACAACAACAAATCATAAAAGGTTAAACACATAAAGCTACTAGTTAAGTGCAATATTAAAAAGACGTGTTTTGCATTGCCATTTAGAACTGTCTACTGAGTCAGCAAGTCTTACATTTACAGGCAAACTGTTTCATGTATTTGGGGTGAAATGACTGAACGTGGCATCCCCAAAGTCTTTTTGTGGCGACCTCGGGAACAGATGTACGGCAAGTAGGGATCAGGTGACGGGACAACGGGAGGAATCAATTAAGGACTAACAACTGGACGGGCAGAATTGCATGATTTGCTTAATAAACCCAATTTTACACATCTTGGGTGGATAAAGAATGCAAGTCCAGAAAGTGTAAGCCTGCTCAATTTATAACACATTCCCACAACCTCCCCCATGGTATCATCATTTGTGCCTCCTGCCATCAGACAGTACAACAGTCGTGGAGACCAATGCCTTCCACTTTCAACTGCCACCATTGTCCCCTTGCTTATCTGGTCTTGTTCATGTTCACCTCCACTTTGTTGGTATAATATTCATATTTTGTCATGGCATAAAACAGGATGGCATCTGTACAAAGTAAACTCACACTGTAATCTGCCAGAATCAGTGCAGTTTTTTCTCCATTTAAGAGCACCCTAGAGGGCACCCTAGCACGTTTTCTCTACTGAAAGGGCACCTAGAGGAAACTGGATCCTATTTTCTCTATTGGAAAGGGCCCCCTTGAGAACACAGCATCATGTTTTCTCAATTGGAAGGTCCCCCACGAGGGCAACACATCCCATTGTCTTCACTCTAAGGGCACTTAATCATGTTTTCTCTCCATCAAAAGGTGTCCCCTTAAGTAATGAGGCAGAAAAATATATATAATTTGTGTACAGTTAGTTTTGTTATTGGGAAGATTTCACATTTACAAGAAGAGATGGGCAGACTCCAAACAAAATTGTGGAATTTAAATTAGTTTTTTTCAAATCAAGAACTGCATCAATGTGGCAACATGATAAGAAGCCTTAGAATAAGAAGACAATTAAAACTAATGACGTGTAACTTGGTACATTGCTTATGGCTCAATGATACATTATTTTGACTTTGTATTGCTTTTCTTAATACACTTTTGTATGTACCCCTGATATGATAAGTTGTATCCGCTCAAACTGTTAATGTAGCTGTGTTTTCTAAAAGTAGGACAACGGTTCTGAAAAAGTAGAAGCCCTCCATACCAGTAGGTGGCGGTAGCGTTCGCCCCGCGGTTAAACATGAGGCATCATCGCTACAGTAGAAGTAGTGAGTTAGTGGGGTCGCTGCACATGTGGTCACATTACGTTCGTTCAGTGAGAGCAACAGGGAAAGAGCACAAGAGTCCCGTCGGTAGCACAAATAAAACGCCATACACCAGATAACATGAGACCAGGTAAGTTACTATATACACCAATGTGTTTAGTTGTTTATTTTATAATTTGAGTGTCTACTTTGTTAAGCTGTCTTCGGTGTGTTTGAAGTTCAATACGCTGATAGGTGTTCGGCCTACTTCGCCACGCTGCTCCGTTAACCGTATTACAAACTGTTAGCAACTGAGCTAAAAGTGTCGTCAAGTGTGTGGCGCTCTCTCCATGACTAACGTTAGGTGACATGGAACGGCTAAAATAAATGTTCATGTTCAGTTAATGCGTAAATAAGCGTTCACCAGCAGCACACCGTGCAGCCCACGAGTCGCTAAACACACGTGTTCAGCCTCCCGTCACCAGCACCAAACCAGCCACGAGCCCTCAGACTTTATCTGCTTAATGTGTTTTATGTCAAATTATTGCACGTATTGTATTGTATACTGTGCTAAGTCTGAGACGTTTGATGAGGCTACCTTTTTTCACGACACGAGGCTACAGCTCGAAAGGTAACGTTAGCTTCAGCTAACATTAGCCCGGATTGGTACCTCGTGTGGCCAGACTTGTACGCGTACCGCTATTTTAAACTGGAAACCCGGGGTGTGGGCGCACGTAGAACGTTTAATACATTTTGTGTTATGTGGAAAAACATAAATACCTACATAAATACCTTTAAAATCTAATTGTAAACTGTACGCTGCGGTGTTTCGGGCAGCTAACTTGGCTAACACGGCAACAAAACGTTTTTCCTGGGCTCGACGGTAAGGGGTACCATTTTGAGAAATTGGCAACCAATTCTTGTCCTTACTTTTCAGTATGTAAAACGGACTGTCAAAACGCTCATTCCAAATATATATACTTTTAAATAATCAATCAATTATTTAGTATAAATATTATTTAGATATTGCGGTTACAGTCAGAGCCGGAACCAGACAACGCTGCACGTGCGTTCAAGTATCTGTTTTAGACAACAGTGAAGCTAGATATAAATCGTTTGACTAGCTCTCCGCCTGTTAACCACGATTAAAAGTTAGCACTGAGCCCCGTTTTGTTGGAGCTCCATTTAGTTTGTCTCGTGGTATTCCATTCCATAGACAGTCAGGGGTGGTAGTGTGTTTTTAATAATAAAGGTAGCGGGAAAGAACAATGCTAATTGTATGTAAACAATGCATGTTTCTTCAGAAAATGGACTTGTCTGTTGCTCCTCAAACGATATGTCCACAGGGTAGCCTGAAATAAGCCACAGACCACCCAGGCTTATTTCAGGGTCACATGTGCAGCCAGCGTTCTATTATTTTTTACCACAGCACATTGCCATCACTCCTTGCTCTTCCAATCAACAGCTGTGATGAAATGTTGTTCTTCGTCACTACAGTGTATTATGAATAGCCCCCCCACATCTTTTGAAGAGATGCACAGGGGCTCTTTGGGATATGTGTGTTTTAACTCAGTCCGTACCCCCTAATGTCCCCCGTTATCTGTGTTTCATTTGAAGGTTTCAGTCCTCGTGGAGGACGAGGAAGCTTCGGTGATCGTGGAGGAAGAGGAGGCTCCGGTGATCGTGGAGGAAGAGGCGGCTTTGGTGATCGTGGAGGAAGAGGAGGCTTCGGTGACCGCGGACGAGGAGGATTCAGAGGAGGAAGAGGTGAGACTGGGTGAAGTGGATGATAATATAATTGCTGTCATGCCATCTGTATTATCGCATCCTAACGGTGTTAGAAAATAGAGTATTGTTTGTAATACTGTATCGATTGTCAAAAACACTTTTTTTAATTAATAGTTTACATGTAGATTATCTGAGTCAATACTATGTCCAAAGATCAGCCCTGCATACGTGGACGTGTTTAACCTAAATACAGACTGAACTGTGTTTGACAGGAAGTGAATTAGGAGTAATGAAACGCAGCACATTTTGGGTATAACCTCCGATAAAAGCACGAGTGTGTTGGTATAACTAGGGCACGGATCTATTTATGATCTGTTTTTTTTTTTTATAGGTTCATTCAGGTCCCCAGAAGGTGGCGGATTTCGTGGCCGTGGGGGTGGCAGAGGCGCCCCGAGAGGGAGGGGCGGCGGCAGAGGAGGCTTCGGAGCAGGGAGGAAGGTCACAGTTGAGCCACACAGACATGAAGGTTTGTTTTAATATGGTTTATATCCCATTTGGGCATCTACTTGTGCATATGGGTGTAATTTGTTAGTTGCATTCGCTCTCTGCACACAAAGAGAATGCAATCTACTTGACTAGGCACTGACTCGTGGTGCGTTTGTTTCCACTCAGGAGTGTTCATCTGCAGAGGGAAGGAGGATGCCCTGGTGACCAAGAACATGGTGGTGGGAGACTCTGTGTACGGAGAGAAGAGGATCAGCGTTGAGGTGAGAACGTGGTTCCTCGCAGCACAGCGGTCGGATCCTAAATGCTGACCGTTGTCTCATTGGAAAAACTAATAGTTTCAAATAACTGTGGAGGAAAAAATTCCTATACCCGTTTTTCATGAGTCTTTTACTGCTAAAATAAATAATACCGACAACCAGGTTGTCTTAAGTATTCTGTGCGCAGAGAAGGTTCAATCATCACAACAGAATGCGTACAGTCTCAATGAGGAAGAACTGTTATTGTTCCATGGAGATTGTGGGCAGTCTCTTCTCCAATGTCCGGATTGGCGACTTTGAGACACAATAACAACAACTCTGCATCGGTCTTAAAGACTCCTGGTCTTGTGATTCAGCAGCTTTTGTGGTGAGACTGTGTTAAATGCTGTTTTTCTCTCTGTCTGTTAGGAAGGAGAGCTGAAGATTGAGTACAGAGCCTGGAATCCGTTCCGCTCCAAGCTGGCAGCAGCCATCTTGGGAGGAGTAGACCAGATCCACATCAAGCCCGGATCAAAGGTCATGTACCTGGGAGCTGCGTCCGGCACCACGGTGTCCCACGTCTCTGACATTGTTGGACCGGTGAGTACTAGGAACTCTCAGTGCATCTCAAAAGTTTGAGTTGTCTTAATGTAAAGGAATCCAATACAACGCATTCAGCAATCACCACGCGGCCCTTTTCCATCAAACGTTTCCAAGAACTTGAAATGATTAAAGTTCAGAATGGCCAAACAGCATGGTGCTAAATTCTCTAGAACACTGACCAGCCAGCCAAACCATAAAGAACCTCCTACAGGTTTCATAGAAGTGACCCGTGTCTTGTGTGTTACAGGAGGGGCTGGTCTACGCTGTGGAGTTCTCCCATCGATCGGGTCGCGACCTTCTCAACGTGGCAAAGAAACGTACAAATATCATTCCAATCATCGAAGACGCCCGCCACCCACACAAATACCGCATGCTTGTTGGTAGGTAGTCCCGAACCACAGCAGTAACACTGCAGACGTCATTGTTCCAAAAGGGATTTCATGATACGATTTAATACTGTACATTTTTGGTAAGAAACTTGAGGCAGATCATCAGGGATTAATAATATATTTGCCTATAAATGAGTACATGTGATATTTATTTATTTATTTATTTATTTTTTGATTGAACTAATAATTTTCTGGTATCGTGACATCCCTAGTTCCAATAGCAGTCTGTTCTGAACCACAAATCCTACCACTTTACCTACACAATGCACACTTGAACATGGCGATACTTTAACATTATCGTCATGTAGCTTGGTGTATTGTTGTAAAGGCCAATGGATAGCGAGAAAAGCCTCAGTCAGTGGCTGGGGTCATCTCAAACATGAAGCCAGCAATGAGTGAATGGTCAGTAATGGGTCTCGCTCTCTCTATAGGCATGGTGGATGTGATTTTTGCTGACGTTGCCCAGCCTGACCAGACGAGGATTGTTGCTTTGAACGCTCACAACTTCTTGAAGAACGGAGGACACTTTGTTATCTCCATCAAGGTACGCCGATGTCCGCAGCCCTCCAAACCGGTTAACACATGAAGCACTAAACAGCTCAGGCTCACTTAAGGCGAGCTGACCCTTTTTAAGGTGGACCAGCTATTCTCCTTGAAGTGACATGCTGCTCCTGAGTTTTGCTTTTCTTTTATTATTTCTTTGAACCGTGTATCTCGCATTAATGGGTGAAAATTAATTATTGTCAGTTAAATGATTGATTAACATTCCTACTGCAGACTATGCGCTGTTAGTATACGGAAAACACAAAGTGAATGTCAGCAGTGTGTGTATGTGTGTGTGTGTGTGTGTGTGTGTATATATATATGTGTGTATATGTATATATATTAAATTGACCAAGTCCCCAGTGTAAAGTACTTTGTTGTAGCTGAACTAAGCTGCTTGTGACTCGTTTTAATCAGTTCCTTCATACTGAGTGTGTTGACTAAAATCTTTTTTTAATTTTATTTTTTTATTTTTTTACCTCAGGCTAACTGCATAGACTCGACGGCGCCTGCAGAGGCAGTGTTTGCCTCAGAAGTGAAGAAGATGAGCTCCGAGAACATGAAACCACAGGAGCAGCTCACACTGGAGCCCTACGAGAGAGACCACGCCATAGTGGTGGGCATCTACAGGTACGCCACATCCCACTGTCCCCGAGCACAGCGCACTCACGCTGCTGCCCTATAGCACAGTTTTAGTCTAAACAAATGCCTTCAAACTGTTGTAACGGGTAAAACGGTTGACTGCAGAAGTACCCGCCCTGTTTACCAAGCCACACCTAAATGATCACTAATGAAGCAGACGTCTGCCAAAGCGAACAGATAATCTTTGTGTCAGCAGACGTAGCAGTCTCTCCAGCTGCTCTTGACCGCAAACCAGACCAACTGACCCCGTGGTGGTGGTGGTGCTCAGACACTCTTATGTTGTTTTCAGTAATTTATGAACAAATCAGATTAAGTACAAATGCATATCGGCTTGCGCCGAGGTTCGCCGTAAAATCTTGGATCACTCTAACCTCTAGGCGATGCCCCAATTTCAAAAAGTTGATCATCATGCAATCAAATCGAAAAGATCTTAACTTTCTGATGAAAGTGGATGAAGGTTACTCCCACAACACAAAACTCACCAGAAGGTCGTAGACTTTCATGTTTTTGTAACGCATGCAGAAAATGTGAATGAATCATTGGCTCTCTGAACCCATGTCAGGTAAAAACCAACCAGTTAGTCGTCGTCTGACTGTCTAATAACTAGCTAACCCCCCCCCCCCCCCCCTCTTTGGCAGCTCTGGTGTTCTGTCCAAGCTCATGTGTATCTACTTAATAAGTTTGGCCCATTCCTGAAAGGATTTTCAACCTTCTCTTCAGGTATTGACAGAAAAATAAAATCAAAAAGCGTGATCAGTCAGATGTTCAGATTTGTTTGATTCCAACCCATTGTTAATTCAGATGATCTAAACTACTTTATTTGGTGGAATGTTGCTAAGAATCCCTCGTTGTAAATTGGGGTGTCTGCAGTCGTTCTACAGTATCTGCAGGTGAACTCTAATAAACGTTTAGCAGTTTGAGGTAGTGAGTACCGTGACCTGTTAAAACAAAAAGGCGTTAAGTTGTGAATTAGGAACTATTAAACTGACATGAACAAATGGTCCTGGTACTGCTCCATGACCAGGTTTATGAGTTTAGAAGTCTTCTTTTTCCTACTAATGTTCCCAGAGTTGAGTGCCGGGGTTGACACACGCATCCCCCCCCCCCCCAACCACTGCAGTCAGCTGGACACACAAGCGGTCTGCTCTTTTTCATTTTCGTTTCTGACATATTGTGGTAACGCGCTCTTCTGTCTCTCCTCAGACCTGCACCCAAACAGAAGAAGTGAGGCGTGCTGAAGATGGCTCTGGGATTTCCAACCACCATCTTTTTATTCTTGTCAATCGCTCTCCTCTCCTGCCTCTCATACCACGAGACCAGCAAGCAGACTCAAACATGTCTGGGTTTCCTTCTTTTGACTTTCACTGACCATCAGCTGCTGGAGTCTTTCTATAAACGATGAGGTTGGGAGCACGTCGCATAACATTTGGTTGCCAGATTAGAGTATGTCATGTCAGTAGTGCAAGTTTTCATAATATGTAGAGCGTCACCACCTTTCACACCTGTTGTGCACAAGTGATGCGTATATATCCAACTGATGATAATGATGTTTCTGTGTAACTGCACACCAGGAAGATGAGTAGAAATGAATGACACTGTAAATTATCCAGTCTTGTGTGGTGAGTTTTAAGGGAATTATTTTTTTAATTCACTTGCCGCTTGTGAACAGTGTATTTTGTAAGAAGTATTTCAAATAACAGAATAAACTGCTGCAAAGCTTTGTTGAATGACGTTGATGCTATTAGGCAAGTTTAAATATCAGCTACATGGTTTTATTTTGGCTCCAGTGAAGTTTTTTGTTTAGTCAGTGCTTTTATTTCGATTTCTTTATCACTTAACTCTCCATTCTTTTCTTACAGAATGTATTTTTTTCTTTTCTGATTACTGCCTTTTTATCTGGGCGCTTCTGAATCCAGATAGCTCAACCCCGGTTTGGTACGGATAGCCCAACTATCCACACATACAGCTCGGATGACTGGTGTTGGTGTACAATACGTCATCTGTCAGAACTTGTCTACGGGCTTAATGGTGTGTGTACTTATTGCACAATACCCACACTTAGTTAAGGACCCTTAATGCTGATCTGTTTAGCGGTGAGGTGGTAAACGTGTGTACAGACAAATAGAGATGGTGCCTTTTCTCCACTCTGACATGTAGTTTGACAGCAGAATCCTTCGTGTTCAGAGTATGAAGGAGAGCGGTTGTAATTTGCAACAATGTATGCTTTGAACAGTTTATATATTTTTTTTTGACATAACGGCAACTTTGTTTTAATAAAATGTTTGATTGCTATTTTTGATTGTTTCTGATCTTTGACTACACAAAATATTGCCTTTACGACCAATTCGTGGTTATTAAAAACAATGGACGTCCTCCTGTTAACAGATTTCCAAAAGTGACTTTGTCGGTTCAGGTCCTTAGTGCAGCACCAGCATGTCTGAGATGTCGTTGGTATTAGTAAAACCTGCCTCTGTGTCCTCGAAGCTCGTACGCGGACTCCGGGAAGTTCCGGTAGGGTTTTTGCTACATGAAAAGAAAGTACAAACTACGTTAAATACCAACTTTTGGAAGTTACTTGGGTGACTGTCCGCGGTGGATTTGTTTTGGCAGCCATTTTGTGGGAACATTTCTCTGGAACGCGCTGGGCCGTACTTGCCTGGTGTCGGGAGTGCGCTCTCAATGCAGCCCCTCTCCTTTGACCGATATTAACATCACGGAGGGGCTGGCCAGCTCAGAGCTAGCTGTAGCTGTGCCTGCTAAAACACTTACTTCTTCATAACGCCTGCCTGGATTGTCCAGCGGCCAAATCGGCTGGACGTTGCCCGACAAGCAGCCTGCAGTGTGCGGACTGTCTTCCTCTTAATTCCAATGGCAGTGTTTTATTAGACAGCTAGCATGCTAGCTAATAGCTAGCTAATGTTAGCTTCTTTCCTTTTAAATTAATATTTAAAAAAATCTGACGGCCTTGTTAACCCTACCGGCCCACGCTGTAAATGTATGGTAGCATCTTGTATATCTGAGAATACATCTTGGAACAAGTAAATTACGTTTGCTGAGTGGAGAGAAGAAGAGTTGGAGGTGGTCGAGGTGCCCACCTCCCCTTAGGCACGGCTAGCTGCGCCGGCAATCAGTCCCCATCCACAACCCGCTCTCTGCGCTCCGGAGAATAACGCAATCTTACTGGGAACTAATTTCACTGGGATTTTATTGGCAAACAATTCTGCAAGACATTACTTGGATTTGTGCTGTGGAAGAGGGCCGCCTGACCCGGGGGAGGGGGCTCGGTTCGTGTGGACGGAGGGAGAGGGGTTCCGAACATGGCTGCTACTGAACATGGCTGGCGCTTGGTTCGACACACCGCCTGAGGTAAGACATAGCCGGTCGTCGGTATCTTTTTTTTTCCCATTGATGTATGAATTTGGGGTTGGTTGGTTCTTGTCTCTAATATCTGTGTTAGAGGTGTGACAGTCCATCAGTGGTAACAGTGCTTGGTAGCATGATGTTACCGCTTCCTTCGTTATTCGCCCCTGTCACCCGGCCTCGTGTCCCCATTCCTCTGCTGGTCAGATGGGGGGGTTAGGCTTCGGTGATATAAATGGGTTAATGTCGGCGTTGGACAATGGGTCGTGTTGAACAATTAAGGCTTGGCTGTCGTAACTACAGTAGCGGAGACGTGCAGTATGATGATGGACTACATAACGTTACCCCGTTTAAGCAGCATGCAATGTCCTCTAAGTCTAACGATAGCCCCTTCTAGTGTACCGTTTTGTTTCTAACAGCTAACAATCTGGCGACTTCACCAAGTGTTGGGTTAGTCATAAAGAGGCTAACAATTGATGCGATCAGTGTGTGTGTGTGCGCGCGTGCGTGTGTGTGTGTGTGTGTGTGTATCTAGGCAAGCTTCAGTAGCAGAGGTATCGCGACCTGCCCTGAGTCAACGCACGACACCAAATATAATGGAAAAGGATGCCGGTTAATAATGGGAGACATGCGAGATGGATGGATGTGTTGCTTCATACATATTCTCTCGTGTGTAGTAGGTGGTTATACCCCGATGTGACATGTGGATGGCCAGCCGGCAACCCCCGACTGTCCTCTGCAGATCTGCAGCAATCATCTGCTAGAGCTGCTAGAGCAGCTAAAGGCTAGCCGCTAGCTTAGCTACCGCATCAGCCCCAGCCCCTACCCTGCCCTGGAGTAGAGGGACACAGGCGCTCAGTTGCCGGGAGATGGCTGCTCCCAGGAAAGGAACAGGACTGTGAGGATGAGACCATTGCTGATGGACAGCTGGAAGACATCTTGACATCTCCTTTCTGTCTGCCTATATATGGGGTCTCCTCTTTCTGTCAATGACTAACTAGAGACGCCATGGTCTGAAATTTTGCTGATTTAAATACGGAGGTTTGTAAAAAAATGATATACCCCCCCCCCCCCCCCACACACACACACACACACATGCACACACACACCCTTGCTGAAGTTGGGGTTACTGCTTTTCTTTTTTTCCCCCAACCTCTTCTTCTCAATCTCATTTTTTTCATTCATTCTTTCTCTTCTGAAATCATTTCTTGCTGCTATTGAACCACAAGTAAGCATGATTGTGTAGTCATTTATCCACTTCAATCAAGAGGGCCTCGTATAGGCCATTATGGGAATATCAGATGGGAGGAAGGACACGTTCCCTCAGGTTGAAGCTTCCCTCAGAAGTGTCCTGCTGACGAGTGAAGTCGCGCTTACTCAATATTTGAGGTTCCAGTAGAATTTGACTTATAAATCCAGGCAGTGGCATTTAGCTACATGTGACTTATGTTGCGGGAAAAAGTCGTTCCGAAAATGTTCTCAACTAGCACGGAAAAAAACATTGAAATAAGTCTGAATGTTTTTTTCCCCGATGGCTGCTAGGTTGTCCTGTACACATCCCATCACAGCATCAGTTGCACCGTCACAGAGGATCCAGTTAAAACGTTAAGTTTGTGCCGACTGCCAGCTATGGCGCTCTGGTCATAATGAAACCTGTTCCGGCTGAACCTGCTGCTAAGTTTCAGTCGGCCTCTAGTAGGCATAAGTAGGAAAAAGCACCTGCGCCCGCTCGGCGGATTATCCGCTTTACCATCACCACGGTTTCACCAAATCAATTAAGTGCTTGGTGTTTATGTTAAACTCTACTCTGACACTGGTAACAACACTGTGGCCACAATGTGCACGAGGACACGATATCAAGTCTTGTCAAATGGATCCCAGACTGGGTGCATAGTGGGAGTGGAGCATCTAGGAGCAGCTCTCTCTCTCTTGCTCCAAGATAACGCTCCATCCCACTGACACAATGTTAAGTCCATTCTGTGTCTTTTGGCCTCAAACAGCCAATGGACTAGATCCTTGACTGACAGCACAGCTGTGACAACAAGCTCGGACTGTGTGTGTGTGTGTGAGAGAGAGAGAGAGAGAGAGAGACGGGCACCTCTGACACACTCATTTAAACATGTTCTAGTCTCCGATAGACTAATTCCAAAACTTAACCGGGAACTCTTGTGTCGCTTACCTTCCTCTTCATCCTCTACTTCCTGTCGTGGTCCCATTCCGCTCCCGTCTCTACACCACTCTGGGATAACGCCGCTGAAACTTTGTTCGACTCGAGCGGATGCGTCTTTGTTTCCGCCACTGCCTGGTGTGGATCTGTATCTGTTTTGCCTCCGTTCACATCTGTCCACTTTGTCCATTCATGTCCCTTCTTAATATTGATCACGTCTTATTACAACAGAACCTTTTTTTCTTTCACTGTTTGGGGGATTAATTGTTTTTTGCACACAGGTCCATTGACTCACATGGCCTCACCCCTCTTCATCATGAGGCCTCGTCCACTAGATTTTGTCCCTCTTAAAGATGCGATCGTTAGAAAAGCTACAAGTTAGCCAGAGCGGCTAGCTTAGAATTCAAACGTTAACATTATGAACCAACTGTTGTGCGCATCCCTAGAATAGTCTTCTATTGATGAGTTTCACATTGTGTACACTGATTAGAGGGCACTCCTAACTGATAACCGATGTGTGTTGAACATGTATGTTTGTGCGTTGAGCTTTTTGTGCTGTGCACTGGATGTTAGATAGAGCACATAGTACATATCATGTATGTGTATAGTATTCTTTTTCATTTTGTTCGATTCCAATTTAAATATATGTTTTATTTGTGTGTAGCGAGAATGGGCTACAAGTTATATTTCATTGTGCAACCCTGTGTTGTAAAGGGACAAATAAATTAACCATGTTACCTTGTATGCAGGTATGCAGGCTTCTCATATCAGCCAACTTTTGAAGTCTCAAATTAGATCAGCTTTAGCTGGTTAATGTTAATTCAGGAACGGCCAAAATGCTTGGCTGAGGTCCGTGTTTATTTTATTTAGATTGTGAGTGAAAAGACAACATTTCAAACGTGATCAACTTCATAGTTCTGAATCTGGCCCTTTTGGAGGAAGGAGCTTGTGAAGGGCAGTATGCCACAGCTGTTATCTGAATCAGTCCGAAACATTTGAATTAACATTTCATATATTCTGCTACTCATACTGTACCTATGCTGCCACTAAAAACTGCAGCGTTTCTGCCTTCTCAGCCAACAAGAGGAGATTTGATGAATGGATTTGATACTGGATTTTAATTCAATGACATGCTATCAGATCCCATTCACAGACAGAGCATGTGGCAGCTCCTAGATGGATGCACATGCATCCTGGCTGTAGTTTCTCTTTTGGAGGAGATTCCAACTTGGTTCCCTCCTGCCTTGCGGGCAGAATTAGCCTTTAGCTGTCAGTGAGGACTCAAACAGACAGAGCGACCTTCCAGACGCTCTGTTTTGGGGTTTGTGTGTAACTAGAAGAACATAAAAGGTGACCAAAAAACGGCGTTCCATCCACCCACAGTGTCCAATGAGGGTATTAAACCGGCAGGATTAATATGCCGATTATCATTATGCATGCTGTTCAACATGACCCCAGAGTTTGGTCTACAGACTAGCCTTTAAAAACGGTCCTTCCTATCACCAAAATACAAACTTACTGTAATGGACTGGGGATGTCTTTCTTTTATTTTCTCCTCATCACATTTTGAAGATTTCTTCGGTCTCAAGGTAGCCCAGTGATAGTTGCCTCTACTTCCATGGCTACAGGAACTGCTTATAGCTAATTTGGTATATTTTGAATGATGCCAAATACAGACTTAAAAAATGTAGCCCGCAGCTAATTAACTGACTCCTTTGCAACATTATACTTCCTGGTTCACATCTGCCAAAACGCCCCCATATTATGGAAACCATAATTCCAAAATTAAGAGCATAGATATCCCCCAAATAGAAGAAGAGGATGTAAAAACAGTTCATCTCCACGCCATCAAACAAAGGAAGTGTGTGCATCCTTGTCATAGTTCAGATGGAGCCGAAGCATCGGTTCTCGTGATATCCTTACAGCAGCCGATAACGTTGGTAGCCGACTAGCTTAGTTAGCTACTGCACCTATTAGAGGAGTTAGCTAGCAACCTGCCAAGATAGCTCGGCAGCAGGCTAACTAACTGAGGTTCATAAAACAAGGCGTGTAACCAAACCACTGTACACTGTACACTTCTCATGTGGGGTTGGGGAAAATAACAAAAACAACCTTCTAGTGCTTCCCTGCCTTAGTAACGTTAGCACTACTAGCAGTCAGATTGGAGTCAGACTATCAGAACTACCTGCTCAATTTTCTGATTGGCTGTAATTGTAGTTGGAGCGAGGGCCGAGAGAAACACAGAGTGTCCAAGAGTCTGCAAGGTCACAGAGCAGGGACCGTGAGATGGGCAATAAACTGATTCTTATTTGCACAGAATAAATATTTTATTGTGCTATAAATAGCTTTGCTATGAAAATATATTGTACGTTCTTGCAAAAATATATTTTAAAATGGACTTTCCTCTGTCGAGTACACTGATATAAATGAAAACCCAAATCTTTCCTCAGTCCTCGTTCTGTGCAAAATTGCATTTTTTAAGTTCAGCCGGAGCTCGTCACACGCTTTATTCTCTGTTGGAACTATTTGCAGGATGGCTTGGAAGGTTGCATTGTGTCGCAATGTATTTATTTGTTATTATTTTTTTGTGGTACAACACCAGCCCCCTGCGTCGGCAACCCCACCGTGCCAGTGGGTTCACTTCTATGAATGACGGCCTGCGTTTTGTTGGTCATACCGAAACACTAAATTCAAGAATCTTTGAATTTCTTTGTGCTTAAAAACCTGCAGCCAGATGAAGCCTGCGTGAGGCCTACCTTCAGCTAATGTAATATGTAATGAGTGTGATAGGCTGTGGATGTTTGAGTGGTTGGGTGATGGGGATTTTCTGGGTTATTTTCTGTTGGTTGTACAAACTGCTCTGTTACTTTAGTCACAAAGTAACGCGGGTGAATTGTCATCATTGTCTTTGGATCTGGTTCCACACAGCAGACTGCACAACTTCTTCACTCCACTTTCTGACTCAAGATCTTTAATTTAAGACAGGTCAGGCCTTAATTGTGAAACCACCGTATGGAGTTTTGAAAATGCCAACGCTGTCAGGTGTCTGGTGTTTTGTACAGGATGTTTGAAACCTGACAAAATTGACGAGGCAAACGAATGAAAGTGACACACTGAAGTAAAAGAAACGTCACGTAGCATCTGTGCACTTCAGCAGCTTAATTTCAAAGATGGAGGCAGGCACGAGCGGGCTAACTTGTGTCCGCTAAAGATGACGGCGATGCGTTTCCCCTCGTGTGTGTTTGAGCGAGGGAGGCCCTTGTTGTGCTCCAGTTGTGCCCGGCCACAGCACACCTGATGCAGCTCACACTTCTACAAGAGACGCAGGCAGAGCCCACTGTGTGACTGAAGGCACATATCTGAATGCAAGGTGTCAGTTCGCTGTCTTCACATCCTCCATTTTGGCCATGTTTTTAGGAATCAAGTGTTCTATCAATCAGGATATGAATGTTATATGAACAAACCCCTCTGTTTAAAACCTTCAGAATATAGATAGGAGGGAAACGGGAAAGTATTTTTGAATAAACGTCCTTTAAAGACGTGTTGTCAACAGGTGAATAGGGTAAAAACAAAACCACTAATGGATATCCATGAAACTTCCCCAGTCGATTACTATCATCAAGTTTCAAGAAAATGTTTCTTTAAATTTGAAAATGAGGCAGACTCTAATGCTAACTTTTGGTGAATTTTGGAGAAATCTCCAGAGGCAAAAAGAAAGTGTAATTAAATACAGTTTAAAACACTCACAATGTGCTGTGTTGTCAATGTACCACAACATACAGAACATTAGATTAAACTTACAATTAAAGTATTTTTGTTGGTGATGACATCATCACCCCAGCATTGCCATAGAGATGCATTTAAGTGCGAGTTATTCCACAATGAAACAAGGACACGGCTTTATTAGCAGATTGCAGACGTGGACAGTGGAAGTTGCAATGATAGATGGGGTTGCATGTAGTGGTGTATTTATTGATGACTTTATCAAGATTACAGATTATAAAATTGCTACATTTCTATTATTTTTCATGGGGATGAGGGAAAGTACAGAAATAAGGATAGAGTTTGATCAACTATCATTGTCTTTATGAGAACACAGCAAACTGCTGAGGAAGACTGAGATGTGGTTTAAAGCACCAGAAAAAAAGCTAGTTAGTGGACCTTTAGTGGAGTTAAGATTCTTCTCTCTCTCTCTGTGTATGTGTGGTGGTAATTTGGGCGATGGGGTTGTTGCATGTGACCCTTCCACCTGTCCTTACTGGGACTCTATTTCTGGGTGTCACACTGAACCTGACTGCCTCGCCTGGCAACAGAGTGTGTGTGTGTGTGTGTGTGTGTGTGTGTGTGTGTGTGTGTGTGTGTGTGTGTGTGTGTGTGTGTGTGTGTGTGTGTGTGTGTGTGTGTGTGTGTGTGTGTACACACACACACACACACACATGTATGTATGCTTGCTGTATGTGCGTGTGTACATGTGTTATTCCAGTCTTGACTACAGCTGGACCAAAAGCTGTATAGGCTCATATGGACCGGCTGTGACCCGTTTGAACCCTTCAGCTATAACAGGGATGGAGCTGGTGTTTTGGTGAACGTGACTTGCTGTCGACGTGAGACGCACCGTCTTTGGCTGGACCGCAGCAAAGCGTGGGGGGGGGGGGGGGGACTGTGAACGCACACCAAAGCACAGTTCCCTCATTGGCCGCTGCTCTTTCAGCTGGTAACGTCGTTGCCTCTGCGATCAATCCACCGATGCACTTCCTCAATATATACGTGATTGTTGTTGCTGCTCAGCACGTTTGTTGCTCTACTTTTACCTTCCTTAAATGAGTAATCCAAAACAAAATTTTTTTGAAAATAGCATGATTTATATTGTGCGAAACCTGCGGGATGGTGTTTGACCTGGGAATGAGAATGGGCTGCTTATTGGCTGGGGGTTACAGCCCCACGTGGGGTCCAAATGCTCTTTGCTGACCGATACTAAATAAAAAAAATTGCAGATGGAACATGGGCTGTGTGTGTGTGTGTGTGTGTGTGTGTGTGTGTGTGTGTGTGTGTGTGTAACCTGTTGTGGCGGGATATCATATTCTTCCCCCCCCCCCCCTGTTTATGACATCTACAAAATGTTGCTGAAGTCACGATAAGTACTAAACTGTACTTTTTCTTCGGTAAAACATTTAGCTGTGAAAACAGGATCGGTGTTGACTGTTTTCAACAGAGGAAGTGGCCGCATTAGACAAGCTTTTGTTTCCTGTCCACTTGGTGGTGTATAAAAAACGAAAAACAATAGACTTTTCAACCAGACTTGCTTATTGAATTTGTTTGTGTCCACATGTGTATATTTCTTTTACTGGGAGGTTGACCTTTTCAAGGTATAACTCACCGAAGCTATCAACCCTGTTTGGGTAGCCTAGTATTTAAAGGGCAAGGCTTTTTTCCGAAGAACAGCTCCTTAAATTGATTTAATTTAGATCACCAAGATTAAAAACTCTCATGTTCCAGCTAGTGGTAGCTAACATGTGACTTTTTGTTAGATTTTGGGCTTCAGCTGAATGTAAAGTAACACTTTGACAAACCGCTCTGATCACAGCTGAGATTCCACATACAGTAAAATTGTGGAAATGCATAGCTTCCAATTTGCTTTAACAAAATGACTACTAACTACTAGCAAACACACTAAAAAAAAAAACCATGTTTGTACCATTGTAGCCACAAGAAGTCTGTCACCCTTAAGGTATCACACCAGCACCTGTCGGTCACAATATTTGCTGCGTCTCCCATTCATGTCAGTTGAAGCCCATGTGACCGACAATAATTCCACCCCCCCCACTTGTATTTTAACTACCCACATTGGAAAGATGAGGACGAACCAAAACAATACAGCTGTAGGCAACGAAACCCAAAAACAATGAGCCGAAAGAGTCTCTACAGAGCTGAGGGGAACTGCAGTGTTGGAGATAATTCTCTGTGAGTTCATCACTGTTCATCACCTTTGATATTAGGCTACATGTTGGCCTTTGATCCATTGTTCAAATGGAAATATGGACTGCTGCCGTTTGAAGTCGGAACACAACTGAAATGCCAGTAACCGATCAGCAGCCACTCACGCCAGCTGTTTCTGAGTTTACACTGTCATAGTCAAAACATATATATTTTACAAACAATATCAACCCTTCACATGGTACTTGCGCCACTGAAGCTAAATCAGATATTTATTACCATATAAACTGTCAGTCATTAGTTGTGAGTTTCAACTACAGGTTTCTCGTTCGATATATCATAAGGTCATATATGGCATTGACATGTCATTGTCTAACTGACATACATGATTTTGGTGTGTTAAAGCATTATATCTGACACAAAGGTTGACGGTAACGATGTTTCTGGAACAGAGTCACTGTTCGTGAGACCTTGATAAGTTCATGGACCTCCTCTTGGACCAAATGTTCCAGGAAACTGTCCCGTGCCGTGTGGATTTGCCGTGTGGATTTGGTTTCGGAGATCTCCGAGCAAAATTCTGCCCAGTTTGACAGGCCAGCGAAGGAGAATCAGAGCTCAGAGGTCCACTTACCGGCTGTCAGAACTCTTCCAGTCTCCTCAGACCAAAACCATCCACAGTCATGGACCAGGAGTCTGTAGACAGCCGGAGAAAGATCGAGGACCACATTAACACCCAAAGCCCATCAGTGATGACCCCCCCATCTACAACCACCTCCTGTCATGTGAACAAAGTCCATTGGCTATATGAAGACTGTGGGATGGGTTCAAGGCTAGTAAGTGAGTCTTTGAGTTTAGATTATTTTGTTCCAGCTCCAAAAGGTGAAGAACAGACTTCCATGCTCAAGGACAATGTTGTTGTCGGGGAACTGTGTTCATGATGCTTAGATGATAATAAATGTTACATAAACTCTTACTATAGATTCTGTTTCTGACTTGTTTGTTGTCCATCAGCATAGGAAACGGGTTTACGGTAGTTTGTTTTTATGAATCCACCAACGACGTCTATCACGTAATTACTCGGGATGCACTGATCCAAACCGGCGTTCAGCTGGTCGGCCATGACAGGGGACCCGCTGGTCAGTTTCATGAGCCCGTTACATTTACACAGGTGTGCTGCGTGGTAGTTTTACGTTGGCACAATGCAGCAAAGACTGTAATGTCGCAGACACACACACACACACACACACACACACACACACACACACACACACACTCTCACACACACACTGTGTTGTTCACGTCGATCAGTGAGTGAAGTGTGCTCGCAATTTGTCTCCTTGGCACAGTCACACTTATGACGTAGCTAACGCAACGTGACGTGCATCTCATACAATGTCGTTTTTGGTGAGAAACTTGAATAAGTACAGTTGTTTGAAGGAGACTTTTTCACAGCAATATTTTAAAAAACTGACGGGTCAGATTTTTTAAAATTGGAAAATCGGAATCGGTGCATCTCGAGTAATTACACATTGTGTGATGCTGCATTGGAGGTATGTGGTATCTTTTCCCTCTGCTACACTTTTGAATTTGTTGTAATTTCATCTTGTATTACTCGAGCATGTATGGTATATGTTAAAGATAGACGAATAAACATCGGAAAAGGACAAAGTGCAGCGGACCTTGAGAGGATCAAAGCCCACGGCATCTTAGAGAATAAAAACCTGTTACACATAATTATGCCTTTTTAAAGCCACGCCCGTCACTGGTTCAGGTTTACTATCATGTACGGGTACCATATTGTATTGTGATATCTACGATTGATGGGTAAAACTGCAGAAATATAACTGGGGATATAACAAAGGACTGAATAATTAATCTGAATTTTATCAAAATCACAATATAGCCTAGTGCAATATCCAAATCGCAGGGGGTGCAATATGTGGTGTCGCAGAAACGTCCCGTTGTACAAATCCTATTCTACAAACAACTTTGCTTGGTACTAATGGTGTCACGGATCACGGATCGATCCGTGATCCGTTCGGATCAGCCCTCACGGTTCGGATCAGCCCTCACGGTTCGGATCAATCGAGTATTTTTTATTTTTTTTTACAGTGTAATCATCATAGTGTGTAAAGTTCTACTGTTGCTCTTCCTTTTCAAGTAACAAGTCCCCGAATATCAGTGCAGAGTGTCAGTGAACAAGTATAAAGCAGGAGTGTGTTCACGTGAACGGAGCAGCTTAGAAGCATTTAACGGTGAAGTCATGGCGAGCAGAGGAACGTCAGAAGCCGCGGCGTCATTTAAGTCGCAAGTTTGGGAGCATTTTGTCTTAACCTGTAACGTATAATGACGGATGAGGGTGGTGGACGAAACCGTTACGGTATGTTGGCGTTATTTAAAGAGAGACATGACAACGGCAAAACATCGGCATGTCAGCGACGGGGACACTCCGGTGTAGAAAACAAAGGATTTCTAAATCTGGTTAAAATGCTTGAGCCACGCTACGAAGTCCACTCACACACCCACTTCAGTGTGAAGCTGTTCCAGACCTCTATGAGAAGGAAAAGACTGTAGAGACCGCTTTCACCACGGCGGAGTGATTCTTAGTCCGGCGCTGTAGACACGCCCCCTCTGTGAGAGTCACACACACACACCTGGTTCAGGTGCTGACAGAAGTATCAGAGTGAAGCTCGACAGGCCCAATAATATTCCAGTCACCACAGAAAGGTCGACCCTCTCCCCAGACAATGGAGATATTCTCATCTTTTTGAAAATAATGTCAGAGTAATGGTAAACATTATTGTGTATTTGAATGGCATCACCTGACAGGAAGTAAACACAGACCCAAGTTGTTGCCGAGCAGTTCAGTGTAAACAGTGGAAGCTAGCTCACTGGCTGTTTCTTTCTTTCAGTATTGATGAAAGGACGAGGATATCAGAATTGAGTATTCTTGAATGTTTTATTTATTCATTTCATTTTGTTTCAAATTGGACATCTTCAATATTTTTGTTTTCATGTAAGACTATAGCCCAAAGTTCTTTGCTTTAAGTGTTCTTGAAGTTCTTTAATTAATAAATGGAAAGCAAAGTTATATTTGTTTCCTCCCCTTTTCTTTGTTGATCCGGAAAATGATCCGAACCGTGACTCCTGAACCGTGATCCGAACCGAACCGTGAGGTTTGTGATCCGTGACACCCCTACTTGGTACAGATACTCGCAAAAAAACCACCATGATCATTTGAATACATTTTAAATGAAAATGACAATGCTGATGTAAAAATTATCATTCCCATTAATTACATAGCAATGGCATTATCAGCTGTAGTATTCAAGGTAATATAAGGGCTGGGGGCCCATTTACAAGTCTTAGTTAAATGTAACCTTAAAACATATCAATGGCTTGCTTACATTCGAGGTTCATAGAGTGAAGAATGTACTTTTGCCTCAGGTGTTCATCTTTCAGAACAAAGCTTTAATGTTTCTCAAAAACGTCCATAATAACAGTGAAAAGCAGATAGTTATAGGCAAGTGTTCACATCTTTATTTAAGAAAATTAGCAAAAACAGTGTCGCTTTTATACTGTACTAAGTAAAAGTCTTGCATTCATAATTGTACTGAAGTAAAAGTATGTAGGTATTATTATCAGAATGTGAACACTTGTTTTTCTTCTTTGTTTTTAATGTTTTATAACATCATGTAAAGCACTTTTAACTGCCTTTGTGTATGAAATGTGCTACACAAATAAACTTGCCTTGAAAGTAAAGGCATTGGCCCCTGCTAATGTCTTACAATGTTATGTATTTTATTCTTGACTTAATTGTTTTGACTGATGCAGCATGATATCATTGTACTATGTTATAACAGTATTTTATATACTCTTGGGTAGTTTGATTTACTGTAGAACAGTGCGACATATTTGATATGCTTATTATAGGTTCTGAAAAGTTGTATCTGCAGTTACTTACTAGAACCGTGATGGGTTAGGGTCGGGTTATTCTTGGGAAGAACTAATTCTTATGATGTGAAAAGGGTGTCGGTTTCATGAAGTTTTCCGAAATTGTCGTTTGCAGGCACGTGTCACAATTGGGAAAGTGATATGCTACAGTAAACGGTACTTGAGTAAATTAACTTAGTGACATTCTACCACTGGGTAGTGGCAGGCGTTTGGAAAAGCCGTTCACCTGGAGTAAGGATCGGCATGTACCAAGTCTGATGTGAGTTTGTCAAACGCCCTTTTTCTCCCAGTATGGCGTGACCAGTTTCCTTCTGCACCGCGGCTGCAAGCAGACAGCTGCACGTCGGCTTTGATCCATTCAGAGTCAGCAGCCACTTATTCTCACTGATCACTGAGGATGTTCAACAGGAGGGTGTGTGTGTGTGTGTGTGTGTGTGTGTGTGTGTGTGTGTGTGTGTGTGTGTGCGTGTGTTCGCTCGCATCGCGGTGAGAGTAGCTGGGGAGGAAACACTGTGTAACCATATACTGTACACTGTGTGTATGGTGTGATACAGGGATGTCAGCGATCTGAGCCCAGACCAAAGGAATGAGAGAGGCAGTTGTAATTTATGCTTCTAGCTTTCTCTGCCGTCCAGAAGAAGTGATATTTGAATTTATAAGTAAATGCACTGAGTTCACTTTAACAGGCCAATACCAATACAAATGGAATATTCAACACTCAAATGAACATGACAACATGAGAATCCATTGCTGGGCTCGTGAGAGTCGTCAGGTCCCGATAAGAGATCATTAAAACAGAAATCCAGAATGGTTTTCTTATTTGAAACAATCATCAGACACAAACGGTTCATGAACAGGGACTTTGAAGGAATTGAACCACCACATGGCAGTACTGTCACCATTCAATGTGGAACATGACTTCTTATAGCTGACTGATGCTAACTAACTATTCATTTACCACATACTTAAAGTCCTTTTGTATTAGAATATTTAAACAGTTTTTTATATTGTATTTACATTATTAGATTGACTCTGTTTTAGTGTGGAGGCAGCATAATTCTAAACTTATTTTCTTATAATTGTTTCAGTAAATCATATCATTGTTTGAAGAAAGTAACGGTAAAATAGGTTGCTGGTTTTCTCTACAGGCTAGCTTCGTGTACATTAACGGCATTTGTGCGTGTGGAACAATGGCAGCACCGTTCCCACAGGCTTTCTCCTCGTCTTTTTTATTTTATTCCGCTTTGCCTGTGTCATTCCCGCTTCGTTTTGTTTTTTGTCTCTCTGGCACCGCCAAGTGAGAAGGGTATCTCCGAGTGTAAAGCGCCCCCTCCTCCACTCCTCGCTGAAATCACCCTGCAGTAGCAGCATGGCAATTCTGCTCCTCTATCTTTCCTCTGCATCATGTTTACCTAGCAACAAGCATCACCCGCGGCTGGCCATCCCATTGGTCATTTGAAAACGCACCGGGGACCAATGGCAGGGCTGTTGCCATGGTACAGCGTATAGTTGCCGGGTGGAATTTTGCTGCAAGGCACGTGAGTCTTGAGTCTGCTTGCCTCCTCGCGCTGCCGTTGTAATCTCCGCTGTCTGGTCGTTAGTACAGCTGAACGTGATTTGGTGGAAGCTTGTCAGTAATTCTGTAAAGGGAAATACTAATCAGTGATATAGGCATTGTAACGCGTTTCAGAAGTAGCAACAGACAGAAGAGAAAGACAGGAAACGGCTGCATCCAATTCCACTGTTGAGAAGCTGCTTTTCCTTTTTTCTGCCAGTGCAATATGCTGTATCACTACCCAACAATGTACTGAAGCAGGATTTGAGGTTATAATGAGGTTTAACGCTATCAAAACGATGCTTGATATTTTAAATCAAACAAAGTAAATCATCAATAACAGTGCATAAAGAAATAACCTCAGAATGAGGTTAAACTGCTGAAAGAAAAGTTGAAGACAAAAAAATGTTGCAGCACAAAAAGCTTTAAACACAGGGTGCTTATTCTTTATATGCATTAATTTATTACTGCAATAGTATATGTAAATATATATAAATCCAAAAAAAGTATCATTAAATATTTTTGAATGTGCATTCTAGTAATGTATGTTAAATCATTTCTGTTGTGGAGTCTAACAATGAAACAAGATTTTTTTATACAGGGCATTGGGTCAACAAGTATCTTACCTTACAAATACATCTGATAGGTACCAACATATTAGTTCAATGATTTAGATGCTGGATATAAATGTTGCTTTATTCTTTCCACCATGGGGATTGTACTTGCAGTTCTATTTCTTTGTCTGTTTGAAAAAAAAATAGTTATTTTCATAATTTGTGGGGGCCTGTGCTTGGTAACAGTAATTTTAGTGTACGAACTCCCTTATAATTAACAGAGAAACTACTGAACAATTATGCAGGTCAGCCGTTGTGTGTGTTTGTACTATACAAATGTCCTGTCATCCCCAACACACACGCACACACTCGTTTACCTGTTGCTCGTCTGTCTGTAATTGTGGAGCTGGTATAATTGTGGGCTTTGCATGGCATGATAGGGGTAGAAATGCGGCACACTCCAATGCTTCTCCTCAGTGCAAACAAACATATGCACACAGCAGGCCGCCGAAAAGCTGCCTGACAGTAGAGTTAAGCTCCGTCTTTTTGTCTTCATACATACCTTTGTGCCCGGCCACCTTGTTGGCCGTGTATCATGTCTGCCCAGGCAGAGCACAGGTGAAATGGCCTGTTTGTGGCCTAAAACAATGTGTCAAATCGTCACTGACAACCTCAAAACACATTTTCCTGCATCTGATCAGGAGTGGCCTTTTATGGGTTTTGTATGTGTCCTTTGAACTACATATTTTACAGTTTGTACAGTTTACATTGTATTCCCAACATACAATCCCTGCGATGTGTTGATGCCTATCATTCTCTTTCTGTTCTCTAATTTTCACACTTTGTACATATATGTATAATGTAACATTATATTTGGGCCTGAATCAACTTAATAGTCAGAGTTGTCTGAAGAATCTGCACACTGTATGTAGAGTAGCAAAACAGCTACACAAAATACAGAAAAGGACTATAATGTAGCATTTGAAATATTCTTTGTTTTTCATGCAAGGAAAGACATGACAAGAAGTTCATTTGTTTATTTGTTGTGATGCAAGCAGAGATGTGATTGATTGTCTTTTATGAATACAGTGGATGGGAGATGATTTTTGTGTAATGAAAGCTGTCAATCGCACGTCCTGGTTCATACTTCTCATGTGGTTTTAGAGAAACCCTCCATCCCGTCTCATTGTTTGGTTTAGGGTAGAAACCTCTGTAATTTCATTGAATTTAGAGCGCTCGACAACTTTATTATGGATTTTGCTTTTGGGATTTATCTATTATGTCTGCTCCTTCATCGCAGCGTGCAAAGTCCACCTTCTAGAGGTAGACGGACAGACCTTCAGATCCAATGACCTTACTGGCATTTGCACTCAGTGCTGTCCTTTCAACTCAAGTTTAATACCATTTGGACGATATCGGAGACTCCTGGGTGCCAATCACACAGAAAGAGTCCCTAAAAACAAAGCACCATCCGCTGTCTTACCAAGTGTGGCAACGTGCTTTACGTTATCCCGGCTCCCAACTCAGACAGATCCAGTCACTCTGAGCTGGGCATTAGGCCTTTTTTAAAGCAGACCACCTGTAGTGATGCATCTGCATGTGATTAACATCGTTAGTGTACGTACATTGCCACCGTGCTGTATTGCTGTATAATCTCACTTCCTGCTTGTTTATGGCTTATCTCTTAATGCAAGGCCTATAATTATAGCATATTATTAGGCCATGCTATCTTATTTTAAACGTGACTGGTCAGCTGTTTTTCAGTGCGTGGGAGTGCAGTGATTTGAACCATGGGTTCTGGAGCTTGAGTAGATTACCATGGAAAGCTGCAGGACCTGGAGTCTATAAGGGACATTGCAAAGCCAGAATGCAGTAAAAACTTTCTGAGGTTTGCCTTTTGGAATTTAGTTCAATTTTGCAAGCGATACTTGACAATAAATTAAAAGAGCCCTAAATCAGTTATTACAACATCTCTAAACAAATTGTTGTTATTTTACATGATCATTATAGGGCTTTATGTGCAGTATTAGCGTATTACGGCTCATATACTGTTATTGAACGTACTGCTGTTTCAGTCTGATGTGCATAAGTAGAGGATTATCAGGGGAGACCTTACCTTTGTACAGTCGGTAATTACAGTAAGCAAGCTTCTGTGGACTTTTCACCATCACCTTTTTTATTACATATTACTGAGTGATTAATCTGCACACGTTAAAGATATAAAAAAAATCACATTAAAAATAACTCTGGTGACACATTTCTCGGCGCAGTGTGAGTTGCATTCGAGGGTAAGTTTTCCTTTAAGGAGCCGTCAGCTGGTCTGTGACACGGCTCGTGTGCAGAGCTGTTCCCAGGCAGCATTGTGCCTGATTTAGCCGGAATGGCCGGATAGCAACAGTAACAACTTTTAGCTTTGGCTGGTTTGTGAGGAAGGAGAAGTCGCACATCTCAGCTGTAGAGAGTCACTCAGTGACCATGTGCTCATGGAAGCCTCTCGCCCCGCTCTCTCCCCCGCTCCCCCGGCTATATCTCCACCCACACCCCCTCGGTCTCCCTCCCTCTCTCTCTCTCTTTCCATTTCTACCTGACATCTTCAAACTATTTCCGCGTCATTCCTGCCTCGCGCCGTTTGAAGAGAGACTGGGAAACTAAGCCGACCGCCCCGCCCACAGACCCGTCCGCTACCCAATCACGACCAAGGATGGGACTTTATGTAGCCAATTGGCTTGCAGCTGCCTCCGCGTCGGGTAGCAACAGAGCCCATAGCGGGTGCGTGCTGAGTGAGGGTAGAGGGTGCGTTTACCCGAGCACAGAGAAGTTCAAACATTTTGAAACACTGAATGAACCAAATGAGCCTTTTGTGTGTAACACGGTGGCAATAATATAACCTAGTTGTCCACTTAGTATTATTGCAGGTCTGTCATATTTGCATAAGTCACATAAAAGGTTATAAAAACGGCCATCAACGTTGTCTACTGTTTGAGACTCTACTGTAAACTAGCTCTTTCTTCACCAAATATGTTTGCAGTTATAAGGGCAGCCTATGTATTAAGATATGAATATGTTGTAGAAGGGGAAACGCGCACGTTTTAAAGGCGGTTTGTCAATATAGACCTCTGTCTCCTTGTCCCTTTCTCCTTCCCCCTCCCTCCAGCCCGGGTCTCCTTATAAACATTGCACAACTCGCTTGCTTATGAGCACACCACAAAATATTTCTGTCAGACCCTAAACTGTTTTTAATTCACGATTAAAGCTGTATTTTGCTAAACCTTTAGAAAGTATATTCAATATATTTTAGAATGTTCTTCTGTCAAGTTTTACCTATCGTAATACCTATCCTTGGCCTGTAGGAAGTGGTTATAAGTATGTAGCAACTCGTTTTAGTCGGAGCTGTATCCATAAAACTGGATAACGGGTTTAAGTAAAGGTTGTCTATGTATGCGTGACTATAAAGTTCCAGTATATATATCCTGCTGTTACTATAAATGGCCAGGACGGCAGAGGTCTGCTTGGAACAGACCACTGTGGTCAGAGGGGGGGTTACTGTCCCGCTAACTCACTTGGGTCGTTGATAGCGTGCCGTAAATGAAGTTGCCGTCCGAGTAATGGATAATGTGAAATACCCCGTGAAATGTCAGTAACGTCGTGTTTCCGTATCTGTCGTGGTATCACCAAGACTACGCGAAGGCTGCGCCAGACAGGCCCGCGTCGACCCCCGCCACGGGTACATGGTACGGTCCCCATCGCAGGGTGGGGGAGCAGTGTGGGAGAGCAGCACAGATTCCGTCTAACGGAGGAGCACGGAAAGGGAAACGGGCGACAAACATGAGTCCAAATCGCCCTTGTGAAGGTTTCCACCTTGAAGGAATAAAAAATCTCCCGAAATTGTAAGAAGGACGCGTAAAGGAGGACATCGAATGTGAGAAAGAAGAGAGAGCGGAAGCAGACGGAAGAAGAGGCGCGTCAAGAAGCGATCAAAGGCGTCTGACAGCAAGCTCAGGAACTTCACTGGATCTGCTTTCTTTACTTTGGAGACGTTTCTCAAGTTTTGGTTCGTTGCTGTTCAGACGCTATTTGTGTTTTTTTATTTTATTTCGGGGAGATTACCTCAGAGGCTCGACTTCTTCCTGGATCGAGCTATGCTTTGGTAAACAGAAGACACCGTCGGAGTTTGGGAGTACAATGCAGGCCGCCAGCGGCTGGTTCTGTGTGTTTCTTCAACGCGGGGAGACATTTGGCATCTAACCCCAAATACCGGATCTAAACTTTTGTTCCCCGACGTCTCCCCCAGCTTTGCCCCCAAAAGGGAAAGCGGTTTGCGGTTGAGGTGCAGTGTCCCTGCTCGTGAATGGTACGTCACTTTGTTCCTGCACACAGCCCCGTTGGCCCGTGAGTTGTGGATATCCAGTTAGCGGAACTTTCTCCGGAGCCGCACGTCTCCGTGAAATCAACACGTTGCAGCGGACTGGTTTGTTTACAGGCGTTTGTGCGAACTGCTTGTTGTCACAGAGACATCCCCGCGCAGTGTATGTGGGATTACGTTATTGTCTGGCTTTTCTAAAAAGGGCTCCTTTTCACCCTGGCAGAGGCCAGCCACCTTCTGCTGTAGGCGGGTGAAGAGGAGCTGAGGCTCCGCGGAGCTCTGGCTGTACAGGCCCTGTGACATTGCCAGTGGAGGGCCGCTCGTGTGTGCGTGCGCGTGCGTGTGTGTGTGTCACTGGGATTAATCCGAGTGATAGCATCACTCCCCACTGCCCTACTCTGTCCAGTGACGGGTCCACCCCAAGAAAGCGCCAGTAATTGGAGCTATTTTTAGCGTAAGGGATGGGGTAAAAGCAGGCAGCTGGAAACCCAACTCCCCTCCACCTCCTTCTCTTCCACCCCTTCTGTCACACCACCTCGCTCAGCCCACCTGGCAGCATGCTGGGCGAGCCAGGTTAGCACAGACTTGACTTGCAGCTAGTTAATGTGTTTTTACAAGTAGTGTGTTCACAACAATTGGATGAATTTATTCCGCTGAGTAACATATGATCTGTTGGAACCATGCTGACCGTGGAGTCTTATTAACCTGGGAATACTAGCTGTACTGTGTTCTACTGGTGAAGGCTGCACTGGACACACACAACCCTATACTGGATTACTACTAAGATGTCTGAAGAACTATTAGCTGTGTACTTTTGGTTCAACCTGCCCTGGACTAAGTGAACCGGTCACAAGCAAGTAGAGTCCATTCTCAAACTCCTACTCAGAGTAACCACTCATTACCATACTGTAATAGAAGAAAGGCCTACTTTTTAACTCATTTCAAATATCAGTCACCAGCGCTCTGGAGCGGTACAAACCTCCAGCACACAGAAAGAATGCATGAAACTGCCGAAACCAACGAAAAACAAAAAAGCTAACCTGACTAACCAAATATTCTATCTCCCCAGACTCCCCATACCCACAGAGAAACAGAATATATATGTAGAATGAGAGATCTATATCTATAGTGTAACTCCACAGAAGACAGAGATTACATCCTTTATATTTTTACTTCAGAGAGACAAGCTGCCTGTACACCAGTTGGTTGCCTTAGAAACCACAGTCACAAAAAAAAAAAGGAAAAGAAAGAAGCCAGAGAAGAAGGTGCCTTTTGATTGGTCGGTCGGTTTCCCACCATTTCAAGATTCATTGATTCAGTTGGATGTAAACTGTTGAAGCGAACTCTGGGATTGAAAAAAACGTGTCTCATGACAGACTAAAACTCCCTTCACAAGCCCCGCCCACCGTTCAAAGCGTTTTGATTGACAGTGTTTCCCTGCTGGATTGATCCCTTGCCGAGCATTTCCATGGTGATCACGTCATCCACCGTGGAGGACAAGCCCGTGCCCTCTCTCAGGATGGTCCAAACTGAACCCTGGATCTCCTCTGCCCTGCTGCGCAAGAACAAGAGTCAGTACACACACACACACACACACAATCCCACAGATAACATCTCTCTCCCTTGTACAGCCACAAGTGTGTGTGAGTCTACTGTCATGGTAATCTCTTTGTTGATACTTGTGTGTGTAGTTGTATGATAATAATGTAGTTTCTGTCAGTAATTTAAAGAGGTTCAATGTGTTTTAGTTGACGTTCTACGACGACGACGGTGTTGTGTGCATGTGTCAGTGTGACATGTTGCCGTGGCGCTGCGCGTGTCCGCATGTGTCGCCGTTGAGTCGTAATGCTGAAGTTTGCGATGCATGTGTTTGACAGTTTAGCTGTCCATCAACATTGTTTCACCCCGAACTTGAACGATCAGAACCCTGGCTGCTCTGGGTCTGAATAGGCTCTTCGTCCATGCCTGCAGTTGGAAGCACCACCCTGGTCAGACAGTTTGGCAGGTGTGGTCAGCCAGCCGGGGACACTGAGCTGAGGGACGGGATGCGAGGACGCTGTCTGTGATGAGCATCAGTTTTTGACCATGAATAGATGGCGTTACCGCTGTTTGAATACTCCTGCTTTCATTTGTAATATTAGTTAATTTATGCCAGTGGTTTCCAACTCGTGGGTCATGGATCAACTTTGTCAAAAAAACAACAACTCGTCATTGAAGTGTAGTGAATTTCCAGAACAACTATTTAGTTAGTGGTCACACAAAATGCAACAAATGCAATCTGTCAATGCTGGCTCCAAAATGTTGTATTCAGTAAAATTCAGTGAATTTGTGAACTAAAAGTAAGATAAACATGCGAAATAGTTAGCTAAAAGTAATTGGTCAACAGTTGAAATAGTACCGTAAGCTAAATGTTAGCTAAACATAATGGGTAAATAGTTGAAACATAGCAGCAAAAGGTTAGCAAAAAGTACTGGACAAACAGCTGAGATAGTTAGCCAATTGTTATCTAAGCGTAATGGACAAACAGTAGATATTGGTAGCTACAAATGTGCTAAAAGTGATGGGTAAACAGATGAATTTATTAGCTAACTGACCCAACAGATTGTTGCCATTGCAACAAAGATCTCACCTCCTGCTTAGCCAAGGGGAGAGGTGGCTAACTTTCGTTCCTCAAATTGAGTCAGTCTTAATATTTACCCGACAGGATAATTAAACTAGTCTAACCTGACAATCTAAGACCAGTCTAATGCCAAGGCTAGTCTTAAGTTCATGAAACTGACGCCAAACAAGTGTCACCCCTAGGACTAGGTAATGTTTTGCATTTTGACATACCGTTGTCATATTTCATGGGGATTTAAGTTGTTGTTGGAGTTATTGCGGCATTATTTATTTACATATAGAATAAGTGAAAAGACTTCAGTTGCTGACCTGATTGTCTGACCAGGGTTTGCTCTTTCACACTTTCATCAGTGACGAGTACAAATATGCATGTTTCTATTAATATGGTGACAGATGTTCATGTGACATTATGTGTTCTTGTGACTTTAGTTGTTCGTGAGAGAGAGTATGAGGACATGGCTCACTTGATGTATTGTTCCATTCTATTACACTGTACTGTGCCAAACACTGGTCTTTATTGTTGTGTAAAGGCATGACAGACAAAAACTATCATTGCTACTTGTTGAGAATGTAGCATTATCAGGGACATATTCTATGGTCCTTGGTACATCTGAAACAGCAGGTTATTACAATGTAATAATGTACCATAGGGGTTAATCGTTTGTTGTACTGCATTGTTCTTGACTTAATGTTGATGATTACATCAACCGGTACAACTGACTCCCTGTAGTGGATATGGGACCCCTCTGCAATTCCAATGTCATTCCCGTTTCAACCTCACAGCGCTATGCTTTGAAGGACTGATGGAATGTTTGCTTGAAGCACTTAAAAAGTGTCAATTTAGCTAATATTACCTGTTATGGTTCATCTAAAATTCATTTTTTTGGCAGCTTTAATTAATGTAAAGCTTTCATTACAGTTAGAAAACAAAACTATCAAGCAACATAAGCAGTTGTGCCTCTTCCTTGTTTTAGACTCATTGGACGTGATGGTGCGTCCACCCTCAGGTCATTACTTCACGTAATGTCGGTACTTGTCGCTGGATATTTCTAACTTTCTATACGACTAGAGAACCTCCCAATAAGTCATCCTTACTTAACCATCACTGGTCTTAGTCTTGGTTTCTATGTTAGCAGTTATCAGCAGTTTATTTATTTTTTCTCCGTCATGAGTCAGCATTTTTGCACTTCGGTTCTTCGTCTCAAAGTCAATGTTTTATTTTTTTACTTCATGTGTTTTTAGTTAGATGCCTGAGATAAGTTCTCTGCTAAACACAACTTAAAGACATTTTCATGTTTTGTTTTACGATATCAAATGTCAGTAAAATGTGAAATTTTAAGCTTTTACTCGGCTTCCCGGCCTATAATAAGCCTAGAGGTGTGACCACATCACATGCTATCAGTTAAACAGTTAAGAGAAATTTTGAAAAAAAAACAAAAAACGGAATAACTTAAAGGAGCTGCTTGTCACTTAAAGCAGAATAGCAGGTCCACCTTAAAGGCCAGCCCACCTTAAGTGAGCCTGGGCCAGAGTTGTCGCTAACTTCGGGGCTAACCCTCCTCACTTTAATCGGCAGGTGGCAACGACACAGGAACTTGACTTTGGTCTTGAGGAGTATTAGCATTTATTCATCGACAAATATCGGCGCTGCCGACTCGTAACAGTTTCCTGTTATGTTCGTGCACTGCAGCTGGCAATAAACCTGTTATCAGGTTATTGTTGCAGCCGGGCAGCTTATTAGCATTTCAAACACAGCATCCCTGCATGCAGGGCACTAATGTTGTCGGTTAACGGTACAAGTACACAAAAGAAACAACTTTGTTTGGGTAACGAGAGTAAATGTAATCTGATACTTCCACGGCTAGCCTGATCACATCCTGTGTGGACACTGATAGAAGGCTGAAGCTGCTGCTGCTCTGCTAACGTGCTGCTCACGCTACTCCTCCCATGAAACACAATGTTAGCCTCACTCCATCCAGCCAGCTATCCATTTCCCCCATTTATCCAACCATGTGTATGTTTGTCAGGCCAGTTTGTGCCATGGCATAAACATGGACTGTGGTGCTGGCCAACACTTGGCCTATACACTGTGTGGAGTAGCCTCAGCTACACTCTGTGTGCTGAACAGTTCAGACTCTGCAGGTTGTATTATTCTGATTGGCTCCGATAAACTGCTATTCTTTAATTTACACACACAGATGATCAGATATCGCTGTGTCCAGCTGCTCTTTCTTTGTTTTGCATATTCACTCAGTTTCCAGTTTATCAGGTACACAAACCAATTTTATCAATATGGGTGGTGTTCAACAGCACTGCACACAACAGCCTCCAAAATGTCCATATGGTAGAAACCAAATATGGCAAAACCATCCAATAGTTGTTGAGATATTTTAAGTGCTCGACCAACAGAACGACACTTGATATCACTACAGCCACAACGTTGGCTTGGCTAAGAAATGTTGAATGTCTGCTGGTTAAATCTTACATTCATTTTGGTCTTGGATGAGGAGTTGGTCTTTATCTTGACTATACATAAAAATGTATTTAAGAGCACGGCCTTGCTGTAACCGGTATACTTCACAGTTTTCAGTAATAGCAAAGTATATGCAGAGTATTTTCTGTGTATAAACATATAACTACTGTCTAATACAATCCAAACGTTCTCCCTTAGATATTTGACTTTGTGAACACAGATTGATTGCAGTTTTCTCAATCATCGGAGTGTGTACTTTAAGCCAGTGTACGTATGTTAGCTGTTGGCTAACGGTATGTTATGTCACGCTGTTTAGTCTCAATACATCTTTAGATCGAAGCTCCACGTCACTGTTTACGATCCAACATTTTTCAATAAGGCGATTATGGCAATTCCCTGATTTTATCTGCCGTCCATGCTGAAGTAGCACTACGAACTCTGACCACTGACAGCTCCGTATCAGTATGTGTTTAATCACTGAGCTTTAGTAAATGTATGTGGAGGTTTCCTATGTTTAGTGTCCTTGTTTTGATCTCATTCGGTATAATGTTTACATGAGAAACCTGGTCGTTCATGTCCCTGTATACAAAATTCTAACAGACATTTTTATGCAATTGTCTTTTTGGAGTGCTCCAGGTAACATGTCCAGGTTTCTGATGATCACCGGGATGTAAACACTCACTAGAGATGGAAAGTGTTTCTCCATTCAACGCCATTGTGTAGGTTACTTTTGATATCGCTAGTCTGAGATATAGGGGAGAATTTAAGCATCAATAACAATTTTGCGATACAAATCATTTGATACGTGTGGTGCATCAAAGACTAGTCCTTCTTTAACCTCTCACTGTGTGTGTGACATGATACTATTGTGTACTTATTATTTTAGTTGTGATCGTGTCGACATCAACCACATTGTGTTTAGATCAGATGGGCTGATGTCTTCAGATGATATGCTCCTGTGGAAATAGTAGTTACTGTATGTAACTATGCATAAGCGATGGCTGGAATCAAATCAACAGCTTCTTTGAAATATTGCATTTGTTTTGTGTTGCTGTATTAGCTAGTTATCGTGTTAAAAACTGAGTGTAACTGGACCAGCTGTGTTAGTGGGCGGGGCTTGAGGCCTACGGTGGCTTTAGCTCCATATTTTTGTAATATGTCTTTCGGGGATCTGTAAAATAATTTTTCATTGGTGTTATTAGACCAGGGATGTTGTTTTGTATCATACTTTTTGCTGAGTTGTGATCATGATTTTAGCAAATGCTTCAATTCCTGCAGGAAGAGCAACCTCTGAGTTAAACTGTATCTCGCTGTAATACTCTCAGTTAGCACCGTTTGCTTGGACTCTGTCTTCACCCGATCTGGGAAATACTCAGACTTGGACTTGTCTCTGACTCGAGTGCTGTTGACTACAGTCGTGCTTAAATAGATTTGTGTGTGCACACTAGTGGCTCTCCAAGGCAGCGTTGCACAACCGTTGGTTATCTCCGATGGACTCTGGTACGCGCACAGTTGGCCCAGCACTGTTCCTCATCATCCAGCAACTTGTTGTCGAGCAGGAAGCGTTGATCTCTGCCTGTACTGTGCGTTGTTGCCGTGCTGCCTGGAGTGACTCCTCGCCGGTGCCCTAAATATTGTTACATCATTGTGCATCAACACAATGCTGATGGAGAGATGAGACAGTCTGCAGAAAACAAGGAAATGTGTCATCCGATTGAAGTCGGGAAGGATTGGAAGACGGGAGTGAGGGATGACGGACGGGTAAATGGAGGGGAGAAATCAGATTCAGAGGTAGAGAAGGTTTGAGCGAGCAGGAAGGATGATGAAGGAAAGGGGGAGGAGAGAGCGGCTGGTAGGGTGGGTTGGGTTGCTAGGGGAGAGTATGTCAGACTGCTGCCGCTGAGAGCCAGGCCTGCTATTGGAAGCTACTTGCTTAGCAGGAGAGAGGCGGAAGAGGAGAGAGAGAAGTAGCTAATGAGTATTGTAGGTTGGTTGCTGAGACAGCACTGGGTTTATTTATAGAGCGCTGGCCAGCCAGCCCTTAGATACCAACAGCGAATCAGCTGACAGAGAAAGAGGGGGCCCCGGCCAATGGCAGCGCAAGAAGGGGGATGCCAGATTGAGGAAGTGCTGTGAGTGCCTCTCAGTCTCTTAAAGAGACGGTGCGGATTTCTCAGTACTAGGCAGATATTCTCTCCCTCTCTCCAGCAGTGTCATATCTGTAAGCAGGCCAGGACCCAGAGCACCACAACAGTCCCAGTGACGGTGATTGGATTACTTTCTCCACCTTATCGCACAGCCCAACACAAGTGCAGCACACACGCAGTTCAACAACAGAGGTTCAAAGCTGCTGAGTGTTTTTTTTTTAAACTTCACAAATAGAACCTCATTTAGCCACAGAGCTCTATTTAGAAAAAAAAAAACATCTCAGGGAGCCGTTCGGAAGATGTTGAGCGCTGAATAGGAGAACTGTCTACACCGTGTATGGTAGATAATAATGGCGAGGAACCTATAATTACAAAAGCTAGGCTATTCTTACATGTTCACAGAAAACGTCTTCCCTGAATTATGTTATAGTGATATAAGAATAGACATGATTCTGCAGGCCTGAAATATCTTAAACTTTTGACTGGTATAGAGAGCAGTAGCACTGTTTTTACAGCACAGGAGCTCAGCATTACAAACAGGGTTTGTCCTGTTTATGTAAATCTATGGACATCTAATTCCCAGAGACCCATTCTAGCCTGCTTTACCCACTCTGACCTGCAGTAGTGTCAACCTGTTTGGTAGCAGGGCCGATCCATGCATCTCCTTCATCAGTTGTGTCTTGGATTAAACTGATTAGATCAACACCTGTAGTCATAAGGCTTGCACAATTATTCGAATATCTATTGCAATCACGATTTTGGCTTCCCAAAGGGACAGGGTCGACTGCGATATCAATGTTTAAAATGTGCGCTCCGCGCTTCCTAACGACGAGTAATATACTGCATCATCAAAATGCACTAAATTCAGGTGAAGAAGAACTCTGTTAAAGCGGTGAAAGCTCCGTTCATTCCAATGTGAAAGTGGCAGAAAAATATTTTGTCAAAAAATACCTATTGGTCGTGCAAGTGAATATAGAAAAAGTAGCATTTCTAAAAGTCTGGCTGTGTTCAGCTCAGTACCTTAGTAACTTGTAACCTACTTTCATTTAATTTAAATAATCCTCCCCCGATTGCAAACTGTATTTCCTGCAGTTCTGCTGCTTCACAATAAAAGCTTTACTTGTATCTAGACCGTACACAGGGACATCTGCTATTTATTTTACACAGGTAGGTCCAACTGTTTAATCACAACATGAATTGTTGTCGCTGAGATTGCCTTTACACAAACCCGCCTCATCCTTGGTGGGTAAAAAAGTCAAACATTAATTTCTCATGTCCCACTTTATGCCTTAGTTTTATTTTAATACTGCTGCCTCCTCTGTTATGGAAATCTCACTCTTGCCTGACACTGGAGCATTGCATTCATTTAGGTGAGAGTCGTACAGATGCAGAGACTGATTCATTTGCATCTGCACATTTTGAGGTTCTCTTACATAAAAAGTTGTGTACAAGAGGGGGATTTTGGGCATTTTTGAAGACTTTCTCCACAGAGGCTATCAGTGAGTTCATAGATAGAGGCCATGCGATGGCAACACGTACTCCATAGTACATGTGAGAGGCAGCCGATGTAACGAGTCTCTATGTGACCAGACATATTTGACAGTGAGTTAAAGCTCCTGTTGATGTTTTCAAAATCTTTCACTTATCAGGCACAAATCAAATCAAGCCGTCACTAATTAGGCCGTAAAGCCTGGCTTCGTTCTTACCCACACGTTCTTTTTTATGGTAGCTAGCTCACTTGCTATGTGAGCTATCAGTAGGTGCTTAGCCTAGCTGGCGAGACTTACGTTTAATGATGATTTGACCAGAATATTATTTTAAAAGGGTGGGGTTTACCAAGATGAGCGTCACTGATTGGTCAAACACACACGGCGCATCCACGGTCCACCAGAATTAGTTTACATCGAAAAGTCAAAGAGCAACTGTTATTACAAACTCTCGCTCTGATTGGCTATCTATTTGGTTGGTGTGCCCATTCCCTCTCCCCCCCACTCCCCACAGAAAGAAGCAGAAATGCTGTGTGTGCGTGTTTGCTTTACACGATGAGACTGACAGATGCAAAACTCAGCAGCCCTCATGTTGTCGTGCCGACCACCAGCTGTAGCTCTTGGAGTGTGTCCGGCTGTTAGCTCGGCCCAGTGTCACCCCAGTGTATGCCCAGTGTCGGCCCATGGAGCCCGCTGAACTGGCATGAGAGGAAGTCGGTAGAGGGAGCTCTTTGATTGGCTGATGTGAATCACATTCACCCATTTAGTGCAGATTCATGACCTCAGCATTTGTTTTCTCTTTTGTAATTTTATTATCAACTGATGAAGTCTTACAAAACCGCTTAATCAGAGTCACAATGACATGAAAATGTTTGTCTAGGTTGCAGATCGTTCCTTCATTTTGGTAGCCAGCTGATCGGTGGTTGTCTTTGTGTTGTATCAACTTTTAACTCGGACACGATGCTCATCTTTATTCATCTGACAGCTAGTAGGGCTGCATGATTAATGGCAATCCCATCACAATCTTGATTCAGGCCTCTATGCCATCTCATTTTTACTGAACGATTCAAAGACAAAGATGGCGGTCAGAAGCTCCCACGTCGCTTTGCAAGCAAAAGTAACGGCGCAACCAACTGAAAAACGTAAGAAAACAGCCAGAAAATTGCCAACGCATTGTGAAAACAAAAGAAGTCAGAGATTAGGCAGCAGACTTATTTGTGTACAAAAAGTTGGATTGGAATCTATTTCAGCCGCCTTCGCGTGACATAGCAGCCGCTTGAAGGTCGTCACAGACACATCCGTGTTGTGTCAGTAGAGACATCTTAAAGGTATGTTTGAGGTCAGAGTAAAACATCCTGCTTAGTACATTTTTGACTTACAGCTCTTTAGTGACCAGATTTAAGGGATCCTTCTCAGACTTAAAGGTGTTGCCAGGGTGACTAGACATCATCTTTTGTTTTCCATCTTACAGTAATTAACTATGCAGTTATATGACTTTATCACAGTAACCAAACCAAACACTGCAGTCAAACAATAACATTAGCCCTTGTCTCTAAAACACAGTCCTGTGAGCACCAACACACATTCTGCTTCTGACTGTAACAAATATGACTAAGGCAACAAATATTACAAATTTGTTTATTTTGGGGTGCACGTGTTGCTGTCTGCTGGTCTTATTTATATGTTAAAAAGTAGGACAAGAAATGGTTGTCAATTTCTAAAAATAGTTTTTAATGGCAACCTGGCAACCATGACCGACGAGTCCTGTTATGTTACTTCTTGAAATAAAAACATTTTCTATAATTACATATTGATATTGGGGGGAAAAGCCTCACAAACCTAGTGGCAATCGTTTTAGATTTTGCGACAGTTTCAAATGGTCAAATCGGAGAGTCCTCTGCTGCATGTGTTTAAAATGTTCAGAGTGTTTTTGGAACTTGGTACGGAAAGACTGTCCTGCTTCTCCAGCTGGACGTGGTGAGTAGATACTAATGTATGTATGGCCAATATGGAAACTAATGATCAGCGACTGTGTGGTTTCTGATCAGTTGGGATCACTTGTAGCATCGATGAAGGCAGAGAGACGGATTAGAATGTTGGGGTTTCCCTCTCTAATCATCTCTCTCTCTCTCTCTCTCCCCCCTCTCTCCCCAGGTGTAAGCAGCTCAGGATGTCCGCCCACCTCCTCCTCCTCCTCCTCCTCCTCCTCCTCCTCCTCCACTGCCCAGGGCTTCTCCCTCGCTGAGCCAGCCATGACCAGCCAGCACACACATACACACCCCTCCTTCAGCTCCATCCACTCCATGGCCGAGCAGCAGCAGGTAACACACACGCGCTCGGTGCTGCACCGGTACACGCCTCTGGCACAGGAACTGATTTATAGTTCGGCTGTTTCACCTGTTGATTGTCACTGCAGCGCTGGGCGTCTTTCTTTAATTCACTTTTTTGATGGAGATTAAAACAATGTCTTCTGTGATCATTGATAAAAAACAAAGTCATATTGTGCAGAGGCAACGGCTTTGCTGGATCACAAAATATATTTAGTGTTGCTGAAAAGTAATAGATTACATTTTTAATGTGCTTGTACTTTTTTTTTAAACTATCAATAATCTCAGAAACTCACACGCTCCCATGTGGGTCATGTGGCCTCCCTGATTTTAAGGAGTGTCAAGCTTATATATATATTTAAAGATACAGTTGGCCTGTATCTTAGCATTTCATTAATTTCTGTGAAGAAAACTAAATGAAATAGTTGTCTTTAAAGTTTGGATTATTATTTAAGATACAAACACAGTGAGGGCTACAGTCACAGAGCCTTCACTCTGCTAAACAGCCTCGTCCTGCATTAGACAAGTACAAGTGCTCAGTTAATCAATGAAATAAGACGTAATCAGTAGCGGCTAGTGACTCAAAAGAATCCTAAAAACGAGGATGAATCACACTGTTTCCTGGAGAAGCTCGTGCCACAGTCCAGGAAAGAAGCCAACCGGAGCACCTCCGATCCAGGAAGTGCAACAGAGCACCGGCTGAGCAACTTTTCTACCCTCGCAAAGACAATCCGAGGGTCATGGGAATTTAATAACCCCTTTACCGTGTGATCCGTGGATCCGTAATAAGGCCAATGACTGCGTCCCCCCCCAGCTGTTCTGTGGGAGGGTTGTGTTGACATGCATGCTGAATATGTGGAGCACGAGCCGTGCATAAGATATTTGGGTTGAGTCAAGAATAGCATTTGACTCGAACACGGTTGGACTGTGGTGGAAATATACTATAAGCAGCAAAACATGGTTTACACACCTAAAGAATCAACATCGGTTTAAGTATACGCTTTACTTACAATACTTTTACCCTGTTTACCTTGCCGTCCGACAGTCAACAAGGAACCGAAGCAGTTACCTGTGTTTTCACCAATGCCACCAGACTCCATCGACAAAAACTGTATTTTTACCGAAGACGAGAGTTGCTGGTCTGCCACTGCTTCAGTTTTCTGTTGTGTTTTTGTGTAATTGTGGGACTTTGGTTAATCCGAACTAGCCAGAGTCACCCAATACAACAAATGAACTAATTGATGGAGGCAGCGGTAGACCAGCAGCTGCTCTTCTCTGCGAGGTGAAAGTACTGTTTTTGTCAATGGAGTCTTGTGGCTTTGGAGAGAGCACAGATGACTACAACAACTTCAGTTCCCCGTCAGAAATGGCTCTCTGACGGCAAGGTTAAGCAGTAAAAATATTCAACATATAGCGTACATTTTCTTTGAGTTGGTAGATGATGGACTGAATATGGATAAGTACCTCATACAACCCCTCTTCAAAACATCTCAACTATCCCTGTAATTTAACAAACATTTTTCAGCTTGTAAGCACCAAATGTGGAGCATATCTTTTTTTCCGGCCTGAAAGTAGGTGGGATGTCATCGATTGTTAATTTAGATAATCAGTCCTTGTTATATGTGTGGCAGTAGGTTCATATTTGTCTTGGTCATAATTTGGCACAAACTCTGGTACTGTCAATGTGAACTGCGTGATGTGAGTTTGAAATTGATACACAATGTTTTGAGTCGTTAAAAAAATGTATTAGTGATGTCCTGAAATGTTTTCTAGATTCTCTGCTGATTTCAACCTGAGTCGCGTGTATGACGTGTTGCTGCTCTCTGTAGGTGCTGTCTGATATGACCATACTCCAGCGGAGGATCCCCCCTAGTTTCAGAGACCCTGCCAGCGCCCCACTGAGGAAACTCTCTGTTGACCTCATCAAAACTTACAAGCACATCAATGAGGTATGACACATGGTATACCACACACACACACACACACACACACACACACACACACACACACATACTTGTTTGTCTTTTCTTTGATCACTCTTTCAGGTTGTCCGTTTGTTTTCCTGAGATCAAGCCAAAGCAGGGATAAAGCATTGTTTAAGGAATGCACGGCTGTCGGTGGACCACCACTAGTTTGGGGTTTACTCTTTGGGGGGGCATAAAGTAAATCCTACTCATTATCAGCATTTGCCTGAAGGAATCATGTTCGACTCAGCACTGTCAACTGGCTAATTAAAAGACCCTCCCTACTCTGCCTCTGATTGGCTAGTCCTCGTTGCCTTCCTGGCAGAATTTGCTCAGTTTATTGCTGATGAACATGATTGGTGGAAGGTTGGTAGGGTTCATGATTTCAACTCCGATGTTTCCATAAGAATGGCAGCCTTCTTGTCCATTGCTCTCATATATAGTTACAATGTGCTGATTATGGGAGAAAATGTTACTATGCACGTTGCCTTTATGGATGGAGCAAAATGACAGCTCCGTAGGTACATTAAAAGTGTGACGTGGTGTCATCATCAAACTACTGGTAAGTGTTAACCTCAATGTTGATGTGACACAAGAAAAAAAAAAGGCAACCAAGAAAATATGAAAATGGCCGACTGGGCTGGTAGCCGAAGCTGCTTTTTTGATGCATTTGTTCCGACCCACAGGTGTACTATACTAAGAAGAAGCGACGGGCCCAGCAGGTCCCTCCAGAGGACAGCAGCACCAAGAAGGAGAGGAAAGTCTACAACGACGGCTATGACGACGACAACTACGACTACATTGTCAAAAACGGAGAAAAGTGGCTGGACCGCTATGAGATAGACTCGCTGATCGGGAAGGGCTCCTTCGGACAGGTGTGAACACTGAATCCACAGTCTTTGCTTGTTTATAAAGTCTTCCTCACAGATGATGATGTCTCGAGTAGCTCCTCCAGTCAGTAACACGTTAGTCTCAGTGAACTGCTAGCTTTATTATTATTATATAACAGAGCCTGGGACATCAGGCTGTCAGTCATTCCCTGTCTAATGAAAAACAAATGAAACCCTAAAGCATGTGTTGTTATGTGTGTCTGCAGGTGGTGAAGGCCTACGACCACCATGAGCAGGAATGGGTCGCCATTAAGATCATTAAGAACAAGAAGGCATTTCTAAACCAGGCACAGATTGAACTACGCCTGCTGGAGCTCATGAACAAGCATGACACTGAGATGAAATATTACATCGGTAAGAACACACACACACACATTACAGTGGGGTGTGAGAGTACAGGGGTCAGATATGAAACATATACAACCTCTGCTTATACTACACTGGTCGTCTTCATACACAGACGTGTTCACACAGGTTTGTTGTGCGGATCCTCAAACATGGACAGATTGGTCAGACATTATATTCATGGTGTGTGACCTCCCGGTGTTGTATACTGTCACTCTGCAAGACAAGTGTCAATAGTTTACTTATGTCTCTAAATATGTCTATCCACACGATGGTATGAGTATCTGATCTGCATTCTCTGCTCAGGTAGACATTACTCCACTATATCTTTACATAGATGATGGTTAAACAAATGTAGCACCTTTTAAAAAAAAAAAAAAGTACACAAAGTCAAAGTACAGTTGTCACGGAGATGGCTCTGTTGTCATCAACATGCTTAGCTCACAGGTTGACGTGTGAGCCATCTCATTCTCATTCTACAAAACCTTCATCCACTGATGAAGACTGTGAGACGTCATTGCAAGCTCAATCCCTAAAACAGTTAGTTAGTACGGGACCTTGGGCTGTTCTATTAGGATAACACATACCATGACAATACAACATGAAGGTTGAGGTCAGAATGGATTGTGAAAGAACACATTTACTGACTCCTTATCTCAGCTCTGATGTGAAATTTAGGAACTTAAATGGCTCTTAGTTCTGAAAGCCAAGACTCAAGAAGTGGGGAATTTTCAAAGAGCAATTGACAGGAAATTATTTTATTGTTGTCAAGTACTCTTCCCAAACCGGATTCTTGTTTGAGTTTATCTCTTAACCTTTTTCCTTGTCTCCCATCTGTGTGTGTGTGTGTGTGTGTGTGTGTGTGTGTGTGTGTGTGTGTGTGTGTGTGTGTGTGTGTGTGTGTGTGTGTGTGTGTGTGTGTGTGTGTGTGTGTGTGTGTGCGCAGTCCACCTGAAGCGTCACTTTATGTTTAGGAACCATCTCTGTTTGGTGTTTGAGTTGTTGAGCTACAACCTGTACGATCTGCTGAGGAACACCAACTTCAGAGGAGTCTCCCTCAACCTCACCAGGAAATTTGCACAGCAGCTGTGTACAGGTGGGTGCATGGAGACACCAACACTCTTCATGAGTGTAGCTGATGGTTGTCTGCCCCCTAGTGGACGAAAAGAAAAGAGGACGAATGCAGTTTGAAATCGTCTTCAAATCAGGAAGGAAGAATATTGTCGGTCAAAGACAAAAGACTACGTTGAATAATAATGGAAATATTGATCAGGGGGATGATGAAAGTGTTTTGACAGTTGCCTTTTCCCTTTGAGTGCAGTGGTTATGCCATAGATGCAGGTTAATGCTGCTAGAACATCAAGACACGTGATATATTCATCATCTTACAATAGGTTTCTAAATATACAAAACAAGGAATACGAAAACAAGATAGTCGAAAGAATATTGTATCTAATACATATTTGACTAATCTATTCATATGTATTAGTTTATATATTGAATATTTTATGTTTAGTATTTATCAGAAGGTTGTTGATGTGCACTGTAATGTTACAGCATACTTCAATTTCATTTATTTTGATGCAATTTCTTTCGTCATTATTTTATTTATATGTGTGTGTGTGTGTGTGTGTGTGTGTGTGTGTGTGTGTGTGTATGTATATATATATATATATATATATATATATATATATATATATATATATATATATATACACACACACGCATAATAAAAAATGTATTAATTGCATGATGTTTCCAAAGTCAATGAGTTGTCGCATTGAATAATCTTCACGTCAAGTTTTGCCCAAAATAACATGATTATGATTTTTTTGTTGCCATAATCGAGCAGCCCTAATCTATACGATGTCCGTTCTTGTCCACAGCGTTATTATTCCTGGCCACTCCAGAGCTGTCAATCATCCACTGCGACCTGAAACCAGAGAACATCCTGCTGTGTAACCCCAAGAGATCCGCCATCAAGATAGTCGACTTTGGGTCCTCCTGCCAGCTGGGACAGAGGGTGAGCAGCACCCACACACACGTTTAAACACACACACACACACACACGTTTAAACACACACACACACACACACACCTTCCAAATATGCCCGTTACAGTACACTTATTAGTTTACTTTATATAATATGATATATTATAAATTCATCCCGCCGGTGACCATAATCATCAGGGTTCAGAAAATAGATGAGTGAATGGTGGATGAATGTATCGCACACATGTCCCAGTCAGCATGGTTGTTAGGGGTTCTGTATAGAGTTTGTATGCTCTGTGAGGAGAACACGGCTCCCCACAGTGGACAGCCACTGAAACAGCATGAGCGTCATTTCACTTTTAGACTTTCTAGTTGTTACTGATTCCCCCCCCCCCCCCATCCCATCCCATCCTCTCAGATCTACCAGTACATCCAGAGCAGGTTCTACCGCTCTCCCGAGGTCCTGTTGGGAATGCCGTACGACCTGGCCATCGACATGTGGTCTCTGGGATGCATCCTGGTGGAGATGCACACAGGAGAGCCTCTCTTCAGCGGCTCCAACGAGGTAACAAACATATCGGCTGCGTGATGATTCAGCGCTCTCATATCCACATTCCCGTTTGATTCAGCATGTTGTCACTAAGCTAATCATGAGTGTGTGTGTGTTTGTTTAGGTTGACCAGATGAATAAGATTGTGGAGGTTCTGGGGGTCCCGCCCAGCCACATGCTGGATGCAGCTCCTAAAGCCAGAAAGTATTTTGACAAGCTGTCAGACGGTCTGTGGACAGTGAAGAAGAACAAGGACGTCAAGAAGGTATTTGATTCAGATCCATTTACAGTTTGTTTCATCAAAAAGTCAACTTTCTCCTGTTAGTCTTGTGTCTTCTGACTCCTGATGCTCAAGAATCCAATGTGGGACTTCTAGTTATTGCAAATACATAAGATCTACCACACGAGTAAACAAAACCATGTTGTAAGGGGAGACACGGCAGGGGAATGGGGTCAAACATGCAACTGATAGATATCTCTGTGAAACCTGCCCAGGTGAGTACCGGTACTTACATTCAAGACAATTATCTTTTGCATTACAAGTTTTCTGAAATATGCAAATGAGGCATTATCTAATCTACAGACACACATTTACTACTAAGTAATAAAAAAAAACACCTAAATGAGTATTTTGAATGTTTTCTTTCCACAAATCTGAAAGAAGAAAAGTTATGGAAGCAAAATAGTCTATAATCTCAAAATCAACCGGTGCATGAAAAGCTATTTCTTTGCCTTAAACAACAGAGGGCAGCAGGTGAATGAAGTCCCTGTGAAGCATGTGAAAAGTATTCAGCTGAAAAGGTGTTTAGATGCTGCAGACAGGTTTTTGTAGACCGGAGTTCTCATTGAGAACTACTTTCTGCTGAAGGAAAAGAATGAGAGGACTGTCCTCAGCCAAGTCTGTGGGTGATTCGGACGGTGGTTGTTGTGGGGTTTTATTCACCTTTCATTGTATTAGTGGTGGCACAAGTCTCAGTATCCAACAGTTACAAACCTGAACAAAGTGTAAGAACAAAGTAATATACACGTAGTATTAGAAACAATACGGGTGTATTGGAAATGCAAATATAAGCATGTTTCAAGCTAACTGCTTGTGCATCGTGTGGGAGATAACGGAGGATCCTGATTCATATCTCTCTGTTTCTAAATATGCGTGCTTGTGTGTTTTCCAGGAGTATAAGCCCCCGGCCACACGGCGTCTTCATGAGATTTTGGGTGTAGAGACTGGGGGCCCAGGGGGGAGAAGGGCAGGGGAGCCGGGACACGCCCCCTGTGACTACCTGAAGTTTAAAGGTAAGCCAGCACTTTGTATTGATCTGAAGGGATAGATACGGCATCTATTGGTTCCCTAAAAATGATTGGTTTGTATTTATATTTCCAAGATGTCTTTCCATCGATATGAATACTGCCAACATTACAAACATTGAGAGGAAGTTGCTGCGTTGTAGAGAATCACATTCTGTGTAAGCAGGAGATGGTGTATAACATGTTTAAACAAGCTGAGCATCTCAACATGTTAATGATATGTCAGAGCATGTGGTGAGAGTACCAGCCTCTTCACCCGGTACACAGAGCCGAAACAGAACCTGCCCTTTTGTCCTCCTCCAGACCTGATCCTGCGCATGCTGGACTACGACCCTAAAAGCCGCATCACGCCATTCTACGCCCTGCAGCACAATTTCTTCAAGAAAACGACAGATGAAGGAACCAACACCAGTTCATCTACATCCACCTCTCCTGCCATGGACCACTCCCATTCAACCTCCACTACTAGCTCTGTTTCTAGCTCTGGTAAAGTACACCAACAGTGACAGTGATGCTCTACAGCTGAGAGGGAAGATGGAGCTTGGACTGTCGACCATGACTGCAGGCAGCTCACTCACTTTGATCTGGCCGTTAGTGTAAACCACATCCAATCAAGATTCCTATCTTCTAAGATTCTGAATCAATCAATCTTCACAAGAATACATTATTTTATTGTTTCTACAATTTCTACAACAGAGCCTAGATCTTGCTACTAAAGGACAGTAAAGCTACACACCAAGTGTGAAGCTTTACTGGGTGATTGGTTGAAAAATTACACCCAAAAAAAACACTCTCGCAGTTTGTCAAGGCTCTCAGAAAGACAAAAGGCAGCTAGCCTAAACAATTGTATTCATGTGACCGGCAGCATTTTCTTTATCTCTAACTTGGACTTGATGTTCCTGAAGTCACTAAGAATTGAGAAATACCTAAAACGTTTTAGTAAAAGTTGTATATGTGTAACATGTGTCTTAGGGTGGTGTGTTTACATTACTGCAATCAGTTGATAGAACTTTTTCAAATATAAATAATACTCCTGACACACTTTATTCTGCGTTCCTGTCATGATTTGCCACACTGCCTTCATAAGCGCACAGCGGACTGGAGTAAATCCTGAGACGTGCTGAATCAATTTTGAATGGAATGGCGAGATACCGACAGATCGACACCCTCGGTCCACATGTCGTCACCCTGCAGCATGACATGCCCCCAAACTGTACCCCTCTGTCCGTATGAGTCCATTATTGGAGGATGTCAAAACTGTAACAAAGTGAATAAACTGTGTCTCCACAAAACAGACCATCAACGCAGCCAACAGCAGTTTGAGTTTAATGCCGGTCTGTTTTATCTCCAGGTGGCTCCAGTGGTTCTTCCAATGACAACCGCAACTACCGCTACAGTAACCGCTACTACAACTCTGCTGTTACACATTCAGACTATGAGATGACCAGCCCTCAGGTATGTTTTACAGGATGTCCCGTCCTGGTTCATTCAAATGCAGCAGTAAAACGTCTCAAAGGGTTCAGATCTCGGATCCTGAGCAGGGTCCACATTTACTCCAGCGGATACGTGTTGTGCTTCTTCTTTAGAGCGTGTCTGTCACTCTGAATGCGTCTCACCTCTGTGTCTCCCCCCACCAGGCTCCCTCCCAGCAGCAGATGAGGATGTGGCCAGGCAGTGATGGTGGAGGTGGGGGTCAGGACCCAGCATACACCCAGTTGCTGCTCCACAAGCCGGCTGCCTCCCAACAGCACCAGCGCCACTTCCTGGACCCGCCCCACCACCCACACCCGACCTACTCCCACCACGGGAACGGCGGGCGCGGCCTGCGGCAGAGTGGACAGACGGGCATCGGCGGAGGGGGAGGCCAGCAGGGATCCTCGCCCCAGATGAGTGACAGCATGGATGTGGGCGTGTCCCTAGGGCTGCACCACCTGGGGGCGGTGTCTTCCATGGAGGCCTCTCAGTTCGGCTCGGCCTCCCTGCCCCTCGCTCTGCCAATCGGACTGTCTGCCTTCCGGACTCGGACGGCCCCCACCGCCCCAGGGCCACAAGCCCCGCCCCCTGAGGACTACTACCCTGCCTCCAACAACAATAACCCCGCTGCGGGGGGCAGAGGGAGGCCGGACTCAGACGAGGGGCCAGCCAACTCTTGATAAAACCTGAACCATGCCCTAAAGCCATACAATTTTAACTACAACTACTACAACTACACACATACAGCCAGAGTTCAGAGACAAAGAGGTGAACTTTGTGCTGAAGGAGACAGTTTGTACTGCATGAGAGGAGGAGGAGGAGGAAGGAGGAAGATGCTGGGGGAAACTCTCCCTTTTTATCCCGTTTTAGTTTGTTGTCCTTCTGTTGCGACTGTAATTGGAAAGGAATGATTGTGACGAGTTTGTTTTTATTAATATTATTATTATCGTTGTTTAATATTATTTGATTTTTCTCGGGTTTGAGGAGTTGCGTGTTCTACTTGGTTGTTGTTTAAGCCTGGAGAGGAGGAGGAGGATGAAGAAGGAAGAGAGAGAGGAGCCATGCTTTTCCATTTTACTCCATGTGGTGGCTGCAAGTGGAAGATCACATGTCCATGGTCACACTGGTTAGTTCTGACATTAGTGTATTCATATTTACAGTCCCTAGAGACGAGCAGTCTTAACACACACACACACACATCTACTGCTGCATCAAGAAGACAGAAGCTGGTTTCAAAGGGAGAAAACGCCTACCTGTGTGTGATTCAGGACTCCTGTCTGTGTTAAACTCACTTTTTCTTCGAGTTTTTTGCGTCCTCCCTCCGTCACTCTCCACCTGGTCTCGATGGCGTGCAGAGAGAGGGAGGGAGGAGGAGGGAGGAGAAGGTGGCAGGACACTGATGCCTTCCTGGCGCTCATAGGGATCTCCTTCTCCTCCTCATCCCCTCCCTCTCCCCTTGCTCTCTTCTTCCTCTCCTCCTCCTCCTCCTCCTCCTCCTCCTCCTCCTCCTCCTCCTCCTCCTCCTCCTCCTCCTCCTGTTGTGTTTCTCCTCCAGACAGCTCCTCCTCTCTGTGCTGCTAATCACCATGACAACTGGTCCGGATTGCTGCTAAAGATCCAACACAGATCAATAAAGAAATAAAAAGAAATAGAAACAGAAATAAAAAAAAAAATAAAAAAAACTTTTTAACCCTTCTGCTTAAGAGAAAAGGATAAAGTAAGAACCACTGCATCTCAATGTATTTATTACTATTTAACAAGAAAAAACAAACTGAAAGTAACCCTTTTTTCTGCTCTTCTTTGTTTGGTTGCCTTCTTTCTGCAGGTGAGCTCTGATTGGCTATTGTAACAGTGACAGTAACTGGTGACATGGGAATGCCACCGGTTGTGGGGGCTGGGTGGAGGGGAGGGGTTTGGGGCAAAATAAAGTTGGATATATAATAAGAATAAAGAGTATACTTTTGCACACCAAAGTCAAACAAACATGGGATCTCCGCTTTTCTTCCTACTAATCTGATCCACCACCTCATGACCTCATGTCTTGTCAGGATGACGCTCCACAGGTCGCTCTGGATGCTCCTCTGGTGCTTTCACACCTCCGAGGGGAAGTGAAAGGGGTCCATATTCAATAAGTAAATAGGACGTGAGGTACATAACGCATGAGTGAATACACACCGTGACCCATGAGCAGGCAGCCAATCACAGCTTGCTGTTATTTAGATCGACAAACACAAATTGTTTAAAATAGAACAGTCATTGACAGAATTCAGAAAAAAAACCTGATCACACAGTTGAGTATGAGCTGAGCTTTATACATTCATTGGATTAATTCCCGATTTTGTGGTAATATTTTTTTGATACTTTTTATTATTATCTAATGTAAATGTTAAATGTGATTTTGATCGGGTTTGGTTCCACTTAGTCATAAAATTCTAAAAAATGATTTCTTTGAGGTTATTCCTGAGGGACGTTCCTAAATGCTCAATGTAGGAATAACTTTTAAGATACAAACACTTGTTGAAAAGTGACCTTGATCTTGTGGTGGCTGTTACATCACCTGTAGTAACCGTGTAAGTACTGTGGGAGGCGGAACAAGGAGAGAGAGTTCCCTCTGCAGCTACAACCCAAAATCCACCCACAGCGGAGTTCATCATACTGAGGGCAACAATGAATTGGATCAATTCTGCACAGAGATTCAGTCGACTCCATACTGTTTGGAGAGAAGTTGGACACCAGCGACCAGAGATGATCTCCATTTTGACCAGAGTACATCACCATGGTAACCCGCTCCAGACCAGGAGCCTGTACCCGGAAGAGAGATCAGCGGGCTCACGAGCGGTCTGTGGGCTTAACAGATCAGATCAAAACCTGACTGATCTGAGATCTGATTACCTTCGAAAAGTCAGTTCATCATCATTCCTACAGGATCCTGACGGGGACAAATCTACTGAGTTTATAATAAAGCGACAAGTAATAAAGTGTAATAGATAAAGATGAAACGGAGCTTCTAACAAACAACGATAGTTAACATCGCTGAATACTGCAGCTACATATGAACAGGGATTATAGATCTCTAATGTGCTAACTTGACACTCTTATTCCATCACTGCACTTCTGACTGACACGAGGCAGCTTTGTGATTAGAAACAGGACCACGTGTCCTTTATTAGAAAACAACCCAAACACTGGTAGACTCTGCTCTGAGAAAGCCTGACGTGTGTCACATATTCATAGCAGTTGAAGTATGAAACAAAAACGTACAAATACTCTGTTACTCTCTACTAGCTACTCTCTCTGTATGCTCCTACAAATGTTTCAAAATGCTAAAAGAAACGATGATTCCAAGATATTTTTTTTTAATCTGCATAATATATACCAACACCATTCCAACATACCTTTATTTATATCTCAGGCAAGACTGACTAATGCTAAAACACTTCATGTTGGTTTGCTGGTCTCCTTTTCTAATATTACATGTAACAGCACAACCATGTTATTTACATCTCTTTAGCATGCACTGCTATCAGAATATGTCACGTGAATATGTGAATAGTTATATCCCCATAAATACTTGAGAAAAACAAAAATGGAAAGATCACATAACACGACAGTGAACAAGACTTTTGGCTTTTGAAATGTATTCTCAGCCTTGGTGATCAGGGAAAAAATAAACAGTGTAACCAACAAATATCAAAACTATTTCCATTACAGAAGCCAAATATAATGCAGAAAAATATAAAAGAACAGAAAAACAGAGCAAATGATTCATACAGAATGTTACAAAAGAAGCTACAAATACACAGACATTTTTACCACATTTATCAAATCAACACTGGATCACAACAGGAGTTTTGCCCCCCTCCTCCACCCCACAGTCCCAAAGACCCCGCGACCCAAGCAGTCAGTCTTGTCTTAAATATAAATAAAGGTATGGACGTTGGAATGGTGTTTGCATATATTATCCAGTCTTTATTTGAATGGATGGTATGGAAATTAAAATAACTTAAAAACTTTAAATCATTTCGATAATCTGTGTCAAATCTCAAAAGATAGTAGCAGGATCGCGTAGTAGTAGTAGTAGTAGTAGTAGTAGTAGTAGTAGTAGTAGTAGTAGTAGGGGTTTAACTTAAGTAGGGGTAATAGTATTTGTCCGGATTTATACTATCGAGCCACACTCCACACCAGTAGGGGGCGATAATGCGCCATTTCATCGTTTGCTGCATGCCGTCAAACACCAAAAAGAGACGACGCTTTTATTCTGAAGGAGTCCGGTCGGAAGTAGTTTGGTTGCTGGTGTTGTAACAGAGGGTCCATGGAGCTGTACAGCCGGTGCCCGAAGCAGAAGCGCGCTGAACGGGGACCCCGCTCTCAAAAATAAAGGTAACGCCGGTAACCTTTCATCCTCATTGAGCTCGTTAACTAGCTACAGCGAAGTCAGAGTCGTGTGTCTGTGGATGTTACACCACAGTAGAGGCTCCGGTAGCGTGACTCCATAACTCTGCCCTGAAGTTACAGTGTAGTTAGCGGTAGCTGCTCTTGTTCCATAAGGTTAGGGTTAGACGAGAGGGATCCTCCGCATCTGGGTACTTCTCACTGTCCATTAACGCTAACATTCATTCAAAACCCACAAAGTGAAGAAGTGTCAGCTCATGTTTAGCGCCTCACACTGGAGCACTTATGTTGTTTTCATAAGGACCAACCGTCACAGACGAGCCTCTGTTCACTGTGTGAATTATATTTAGTTTGTTTGTGATGTATTTATTCGTAATGTTCCTACACTAACGTTACATAACACTGGGCTACAACAATATATGCATCCTAACTAAATACTGGCATATCAGCAAGTCATAGCGGAGTCATGAAGCTTTAAAAAAATATATATATATTATATTATGAACAATATGGAAACATCACCTTTTATAATAATGATAGATACTAAGAAAATGTTTTATATAAATTTGGGTTGGTCAAGTAATGTATGTGAGACAGGAAGCAAAGACAGTATCGCAGTGTCTGCAGACAGATAACAACTGAGAACAGGAAGTTAAACTGGTGTGTAGGAGAGAAGATGGAGACGCTGCTTCAGCTCATTTCTGCACTTTTAAATAGTTAAAAAGAAAAAGGCAGAGAAGTCCTCAGTCTGAGGCTGACCGACAGCAGACAGACAGCTGGGGGACAGAGTGAGACGCCTTATCATTATCAGCAGGCCTCATGTAGCAGACACACCCTGTCCCACCACAGACCTGTACAGACCACATACACACTGAACCGTCCCTTTGTGTCACTTGTGTTTTGCAATCAGCCAATGACAACAGTTGCAGTCCTTGGAGGGGGGATCGGGGGTCTGGCAGCATCTTACTACCTGTGCAAGAGCCCCCAGGTTACCAAGGTAACGCACACACACATTATTTCAAACTATATCTGTGGATACGGTACCATTCAGTACAGTTTAAACAGTATAAAACAAAAAGTTCAAAACCTAAAACAATATATATATTAAGATTCATTTGTGTTTAAATTATTGTTACATGATTACTTTATTAATAACAATTCTTTTTTATTTCTATTCCTATGAAGAAATGCATTTCAAATCAATCTGCACTTGCTACCCATAATAACACCATTATCATTACAATGTGTAACTGGTGCCTGGATGAAAAGATAGAAATGTGCAGGCTGAGTTTGGAGATGATCAGAATAAATCAGAGCTAAATAAAAAGTTAAAGCAGTTTAGCAGATTGTAATGTTTTGGTCCATGAACAGGACAACTCGTCCCCTCAGCAGCACTACCTTCTGCTGCATTTCTCTTTAATCTGTGGACTCTCTCTCTCTCTCTCTCTCTCTCTGTATGTTCTACGTCAACATCGAGCTGACTCAACTTCTCAGAGATTCTCTCTTTTTGTCCTCCTCCAGGTGATTGTGTTGGAGTCCAGCAATCGCTTCGGAGGTTGGCTGTGGTCCACCAGGAGGTCTGATGGGGCGGTGTTTGAACATGGACCCAGAGGGATCCGACCCGCTGGGGCGGTGGGACGCAACACACTCAATATGGTGAGTTTAAAACGCAGCGATGAAGCATTCCAAGATGAGGGACGACAGGACTTCATCCCTTTGTTACTACGGATGAAAACGACTGCTGGTGCTTCATAAATTATGACTTTACTCTATTTTTGGAGACATTCAAAATAATGTCAATATTAAAAGGTGTGTGTGTGTAGGTGGATGACCTGGGTCTTGGTGATGAGATTCTGCCCGTCACCTACAGCCACGTCGCCTCCAAGAACAGATACGTGTACGTCAACAGAGAGCTCCACAGGATGCCTTCAGGAATCAGGTCAGGTTCGCTGAGTCAGCGCTGAAGACACTCTGACCGGATGGTTTGACTGGTGACCAATGTTTTAAACCCCCCGCTTCATCAATTCCTCTGGCTCTCCGTCTCGTCCTTCTTCACAGTGGACTCCTGCGGACCGTGCCGCCCTTCTCTCGTCCCCTCCTGCTGAGCGTTGCCACGGAGATACTGGTGAAGAAGGGCAAGGAGGACGACGAGTCCATCCACTCGTTTGTTTCCAGGAGGCTGGGGAGGGAGGTGAGGGGGGGTCAGAGCGCTCTTCATTCAGATTGTACTGTGATAGACTCAAAAACAATGAGTGTTGTGAACTCATCTTTTAACAACGATTACATTACACTCACTTTATTCATCTCAGCCTATGTTATTGTCTTCCCGTGTGTGTGTGTGTAGCTGGCAGACATAGCTGTGGACAGTTTGTGTCGCGGTGTGTATGCCGGGGACTGCAGGAAGCTGAGTGTGCGCTCCTGTTTTCCTGCCTTGTTCAATGCAGAGCAGCGTAGAGGCTCTCTGACTCTGGGCATGCTGCTGGGCTCAGGTACGCTGCTTCTGTTTCTTCTCCCTGTTGAGCTTTGTGAGGGGACCGTAACACCAAGCAGCAGAGACACCTGAATGACCCCCCCCCCCCCATACAATCTAAAATTCAAAACAGACAAGATCTTATCAACCTCTTTGTTTTGGGTCTTTGCTAGAGCTGGGTGTTGACCGATATCACCCAGCACCAACTATTATTGAAATGTTTCCAGTGGAACAGTACCTGATAGGATATGCATAACTCATTAGCCTGGTTCCACATCTCTGAATCTGTACTTTGTTTAGTGCTGCTGTTGACGGATGTTTCCGAAACAATGGACAAATCAGAGCTTTGTAGGCGGGATTAGAAATGTGGATGTCACAACTGAACAGAACCAAATGCTGCACACGGATGTGATGAAGCTTTTATTGCCCCGTATTAAAGGCACTGGATCTGCTCTGAAGCTGCATTCCTTCAATCTCTGTGATCTTTTGGGCCTTATTGGACTAAAGCCGTGTGTGTGAACCCCTCAGGTCCGGCTCCTGTGGTCCCCCCTGGCCCTCTGGCTCAAAGATCTGTTGAGGAGTCTTGGGCCCAGTGGTCCCTGAGCAGAGGAGTGGAGTCCCTCCCAGAGTCCATCACTGAGTACCTGCAGCGGAGCGGCAGAGTGCAGCTTCACAGAGAGGCAGCTGTTCAACGCATCAGTCCTTCAGCCTCTGGGTGGACGGTGAGTGAGGACACTAAATACATTTACTAGCTTATAATGGAAATCATCCATTTTTACAACTCAACGGTAACTTTTAACGTTTGACAATGTACAGTGCACCGAAGAGAGGAGACCTGAGAAGCTCGTGTGTGTTTGTGTGTAGATCACATTGGAGGATGGAGTCATGTCAGCTGACCACATCATCTCTGCACTGCCTGCTAAAGGCAAGTGCTTCTGTCTTCCACACTGGATCACATCAGTCGGCTCTCCTGGTGTCCTCTGATTATTATTGAGCTAATCCGAACACAATGGAACCCACAAGAAAAAACGACAGAAGAAAAAGATAAATCATTTTCCTGCCTTCACTCCTCTCAGCCCTCTCCTCAGTCCTGCCCGCCTCCTGTCAACCTCTCATCCAGCTGCTGCAGGACATCTCCACGGTAACAGTTGCCGTGGTAAATCTGGAGTATGAGGGTTCCGTCCTGCCTGTAGAGGTGACAACTACAGTCGGACACACACACACTACATTCTGAACGGGGCTTTTGGATTAGAGGGTGGTCGATGTATTTAAAAACAAAATCCAAAAATAGCAAATGAATGAATCCCTCTTGCCTGAGGTATGAGCAGCTTCTTGTCCTGTTCTCACACACACACACGGTGCAGCCCGCTGACTTTGTGTCATTTGTTGACAGGGGTTCGGTCACCTGCTTCCATCGTCAGAGGATCGGGGTTTACTCGGAGTGGTCTACGACTCTGTTCCCTTCCCTCAACACAACCGACCCGACGGACAGACTACTAGACTGACGGTACGCTACGCTCACTCACTCACACGTGGACCCGTTTACCTGGGTAACGTCTGATCAGCTAGTGAAACACAGGATCTTCTGCTTTGTCGTTGCACTGAAACAAATGTGCGCTAAGATGAGGTAGTTAGAGATGGAGACAGACAGAACAGTTTGAGAGGCAACAACAGTTGTTCAACACTAAACCGTAGTATTTACAACGCTTTGTAAGTATCACGGTGGCCGTAAACACAACATCTGACATGTTATAACTTCATACAGTTCTGTTGAACCTGTTGGCAAACAGTTACCCTTTTACTCACACAGAGAAACATTATTAATTTGGAGACGAGTTTGTGTCCACGTGATAAACGCAAGTCCTACGTTTACTCTGGTTTGATCTCCACCAACATCTGGCTCGCTTTGGTCTTGATCTGCGTAAAGTAGTGGTTGGGGTTACAGAGCTGTTCTGGTTGGGTTCAGGGAAGGTGAAGGTGTCTACGACACAACAAAACCAAAACAATGAGCTGAAGGACACTAAGGCTCCCCGGTGATAACTCCGTGCGGCCTCATCACTATGTGCGACATAACACACAATCATTTGATCGTATAAAAATATGGATTATTGCAGCTTTAAAAGCAAAGCTGCTGCTTGTCAAAAGCTACAGTGAAGAGCACGTAAGCAGCCCAGCTACGCGTCTCTGGTCCAGCTCAGTGAGTCCACTGAACTTGTCTCCTAGGTGATGATGGGTGGCGCCTGGTTCCAGGAAGCGTTTGGGGTTCCAGAGGCGGTGACGGAGGAGCGACTTTTAGCAAGAGCCACGGAGGCGGTGAGCAGCCACCTGGGAGTCACCACAGCGCCCAGCTGGAGTCGGGTGACTCTACAGAGGGTAAGACAGGACTGTGTCCATGAATGATACCTCTGAACCAGTGACTGTTACTGCATCTTTGTAAATGTGATGAAGTCTGGTGTTTCCGCTCATCAGGACTGTATCCCTCAGTACTATCAAGGACACTATCGGAGAGTAGGTGAGTAGACGTTACGCCTGAGAACTGAACCTTCGCAGCGCGTGGTGAAACGTCATTTGTAAGGTGGGTCTGTCTGCCTCTCCAGAGTCCATGCGCAGCTTCATAAAGGAGAAGAGTCTCTCGCTGTCTCTGATTGGCTCCTCCTATGACGGCGTGTCAGTCAACGACGTCATCTTCGGCGGACGCACCGCTGCAGAGGAGCTTTTGGGGACAGTCTGACGGAGCTGGTCAACACTGGAACATGACAGCATGTAGAAATATTGTTTAACGGACGAGTGTTGAGAATCAGTGTCCTATATGTAAAACATTTTATATTTCTTTATCTTCCCTGGAGATGCCAAGACTCAAGACTCTCTTCAGCACCACCGCGTAGAGTCAATATTGAATTGTAATATTATTGTCTTGATAGAATGAGGTTGTGTTGATGTACAGTGTCTGAACATTCACACATCTGGTTCAAACGGGCTATATAACTATAATTATAGCTTCTCAGCACATCTGATTCTCCTGCTGATGAGACTTGCACTTTAAGTACAGTGAAGCCGGATTGTTTTGACGAATATGACCAGCTGTTATTGACATCCACTGATTTCAGGGTTGGATACGTTGTACATATGTAAAGCTCTCTGAGGAACATTTGTGATTTTGGGTCAAATAAATAAAAGTAAAGAATTTTATTTGTCAGAAATACTTTCACCTCTTGTCCATAACGAGGTCACAAGCCAAAAAGTTTGGGAACAACTAATATAAATACAGCGACCAAACAATGGATTAGAATCCCAATCAGTACTCATACAAGTCGTAAAAATGTAAAATGAACAGTGAACATAACTAAGAAATTATGGTTTATTTAAGGAAGAAAAGAGTCGACACCTATACAATCTCAGTACGTCTCCTGATCGGACAGATCCCATTGAGTCACGCTCTACGCAATGTTGTCGGTCCACTGGACAACACAACACACACACTGTCCCTATCTGAGGCCCAGTTTCTTCTTCTCTTTCTGCTTCTTGCGCACCACTTCCATGTTGCGGTCCTTCCACATGCTCTTCCTCAGTTTGATGGGACGACTGCCAACATACTTTCCTGGACAAAGAGTGAGAGAGACACAGAGGTAGCCGATTACTGACCAACTCCAGATCTACAGCAAGGACCATCGAAAGCCCCTGTGTGTGTGTGTGTGCACTCAGGCTGACCGTTCATCTCTCGCATGGCTCTGACATAGTCGTTTGGATCCTTGAAGCTGACGAAGCCGTAGCCTTTGGTCTTTCCTGTGCGTTTGTCTCTCACCACCTGATGAGGACAACTGTCGTGAGCATTTCATTTATCTCACGATGTGCACACGGTGAGACAAAGACCCGTCACGTCTGCTCTGCTAAATGCTCAGCGAGCAAAAGAAAAATCTGTTTATGGCACGTAATATTCACGCTCTGTGAAAGTACACATGACATAAAATGCCAGTTTGAGATAAATATATTGACGTATATATTAATCACACGAAAAAGGCTTGAAGAAGTATAAAAAAAAATACATAAATATGTTGTGTTTCCATCAATCCACGTGAACAAAGCAAATAACACATTAAAAAGTCACGCCAACCTTAGCTTTGAGGAAAGACGGGTATCTGCTGAAGGCTCTGGCCAGGATGTCGTCATTCACCTCATTGCCGAGATCACCGCAGAATATACGGAAATCATCTGAAAACAGGATTCACACGAAGGTGTTACGACTCAGACAGTGTCACCGTTACCCTGCAGCAGGCGATCAGGAAGTAAAAGCATCGACATCACCCGCCATATGTCATTTAACTACTCTTATTTGTTCCAGGCAGCAGCTCAGTGACATCCAACACGTGTGGAGTGAAAGAATGATTCGGGTTTCCGTACGTCACCACATACGTACATACATACCACATACGGCCATATTACACAAACTGCCAATTTCATCCATGTCCTCTTCAGACCCCTAAAACTAGCAGTGGTCATGTGGACCAGTAATGTATGTCGTTCCTAGAACCTGCACGTCTCCTGGTGACGGTGCTGTTTAAACTGAAGACGGAGTGCGTCTGTCCCAGCAGCCTTTGTACCTGATTCCCAGTCCAACAGACTGGCGTCCTCCCAGCTGGTCCCCGCTGCAGTACGGATACACTTCTTCACCTTCTCCGCCCTCGCTCTCTTTTTGTCCTCTGTAGCACTTTCCACAGGCTGCGACACACACACACACACACACACACACACACACACGGTTCCGTAAAATGTGTGGGCTCCGTGAAATTGTTTCGCCTCCTTGCTGTCCTCCGAACTTGTCCTTTCAATACTTAAGAGGTAATATTTCAAAAATGTTTTCCATTTTTAAAGTCTAGGTGCTTCCTTGTTTTTACAGTTTTTGCAATATTTGCCATCCAGTTATTTACCCAACACTTACTAAGAGCATGAAAATGTAAGATCTTTAAATCCATCTTTCTATGTTCTTCCAAGTCTTTTTAGACATGGGTGAGGGAGTTGCATTTTAAACCTCCATCTGAGGAGCTGGGGTCAGTTTGGTAGATTCTCGTCATTAATCAATACTACACGATATCTATCCTGAATGAAACATTGTGTTGAGTTGGAGACGTTCCTTCCACTCTGTTCTGTAGCAGTTCTTCATTGCTCTCAGCTTTGGTAAGAACATCGTGTACACATCTACTAATCGTCTCTTCTTATAAGAAAATAATTCATTTGAAAATATGAATGTTAAAATTGTATGTTATCCAGTTTTTCCAATTGCAAACACAGATATCTGTGATGTCACATGGGGCGGTATCACAGCACAGCTACGTTTCTCTGTGGATCAGAGGGAATGTTGCTCCGTGATGCTAAATATTAAGTGAAACCACTTTTGGTGGACGTTGGTTTGGTTCGGGTGTCTCAGGAACATTTCCATCTTCAGTGTATTTTTCTATTCATGGCAGTAGAGCTCGTGACAGCAAACCCACACATCATATGAATGGGGATGGCAAAAATAAATCCCCTATAAAATGATGAACATACCAGAAATAAATGTTTTTTTGATGTAACTGAAATCAAATTCCCAGCTAATTTTCCAAGTGCAATCAAAGTTAATAATGTAATCGATTACCAAAGTGTCCTTCAACCATCACGCATGACTACGGTCTGTGTTCAGTGTACCTCGGTGTGGGGGGGGTCGGGCTCAGGCATGTTGGGTCCAATGACGGCGCCGCTGTCTTCGCTCTCCTTCTTGTCCAGCAGACCTGCTGCCATCACCGCTGCCTGCTGCTCTGCTACCCGCGCCGCCAGCTCCTCCTGAAAGAGTCACATGAGACACACTGGATCACGACTCCTCCCACACACACACACACACACACACACACACACACACACACACACACACACACACACACACACACACACACACACACACACACACACACACACACACACACACACACACACACACACACACACACACACACAGCATCGCGTAAAGCCTCAAACCACCAACATCACATGCAGCCTCTTTAAACACGGGGCATCCCGCTAACAACGGACTCCTTTCATATTGCTACTGGACCCGTATATCTTTCTGTTTCTTTTCTGGTGTGACATCACAAACGCACCCAACAACAGGATGAGTAATCACAGTTACGGGCGTTTCTTCTTCTGTTTAATTAAATGGATTTTATTCATTATATACTTCAACGCACTGATAAAGGTGCAAAAGTCAGGGAATCCACCGGGCAGTCATGTTTACATCACTGTGGATTAGCAGATAGATATCCAATATCAATGTCCCGGAATGAACGCTGATTGTAACTTTTCCCACTGAAGACAAAAGGCAGATGTTCGAGGGTTTTAGTCCAGCGGGAAAAGGACTTTATTTAAATCAGAGTTATTATAAAAGTCTAGTTATTCCTATAGTCCTCTAACATTTACCTCTTAAGTACATCCCTTTTAAAAATACACCACGACACAGAAGGAACTCGTCTCTGTTCAGGAAGCGATGCCGTCACTGGTGCTCAAACACACACGTCCAGGCAACACAAGCAAAATATAAAAATAAAATAAAAATCACATGAAGCGACAGATCAAGCACACAACGAGCGCTCATGACGCTTCGACAGGCAAATACCATTCTGGCTTGTCTCTGAGCTCGAACGTCCACTCTTTTGTGTCCAGACGAGGCCGGAGGAGCGGAGTACACGGTCGGTGCCGCCTGGATGATCGACGGCGTCTGTTTGACGGGAGGCAGGGCTCCCTGTCTGGTGGCCATCGAGACCATATTGCGGACCTGGACAGACACGGAGGGAACTTAAGACAGGTTGCAGGATAACTAAAGTGATGGTGATGAACCCCATATTATTTGTGTTTATAGGAAGAGTAACTGCTGACAGTAAGACAGAAAGCAACAGTGCCATCATGCAGACTGACTAGGTGAAAACGGATGTCGTGCCAAACTGTGAGCTCTGACCTGAGGGTGGGGGGCCATGTGCTGGTTGGGGTGAGAGGCACCCGGCGGTGTCTGGCCCTGCATGGAAGGAGGGAGCATCATGGGAGGAGGTGGAGGAGGCCGGGGCAGAGGAGGAGCTATTAGAGGACCACGCATCATCTGCATCCTTGGACCAACTGTCCACACACACACACACACACACACACACCCACACACACACACACACACACACGCACGCACACGCACGCACGCACGAGGAGAGAAAAGGTTGTTTAATATCTTAAATCCAGACACATCACAAACCCAGAGGGAGAGACAGGTTCTCATTAATGTGGTGTTTGAAGAGGAAATACTTCTCTAGAAGGAGCCTTACCAGGTCTCTGCAGGATATGGGGGACGAAGGCTGGTCTCAGCATGGGAGGACGTACTGGAGGGACTGGGACGGACACAAGTCACACAGTTAGTGTTAAGGAGCGTTTTCTCCATTATAAAATGATGTATATATATATACTTTGAATGCTGATGAACATAGTATTCTCTGCATAGTATTGTCAGGGTTATTATAATAAACAAAATGAAAATAAGGAGTAATAAACCACGATAAACTGAATTTATCATGGTTGCCTGGTTTCAAACACAAATGAAAATTAATGAAAATTAATGTAACAAGTGTGGTAGTGAAAGAGTACAAGATTCAAACATTATGGCCATTCCTGCCAGTTCTCCATTCATGTATCGAGTATGAATATGTAGCAGCATACCTCTGAGACATCATACCCGGTCTGAACTAAAACAAACCAAAACTAAAAACTACATCAAACCTAAAAACTACATCAAAACTAAAAACTACATCAAAACTAAAGACTACATCAAAACTAAAAACTACACCTTTCTGAAAACCTGAAACTAAACTAAAACTAGCAAACACACTCTGAAAACCTACTAAAAACTAAATTGAATGAAATAAAAACAAAATTGAAACTAATTGAAAACTATCATAACCGGGTATTTTACTGCAAAACCGTAGTTAGTGTTTACGGAGAGAGTTTATGTTCACCTGGTCCTGCAAAGACCGGCGGTGGAGGACCAACGAAACTAGCAGCTCTGGCATCTAATGTCTGCTGGACCTAAAAGAGAGAGAGGACCAACGGCAGCAAACAAGACGACACAGTGAATGTTGTTCACAAAGAACACTTTCCTCCATCAGCTCTATTTGACAGTATTTTGCCATTCAGACAAAAGAAGCACATTCTGCACATTCATGACTCAACTATGAGCAGTCTGGGGAGTACACCGCTATCCAGGTACTACTAGCGTGGTACAAACCTGTCTGTAGGTGTTGGTGCCGATAATGTGTCGCACCATTTCAACCGCTGGGACAGAAAGAGCTATGGGTAAGGCCTCCATGAGCGGGGGGCTTCCTGGCGCTGGCACCGGACCACCGAGAACCTCCTGCTCAAAACTGCAGCAAGACAAGCACAGAGACAGACGGGCATTTACACTGGGGGGGTCAGACTCAAACAGTGCTCCTCAAAGGGTTAACTACAAGATTCCCTTTTGGGCCGTTTTACCCAAGATGAAGAAGATCATAACTTCTTCTTTAAATGTATACCACACATAAATGAATGATATTAGTTGTACAACATGAAGAGAATTTTTGCAGTTACACTTAACAATGTTTGTCTGAATTTAAAAATGAACCCAGCATGTTCTCAATTACTGCATATTAGACGTCGATCAATAGTGGATTTTTAAAGGCTGATATAATGACGACAGGAAAAAGTCGGCCCCCGATGAATCGGCCTCAGACAAACAGACGTGGCCCTTAGTTATGCTGAGTTTGCACTTACGGCGAGCTAAGTTGTAATGACCATGCCTAACACTGCCAACAGAGACTGCATGCATTCGATAGAGCAGCAGTTATTTTCAGTCCAATAATAATGCCGTACTATAACCAGCAACCTCATCATGCTAATGATTCAGGAATAAAGCTGTCTTGTATAACGTTAACACTGATTTAAATGCATCTCAGGCCCACACTGACTTCATGGGTCGAGCCTCTGATTAATCGGGGCAAACCGATTAACTGGTCGACCTCTACTGCAAATAGAATCAGATAGTTTTAGTCGGAGTCGCTGAGAGTTTGAGATGTTTGCTTTGTTTGATACGTGCCTGGGTAAGAAGGCATCACGTTTGCATCTAAAAACTGCAGCAAATCTGCCCCACAGTGAACTCTCACACAGTTTTCTTGTAATATTGTGATCATTTTATCCAGTCTAATGCTGGGCACACACCGGTCGCGTTTTTTGATTGACGCGCGTCGAGATTACATACAAAGTCTATGCACAGACGCGATGAGACTAAAAATCGCGGCGCGCCAGTCTCATCGCGTCTGTGCATAGACTTTGTATGTAATCTCGACGCGCGTCAATCAAAAAACGCGACCGGTGTGTGCGCAGCATTAGGTTTCTCCAAGTGAAAAGACATTAGTGAGTGACACCTGGTCTGAGATCAATCTAACATTGACATGACTTCAGCCTGGGACAAGACGAATATCTCGTAGTGTGAGCGGTAGAGCAACTCGCAGATTCTTGTCATCTGCATGTGTCTTAATGATACATACCATCATTTTATGGTAACAGTAACCTAATTGTGTTGGAGTTAGGCCCACCTGATTTTCTCTACGCCCAGATACAATATACTTGCTAGTGTTGCTCGGTAGCACCTGGAATAAGTTAAAAGCGTAGAGTGAGTATAAAGCAGTTATACTCACAGAGCCATCTCAGCCTCCATCTCTTTCAGACGCTCCTCTCCTGACTTGAGCGCCATTCTGTGAAACAACATTAATCAAAGACCAGCCAAACAATGCCTCAATCTAGATAACGTGCACAACAACGTAACCACTGAATACTTGGAGATATATTCACTGCAAAAGGCCCCAATGTTGTCATTTAGCCTTAAAAAACAGTGCGCTACATAACAGCTTTTAGAAAAGTAGCGGTGTTAGTAGTTTCAATGGGGATCATCGTTTAATTTTAAGTCTATCGTTATTTGAATGACCATATGAATGTTACCAATTACTGTGCTTACCTTTATGTATATATTGTTGCCGCTTCCGATATGAATCGCTGCCTCTTGCTGACTGAGTTGGCTTAATACGCTTAGCTTCTTTACTGAGCTATGTAGCGTTAGCTAGCACAACAGACAGTAGCTAAGCTAGCAAAGAACCAGCAAAGAACCAAACTAACGTTACAGTATCAGCCAGCTAACCGCTAATGTCAACGTTAACCCCTGCGGGATTATCTAATTGAGTTATACACTAGTTAACCTAGTTGCTTTGTAGGAATATACATGTTTAAATGAAAAAGAAGGATGCACTACATGCTGTACGAGCTATGGGTTAACTTCAATGAGGATAGCTTTCTTCTTCGCGTTCTACTTCTTCTTCGCGTTCTTGGTTTGGTTACATTACAGCGGTTGGCAACCAGAGTATCAAGTTAGCATCTAAGCTCAGTACCGCCACCTTCTGCTTCGGAGGGTTAATTACATGTGTACGGTTGATCAGAGATCACTCTTTTTCTACTTCTTTTTTCTGTGGGCAAACAATTTGGTGAACTATCGCCATTAACTGAGTGTGGATCAGAATGACTAGTATTTCAAATATGTAACTAAATGAAATACAAAACACAAATAAAACACACAAAAACTCCTATATTCTCTATTATATGAATATGTCCAAGACACTTAAATAGCAATCGGTAACACTGTGCGACTGTGGCTAAAGCCTAGTCCACACAGTTTTACTCCATCTTTGCTACTTTTACACTGAGGCGCTCTAGAGTCAGCTTAGAAGCAGCAAGGGCCCGTGCTAAAGCAGAGGCGGCAAAAATCAGGCTGACCACAGAAAAGAGGAGTGAACTCAAAATTGAGAAAGCCAAGCTGGAAGCCAGAATTGACTTCATCAATCTACAACTTCTTGCTAAAAATCAGCTGGTGTCCTCAGGATTGACAAAGTTTGATGACCTACCTGAACACTACCAAGCTTGGAGAGAGACCTTCATCAACACAATTGAAAGCCTTGAGCTGTGAAGCGATGGATCTGCTGGTCAAATGGCTGGGTAAGGATTCAAGTGAGCAGGCATTTAGGATTAGGTCGGTAAATGTCAGGCAACCCTCCCTTGGTCTTAAAACTATTTGGGAGAGATTAAACAAAACATATGGATCTCCAGAAGTATTAGAGAGAGCTCTTTTTAGTAAAATAGAGAACTTCCCCAAGATCCATAACAGAGACAGTAAAAAACTTCAAAAGCTGGCAGACCTACTGATAGAATTGGATGTCGCCAAAAGAGATGGATACTTACCAGGACTAGCTTACCTTGACACAGCAAGGGGAGTGCAGCCCATTGTCGAGAAGCTGCCCATATATCTCCAGGACAAGTGGCTGTCTCAAGGATGCAAATACAAAAGAGAACATTGTGTGGCCTTTCCCCCTTTCTTATTTTTTCAAGAATTCGTCTGCAGGGAAGCTGAAGACCGAAATGACCCAAGCTTTAACCTTCCCACTCTCGCTCCAACCTCTTACAAGAATGAGAAGTTAAGTCACATGAAACCGGTCTCTGTACATAAAACGAGCATATCATCAGATACAGTGACCACAACAGAAAATCTTGACAGACTTTGCCCCATGCATAACATACCCCACCCACTGAAGAGATGCAGAGGGTTCAGGAAAATGATCTTAGATGACAGAAAGTGATTCTTAAAAGAGAACAATATATGCTTTCGCTGCTGTGCTTGTACTACACACCAGGCAAAATCCTGTGAAACTCCCATCAAATGTACAGAGTGTGACAGCAATAGACACCTTGCTGCTCTTCATCCTGGTCCTGCTCCGCAATACCAGCCAGGTTTTTCTACTTCTTCAGAGAACGGCGGGGAGAGGGAGGACACAAGGCAGCCAGATATCACATCAAGGTGTACCAAAGTATGTGGTGAGGAATTCAAAGGCAAATCCTGTGCAAAGATCTGCATTGTGAATGTGTATCCCAGTGGTCATCGCAACCTACAGAGAAAAATGTATGCCATTTTAGATGACCAGAGCAATGTGTCATTAGCTCGATCAGAGTTTTTTGAAATGTTCAACATCGGTGGAGCAGCAGTGGCATACACACTCAAAACCTGTGCAGGGATGGTGGACACAGCTGGCAGAAAAGCCCATGGATTCACAGTAGAATCTATAGATGGAAAAATAGACATCCCACTACCTCCACTAACTGAGTGTAATGAAATCCCGAACAATAGAGCAGAGATCCCGACACCAGAAGCTGCGTACCACCACCATCACCTAAGGCAGATAGCAACTGAAATCCCACCCCTTGATCCAGACGCTGACATCCTGCTGCTATTGGGAAGAGACATTATTAGGGCCCATAAGGTACGTAAACAGCACAATGGCCCTCACTATGCACCATATGCACAAAAGCTAGACCTTGGGTGGGTCATCATAGGGGATGTATGCCTAGGAGGCGCTCACAAGACAAACATAGTCGGTGCCTTGAAGACCTGCATCCTTGAAAATGGAAGACCAACTTGCCTTACTCCATGTGAGAATCAGATACGAGTGAAAGAAATCTACAGTATCGAAAGTAAAGGTGCGTTCACACCGGTCGCGTTTTTTTTTTGACGCACGTCGAGATTACATACAAAGTCTATGCACAGACGCGATGAGACTGGCGCGCCGCGATTTTGCGATTCGGCGGCGCGTTGGACGCGTTATTGCAGTGCGGTGGACGCGGTGGACGCCGCAAAATCGCCAACGCGCGAGTTGAAATTTTTCAACTTCTGCGACATAATCGCGTGACGCTGTGGCGCGATAGCCTATCAGCGTTGAGTTGCTCCCCCCGTCATCAGTGCCGTAGCTCCTGACCGTGCTGAATCACAAACAACAATGGAGGACAAATAAATCCTGTAGCCGTCTGTGTTCACCCAGAGCTCTACGATACCTCATATCAACAGAGACCGGACCAAACTATGTGTATACATGTGTGTGTGTAAACCATACGGTACAAACAATGAATAGACGCTGCCGTATTTACGTCTACGTGACGTTATTGGAGAAAGGGCAAGCTCAAATCGTGGCAGCGGCAGCTAGTAGAGGCACTTCCTGTTGCAGGCTCAGCTGCCACGACTTTCCGTGGCAGCTGAGCCTGCAACAGGAAGTGATTGCCACTGTATGTGGCAGTTACCACTAGCATCTTGTGGCAGCTGCCAGCATTTCGGAGCGGATTCCGCCGTAGTTTAGCCTTTATTTGTCGTTATTTGACATTATGTGACAATACATTAAGGTCATTGAAGGCATGACTGTTGGTAGTTGTAATTCGTTTATTAAAAAAAGGCCGAATTATAATGGTATGGCCACTCGTTTTTGTTAACAAGCTAATTGCGGGCTAACTTCAGTTGATACCTGTTGCCCATGGCAACGATAAACACTTTCACGCTGCAGACTAAAGGAATGCAAATTGTAAATATGGATGGATAAGCATTGTACTGTTTAGAGTGATAGCAATCCATATAACCTATTGACTTGGATATATACGCAGTATATAGATATATATACACAGTATGCCACAAGTTGTTGCGACAGTTACCACCGTTTTGTGGTACCTGCCACTACCTTTCGCGACAGTGGTCACTGTTTCCTGCAGTTACCACTAGCATCTTGTGGCAGCTGCCACTCTTTCGGAGTGGATTCCGCCGTAGTTTAGCCTTTATTTGTCGTTATTTGACATTATGTGACAATACATTAAGGTCATTGAAGGCATGACTGTTGGTAGTTGTAATTCGTTTATTAAAAAAAGGCCGAATTATAATGGTATGGCCACTCGTTTTTGTTAACAAGCTAATTGCGGGCTAACTTCAGTTGATACCTGTTGCCCATGGCAACGATAAACACTTTCACGCTGCAGACTAAAGGAATGCAAATTGTAAATATGGATGGATAAGCATTGTACTGTTTAGAGTGATAGCAATCCATATAACCTATTGACTTGGATATATACGCAGTATATAGATATATATACACAGTATGCCACAAGTTGTTGCGACAGTTACCACCGTTTTGTGGTACCTGCCACTACCTTTCGCGACAGTGGTCACTGTTTCCTGCAGTTACCACTAGCATCTTGTGGCAGCTGCCACTCTTTCGGAGCGGATTCCGCGGTAGTTTAGCCTTTATTTGTCGTTATTTGACATTATGTGACAATACATTAAGGTCATTGAAGGCATGACTGTTGGTAGTTGTAATTCGTTTATTAAAAAAAGGCAGAATTGTAATGGTATGGCCACTCGTTTTTGTCAACAAGCTAATTGCGGGCTAACTTCAATTGGTACTTGTTGCCCAAAAAAAAGTCATGTTTGTTCCAGCGATCAACTGGGTCAACCAGGTATGTGCAACATGAGTGGCAACTCAACTCTATTTTATTTATATAGCACTTCACACACACAACACAGTTGAAAAGTTCAGTTTTATATAAGTAACTTATGATTCGAGGGAAAATACATTTTGTAATATTTGCAATTGACGAACCTGATAGTAATTAAAAATGATTGTGGAATATTGGAAGTTGTCCCACCTCTGTTTTTTCATAGGGTTTTCCATGACCACATCAAGAACTACCAATGGGTTCAATGCTCAACTTTTTGAGTGTGCTGGTGTGGAAGGTGACTGGACATCAAAGGATTTCTTTTGTCGATGCAACATTGTCCCAGATGTGTAAGAATCATCTCATTCATTCGTTGATTGACATAAAAGTGACAATTGTTTTAGTTGCGTTTGATATAAATTAGGGAAGAATTTCCCTTAGCTTAAAGAAATATACGATTACCCAAACAACATTCATAGCCTTTAGCGATTTACAGTATATACTGGCAACAAGCTAGTTATATATACAGTATAACCAATGTAAAATTTGATACATGGTAATTAAAGGTGTATGTTGTAAAACTACAACATGTAAAGATTTTCGTCAAATTCAGGCAATGCTTCTGTCTTAAACAGAGACAACATCTTGTAGTCTGTTAAAGCAGAAGAAATTCTTAAGGATGAAGAAATAAAGGTAATAACATTCATTGTACATTTTCTCCAGTGAGCTGTAGCAAGGTTTTTCACATAAAAATGGTATTCACTAATTATACATAACACTGAATCTACAACATACATCTAATATTTCAGGACTTGGAAAGAAATCTGCAGAGTGGGCATTTTCTCTCCAACAGAATGTATCTGTGGAAACAGAGGATTGGATGCAGCCCTTCGAAAATATTACAGTGAACATTTCACTTTATTCAGTGACATGAAGGTAGAGTGTGCTCTTTTTGTCTTATTTGTACACACAGCATTTTAGGCAGAGGAGGGGAAAAGGTAGGAATAGATTGATAGAGAAATGTTACCGTGACATTTTCTTGTTCTCCTCTTTCAGGATGGCATACAAAAAGTGTTTTATTTGTTTCTTATTTACTTGTTTTCTCAGACAGAACAGATTATCCAACATCTGGAAAGACTACTGTCGGTGCTTGGAACTGTAGCAGAGAAGCAGCTATTCATCACAGAGGTCATTTTGCCAGAGGTGAGCTATTGAGGATGTCTACCAAATTAACAATTAGTTTAAGAAGAAGTTATTAATGGCATAGGCCTCTGAGAGATACAAGTGTCAATAGACATTTGAGAACACCATTTGGAGAATATAAACCAAAACTACAACTGGAAGAATAACTTAGTATCAATGTGCTAACTTAACTGGGTAACCTGGTAAATTGAAATATAAATGTATAGAAGACTGACAATTAACATTTGGTAAAAACTGTCAAATTGATTTAGCATACTTTATAATTATTATTATCGATACATTTTTGTAGGTTGTGATTCAGTGGTTGCAAAGGACCAGCAACATGTGCAGATACCAGGCAGAATCTGTGCTGCTGGAGAACACATATAAAGAGAAAAGGTAGACTACATGACTTGTGTTTGAATTGTGGGTGAGCATGCATATGTGTAACACCACTAAATCCATTATGCCAATCCTGGCTAAGAGTGGTTTTGCATGTGAAGTTGACATAACTGTAATGACTGAATGTGACAGTGGTTCATTTACAGATAATATATATTTTTTCAGTGCTCCAGAGTTGTCAACAAGTGACAGAGAAAGCACAGAAGAGGTAAGAAATGTTAAAATCTTTGCAGTCAGAGACACAGATGCTGGTGTGTAGTTTGATTTATAGTGACTTTATTTCTGCATTAAACAACAAAGCAGAGTATATTTGATTTAATCCACAAGACAAATTCTATTTTTTGGTGAAATAACTTTTTACGGATTCATGTGCTCAAGGGCGACACCTGATGGCGGAAACCATGCAGCACATTTACAAACAGAACTTCATATTATGTATTGCATGCATGTACAGGAATAACAATTAAGCTGAATATAAACCGATTAGATGAATGAAGTAGATTCTTTAATACAAAAATAAGAAATAATAGATTTTGGGCTGCCTGATAAACAATAAAAAAATGGATTAGCATGAAATACTAAAACTGTAAATATAAATGAATGTCATTTAGCCTTTCACATAAGATCCATCATGAAGGTATTGTCTGTTGTATGATCATAAGACAATATTACAGTAATATTACATTACAGTCATTTAGCAGACATTTTTATCCAAAGCGACTTACAATTCAGAGTCTATCACATTTCTACACTGTAGGTACAGCTACGGGAGCAATTTTGGGGTTAAGTGTCTTGCTCAAGGACACATTAACATGCGACGAGCAGAACCGGAGCCAGGAATTTAACCACCGACCCTCTGATTGAAAGACGGCCCTGCTATCCACTTAGCCACAGTCGCCCTATATAGAATCACTTCACTACTTAAATGAAGCAGCTTTTGTGAACTCACAGGATATCTAATACGATTGGTACTTAATTATGCGCATGGATTAAGCTCTGGCTAGAATTGGTTTGCAACTATTTATTGTTGGTATTAATTTACATCAAAAAATACAGGTACATCTTATGATATACTGCCATTCAATTTGGAAGGCTCTCGATGGAACCATCCAGCATTACTGTTTGTTCTTTGTTGCTTATTTCTCTAAATAGAGATTTGACTTTTAGATGTTGCATGACACATATGTTGATAAAGACAACATTTGTTGTTACAAAACATCTATTTGTTAATTAGGTACTGTAAATGCTGTACAAGTTTGAAGTATTAGTTGGTTACGACACCAATATACAATAAATACTTTGAGTACACTTTATTCTTTACTGCAGGTAAATGTTATTCTGAGAGACAGCCTGGCTGCAGCTGACTGGTGTTGCAAGACACAATTCGATGGAGGGTTTAAAGTTCCCGCTGTCCTTTCCATGGATGAAAAGGAACAACAGGAAGCCCTCCAGGAGCTGCACAACTGCGAAGATGACCCAAGTGAAGAGTCTCCAGCAGAGCTTTTCACTTTTGTTTTTGATAAACAGAAGGACTATGAAAAATTCTGCACAGAGCTTGTTGATAAAAACAATTTTAAAGTGTTTTCGAGGTTTGAGGAGAAATAATTATTCTACATGTGCTTTCCAAGTGTTGTAACTAACTAACCTTTCACTGTCAATGTATGTTAGTTTAAATGTCTGTATTTTGCTGTGTTATTATTGACAATATGTCAAATTGTTATTGTTTGTTGTTCAATACATTTTCTTTCAAATAAACCATCGACCAAACAGCCGTGTCACCTTTCCCAAGACTTGTGACAACCCACACGTTATATGGGTTGTCATCATTCTAAACAGTACAATGCATATCCATCCATATTTACAACCTCCATTCCTTTAGTCTGCAGCATGAAAGTGTTTATCGTTGCCATGGGCAACAAGTAGCAATTGAAGTTAGCCCGCAATTAGCTTGTTGACAAAAACGAGTGGCCATACCATTACAATTCTGCCTTTTTTTAATAAACGAATTACAACTACCAACAGTCATGCCTTCAATGACCTTAATGTATTGTCACATAATGTCAAATAACGACAAATAAAGGCTAAACTACGGCGGAATCCGCTCCGAAATGCTGGCAGCTGCCACAAGATGCTAGTGGTAACTGCCACATACAGTGGCAATCACTTCCTGTTGCAGGCTCAGCTGCCACGGAAAGTCGTGGCAGCTGAGCCTGCAACAGGAAGTGCCTCTACTAGCTGCCGCTGCCACGATTTGAGCCAGCTCCTACTGCGTTATTGAGTGCTGGTGGAGCTGCTACGATGTTAGCATAGCCTAGCACCGCTCCCGGCATCATTACGTAGTTATTTCGGAGTCCCTTTTTGTCGGAGAAGACAAGTACAAATCGGCATCATTATGTAGTTATTTCGGAGTCCCTTTTTGTCGGTTTATTTTCCGTTAAATCACAGCCAAATCAGTTTATTTTGTGTTCCTACAGCTGTAGTAAACAGCGACCGGTGGCTTGCTAGACAGTGAATACAGCTCGATACAATCCACGGAGCTCCTCTGAACAATATTATGAACCAGACATGACGGCGTTTAGTTTCTCGGGATATCTGTGACTTCCACAACACGTAGAAATAGAGGTTATTTTTTCCATGGTTAATGGCGGACAGTTGAACGGATCCAGGTCTATAAACCACGCCCCCTCTCCGGCGCTACGAGATTTTGCGGCGTTTGGTCTGAACACGACCGGCGGCGCGTTGGACGTGATTTTGCAGTGCGTTGGATGCGATTTAGCAGTGCGTCAAAAAATCAACGCGACCGGTGTGAACGCAGCATAAGTGCAAGAATCCTCTCCTGCACAAACCCACGCAAAGTGCATTGAGGGTATCAAAGATGGATAACCTAGGAAAAACGGTTTTCTGTACAACAGAGAATGACAACCAGCTCACTCTGTTGAGGATCTATCCTTCCTTCAGATCATGGAATGAGAGTTGACACAAGATGACACAAATAGCTGGGTTGCTCCTCTCCCTTTCCGTCACCCACGGAGACATCTCCCTAACAGAGACTATGCTCACAGCCGTCTAAGGTCGGTGCGACAGATGTTACAGAAGAAACCTCGAATGAAAGTGCACTTCACTGAGTTCATGCAAAAAATGCTTGACAATGAGCATGCTGAGCTTGCACCACCACTCAAAGAAGGAGACATAGTTCTGATGAAGGACAGTCAGACAAAAATAAATCAGTGGCCAATGGGAGTTGTTGTGAATGCTATTCCCAGTAAAGATGGACTAGTAAGAAAGGTGGAAGTAAAAGTGACAAGAAATCAGATGCTCAAGATATTCTCCAGACCCATATCTGAAGTGGTCCTGCTTTTCTCCCAGAAAGACAATCATGGGAACGACGTGTCACACAGTCCACAGCTTGCTGAGGGCAAAGCCATAGGTGGGATGAGTCGCTGAGTGACAGCCCGGTCAACTCACTGTAAGACTGCAGTCCTACATTTAGTACAGTAGCAGTTCTCCTGTACAGACTGAGAAAGGACTGTGGGTTAATATGTACATAGTGGCATATGTCTTAATATGCCAGGCGGGGAGTGTATTGTATTCAATGTATTGGTTATTTTATATGTCCTTTAGCAACACCTAGTGGCGATTGTGAATAGCTGCACTCAACAGGAAGTGAGCGAAGTGTAAATAATCAGAGTAACGGGAAGTGATGTTCTAGAAGTGCCGTGTGCCCATGAACTCATTGACTGAGAATCTCAGTGTTCAATCCACATAATCCTGTGCCTAGAAGTCCACAAAATCGGCTTCATCTGTAAGTGTGTTCTATTAACATGTTTATATTCATATTTCTTTGGTTTGTGTTAGTAGCATTTATACTGATGTACTAGCTATTATTAAGTACTTACAAAGGCACTTACGTTTTGTATTGTTTGTGCTCTTTTTCAGTTTTACAAAAAATATTACATATTTTCCACCATTAAATCCTGCCAAATACAACAACCTGTCTGTTCCTTGGAGGATACGGTGCTGGGAAATATATTGTCAAGCTGGCTGTATAGCTGAAAACTACATTTTACTAAAACAACTTTTAGTGAGGACAGCACAAGGACAGTTATGTCACGAACGTGGACTAGCCCCGCCTCCTTTCTCCGATTTCCGCGAGGGGCACGCAGATTTTTAGAGTCTCCTTTGCTTGCAGGAAACAGACAGCACCATGATCCGTACCGTGTTTTCTCGGACCCTCCCCAGACTGAGCAGACCGCCAGTGTGTCACTACTCTGCGGCTGCAATCCCCGCACCCAACACCCAACCGGAGGTCCACTACAACAAGGTAAATTAGGCTACATCTAGCATCGGCCAACTGGGCAACAAGTGTGTGTTAATGGAGAACATGAATGAAACGCTTAAAACAATGTAACGTAGGTTCAGAGCATTGATATAGCAAACAACTATTATTTAAAGATATAGTGTCTACGTGAACAGAGAGTAAAGCCCCCCTCCCCTGTGAGCGTTGTTATCTGAGCGTCTCCTTGCTTTGTTGACATACCAGGGCCGGTCGCGCATGCCTTTAAGAGCACACGGCGGATACAGCTGATAACGCTGTCTCCATCTGCGTCGTTGCAGAAGTGTAGCATGAAATACACCTTTAAACCAGGTTTCCAAAGTTTACGGCTGAGATCATGATCGTGGTATTTGATCAATTTGATGAAGTAACTTTCCAAGGTTTGCTTTGGCTTTGGAGCACGTGCTGGATGCGCTACGATCAGGGTCCAGGATTAACTTTCTCTTGAACGGTGTCTGAAGTGCTGGAGCAGCCTACAAACGAGAGTTATGGGGCAGGAGGGAATCTGGCAAAATTCCAATTGTGTAATCTTATTCGGAGAGATAAATTACATGTCGTTAGGTGAAGGGTGAGGCTATTCCCGTTCATACCGTCAATTATTAACAGTGCGTCCTTCTGATTTGAATCCACGCGAGTCTGATGTTTACAGTCATATGACAGAAAAACCTCTGCATCTTACTCCTATTCTCACTAGCAATAGTCCTCACTATTGATAGTGCAATTCAGTTTGTAACTGCATTTGCTTTTGTTAGTATATTCAATTCCTTTTGATTTAAACTTCAACCAGCTGATTCAGCCCTGCTTGCTGATGGAAGAAAGAGAGCAGGGGGGGGGGGGGGGGGGGGGCTGCCTCTTCTCCTCTGAAACAAGGAGGGGGGCTTTTTCCTTTGCCTTTTGTTTGAGAAATTGTGAACATAACACCATGCATTTTTTTTTATACAACAGGCTATTCTCTTCATCATCATACACTTTATATTTCATCTATGTGGGTGTTTCTGCAATATGTCATAGGAGAAAAAAATAACCTGCATGAATTGTAATCATCAAAGTCTGTAATCGGCTACATATATACAGGTACACTAAATTGAATTAAGATTTGAATCTGGAACGTTCTGGTGTTTATCACCTGCTCTTCCAAAATGTGTTAAATCACGTGAGAAGTAGGTTCATTTTCTCATAGACTTCTATACAATCAGACTTATTTTACTTCAGCAGTGAACAAAATGTCTGTTCTGGTACGAATGCAGCCATTGTAATGATACATTTTAATGTTTCAGCTCTTTATCAACAACCAGTGGCAGGATGCAACGAGCGGGAAAACCTTCCCTACCATCAACCCGGCGACTGGGGAAGTCATCTGTCAAGTTGCAGAGGCGGACAAGGTAAACACACTGTCTGATATATACAGACTGCATTCATTCATTCATTTATGTTCCAGTGAAGGGGAGCATTTGTACGGGACATTTAGTGGAGCTGAAAAATAACACTAAGCTGAAATTGAGCTCGGTAGGTCCAACTGAAATGAAAATGCACGTGTATCTGCTACACAAGGCAGATGTGTAAACCACATATTTTAATTATAAAACTGAGAATAAAATCAAAATATAGTAATGAATGCAAACAATGAAATGGCAAACGTTGAAGGATTCAAAACAACAACACGTTAGATATTGATTGATAGCGTGACACAGACGTTGTGTTTTTTATATGATCTATGAATCAACAGAGAAACGGATTACACTTTAGATGCTATTGATTGTTTTGACTTCAGTTTACTGTCTTTAACCCCTCCAGCATTTGATCCCCCAAAGATATGTTTTCACAGGAGTGTACTTTTAAAGCTCACCAAGTGAATCATTTTGTATTTCCAGGCAGACGTGGACAAGGCGGTGAAAGCAGCACGTGATGCCTTCAGGTTGGGGTCCCCTTGGCGACGGATGGACGCCTCTCATCGCGGCCTGCTCCTCAACCGATTGGCCGATGCCATTGAGAGGGATGCTGCCTACCTTGCTGTGAGTCATCGTTAAATGTCAACACAAAAAGGAACCAGAATAGATCCGTACAGATTGTCTAAAACTGACAATGCCGTAGTTCAATTTCTACAATATTACTATTGTGTATTCCTCCTCTCGGTCATCTCTTTTATACATGTCTTTCTTTTTGCACACCATTCAGAGAAAATGCCAAAAATGCCATTTACCATTGTGCCTTAATTGCTAGCTAACTAGTGGACAGCTGGCTAGTTAGCGAGCTAGCTTGCTAATTCCACCCTGCTTAATTGCTACACTGGTTACAGGAAATTAGAAATGTGGTTTCCTACGCTGTGACCTGTTTTTTTGGTGAGTTTTTGAATGAAGCATTGAGTTGTTAAATTTGAGTCATTTCCCGATTTGCATGATATCAGTTTAGTTTGTACAGAAATTAGCCCACAACAATGGTCCCAACGGTACACACAAAAATGGCCGCCGCTCCGACCAGCCTGCTACGTTGATTTGAATGTCCGTTCTACTGCTAATTTAATTTCGATGGTTACCATTATTCATCCATAATTCTGATATTGTGTCGTTTGCACAGGAACTGGAGACCCTTGATAATGGGAAGCCATACACCATGGCCTACACCGTGGATGTGCCAATCGTGGTGAAAATTGTCAGGTAAAGAACAAACGTTTTCAAAATGCAACCGTGATATAACAGTGACTCGATACTTCTCACTGAAGCCTTCGGCTGCCTCAGTCTAGGCGAACGATACAGGTTCATCCAGCTCTTTGGTGTAAAGTCATAGGTGAGTCATACGGTGAAGTAGCTCTGCTTCAATTGTACTATTTTAATAACATGGGTTGAAACCTTTTGTGTTCAGGTACTACGCAGGCTGGGCGGACAAATGGGAGGGAAAGACCATCCCAATCGACGGAGATTATTTCTGCTACACGAGACACGAACCCATCGGAGTTTGTGGACAGATCATACCGGTGAGGGGGGGGTTGGGGGTAGGCAGGGAGAAAAAGCGATAGTTCCCATATACAGCAGTTTTGGGGGGTTTTACAGTTTTCCTTCTTTCCCAGAGTCAGAAAGGACAGAGCGGTTTCATGTATTTGGTGTCGTCTGAAGTTACGTCAAACAACAACATTAGGCAGTCTTGGCTCAACTGTTGTCTGTGGGATCAAATACCATGATCACGATCCCAGCCGTAAACTTTGGAAACCCCTGGTTTAAAGGTGCATAATCGGAGCATTTCATGCTACACTTTGAATGCTTGGGTGGGTGTGTGTGTATTCTGTGTCTTTTGACTTCTAGGTGCAGCTCCCTAACGAGTGATTGAAGGCACCTGGATGAAGACATGGATTACCTATATAAGCGCCTCCTTGCGCCTTCCTTTCTTTCTTTCTTTCTTTGAATGCTTGGGTGGGTGTGTGTGTATTCTGTGTCTTTTGACTTCTAGGGGCAGCTCCCTCCCTTGCTCCTTTCTTTCTTTCTTAAACTGGCAGCTGTGGTTGTTTATAACCTAACTTGGTGTTGTGTCCCTCCTATATGTTGCGACTCCCGAGCCGGTCATAACATTTGTTATACTGACACACAGGACTTTACAGCTCTGGAAATATTTTGATCAGTTGTGAGATAAACAGTAGAAATACAGGTTTCACGTTGCGAAATAATCTACCAGGAATATGAGCTTGCATTGTTATGATTGACGTTGCAGCAAAAGTTGAGACTGGTTAAACTTTTTCTTTTGCCGAATCACCCGGCATTGTCTGGCCTGAGCCCTCTGTTTTGGCATCACCACTGCGTTGCTGGACTGGCTATTTTTTAACCTTGTGTTAACTGGCCGTAACACAAATCAGAACACAAGTCAGAAAGCTCAACTCATTCAGGGTGCATGCACAGCTGAAAAATGTAGTTGTAATCTTGTTATTTATGTCAAGTTGTAATACCTTTTACTCCTGATGTCTCCTCCTCTCCCTGCAGTGGAACTTCCCTCTGCTGATGCAGGCCTTCAAAATTGCCCCTGCCCTGGCGACCGGTAACACTGTGGTGATGAAAGTGGCAGAGCAGACGCCACTCACAGCACTCTATGTGGCCAGCCTGATTAAAGAGGTACTGAGTTTCTTTTTCCTCAGTAACACACCATCAGTTAACGGTACCAGAAACATTTAAATGATCGTAAATACTATACAAAGGGACATTAAGACCATCTTTTCCATTTCATCCCTTACAAATATTACATTCCTGTGTAACCATTCAGCTTGTAAAATATGTTGAATCAAAGTAACACATTCTATATTCTTCCAACCTTTAATCGAGCTGGGCTTGTGTTGAAGCTTGCACTAGTCTGTTGTGTGTGTCCCCAACATTAGAAATGTCTGACGTGGTTACCGTAATTTAAACCTGACTGATCGGAGCGTGTATATATATATATATATATTATTTTATCGCGTGTTGATGCATTTTTTTTATTTATTATAATTATTTTTTTTTTTTAACTGAAAGACAAGAGACAATACATATACATAACTACAAGAGGATGACAAGAACAGTGGGATAAAAGCCAGCAAACATCCTATAGTCAGACTGTCTCATGTTTATCGTTTTGTATTAGAGATATGATGTCCCTTCAGGGTTGCCGTAGAGAAAAGGCGACTTCCGCTGCTCTCCCTGGAGACTACTGGACATCGCTGCAGTAAAGTCAGCAGACACTCAGATCTCCGTGGTCCACTCAGCAGACACTTACATGTTAGTGCACCTATATGGTGAAATTCACGGTAAACGCATTTAAACGGTACAGATCGGGAGCGCGCGAAGGACTTTGAAAGTTAGCGGAAACGTGAGACAACATCCGGTTTCTTAAGACGAACATCCGGTTTTCAGAATAAGATGCCAACAAAGTATGAATTATATTCACATTAAGTATAAAACATGTTACCTGCATCTCGTGAACCAAATGTTATTGCACTTTTGTTCATATAGCAGTACTTTTAAAATAAAAGTGCGCAATACACTACTTTTGAATTCATTAGTGAACTTTGCCATAACAATGCGATTAATTGCGATTAACATATTTTAATCGTTGCCCAGCTCTATCTATCTATCTATATATATATATATATATATATATATATATATATATATATATATACACACATACAATAAAAGTCCCCCGTAATTTTTGCTGCCTACTTGTTCTCCCTTCAGTATTAGTAAACTTGTTTTATTGAAGAATAGCCGCTAACAAAGCTCTACTAGTTCGGTGATGAACATGTTTTCCTATAAATCTGTTATTGACGGCCACCACAGCAGAGTGACTGAGGTTATTTTGTTATTTAAAAGCTTTTATTGTGAAGCAGAAAAATCAGGACATCCCATCATTTTAAGCTTTAATTCGTTTTAAACAGGTGAGTTATATAAAAACTCGCCCCCTGCACAGTTGTCATGAATGATGATGTTACCTATAGAGACCAAAACCGTTTTTTGTAGCATGTTGATTTCTGCTGTAAAGTTGGGCATTTTAACAGGGGGTGTGTGGGGATTGACTCGCTTTTGGGAGCCAGCCTCAAGTGGCCATTCGATGAACTGCACTTCGGCGTTGGCGTCACTTTTCAGCCTCTGAGGTTGCCGCCTAAATCACATAAACCCTCGTTGACACAAAAGTCACCTCTTTTAGATGGACTCGACTATAACAAGCAGCATTTCTCAAGCTTTTGTTGACTTGGCTCTGTTTCCAGGTGGGTTTTCCTGAAGGTGTTGTGAATATCTTGTCAGGCATGGGACCATCAGCTGGCGCTGCCATTGCAGGGCACATGGATGTTGACAAGGTGGCCTTCACTGGATCCACAGAGGTAGGACTATTCTCTGTTTCTTCACCTTTAGTCATTTTTGGCAGCAGTGTGCAAAATACTCTGGCAATTGGGAGGGGGGGGGTTTGAGTTGCTTGCTAATATCAATTTTGACAATGTTACTGTGTATCACAATATCTTCATTTATTATTTATACTGTAGTAGTTTTTATAGCACCAACTTCTCCACCAATGAAATCCTTTCAGCTGACGCCAAGGTGTCACCACTTCTCTCTGTGTCCATCAGGTCGGTCATCTGATCCAGCAGGCGTCAGGCAGCAGCAACCTGAAGAAAGTCACCCTGGAGCTGGGAGGAAAGAGTCCTAATATCATCCTGTCTGACGCCAACAGTGTGTATTCTATAAACCAATGTGTTTGTATGCTTTACAGATATAACTGCCACGGTCACAAATGTTCGCTGGCAACACATCTCTCGCTGATGGGGACCCAAAGAACAGCAGGTTCACTGTTGGCCAATTAACCCGCGGCTAAGTCCCGCGCTCGAACACAGACCAGCAAATCATAGCGTAGCATTAGCCAAACATCTGCTCCGTAAACTCTAATGCGATCGTTTGAAATGTTCTACCCTTTCAGGCTGGTTTTGTGGATTTGGAAATAGTCGCAGTTACACATTGTTTAATAGTGATACTCGTTACCCGGGAGGTTAGAAGGAGATTTAGGTTTCTAAATGTTACGTGTCTATTTAAAGTCCTGTGGCGCTAACATTAGCAGAGAACATTAGCACATCATTAACTAGTGTTAGCACTTCAGTGCTACGCTAGCTGCTACGGGTATACTGAATGTCCCTTAAGTACACTTCTACATCAATGTAGAAAAGTGAGAAATGAAACCAGGATGTTCCACCTGCTATCAATTGGTCATAAAAGAGAGGACACATCCTGAAAGTCATTACAAGTCACCGCTTGATATAAAAGTAGAAGAGTATTTTAGTATTGTTTACTTCTCAAGAAGACTTTCATGGTGAAAGCTTGTCTTTGTCATTTCCTCGTTCAGTGGAAGATGCAGTGGAGCAGGCCCACTTTGGTCTGTTCTTCAACCAAGGCCAGTGTTGCACTGCCGCCTCCCGAACCTTTGTCCAAGCAGACATCTACGACGAGTTTGTGGAGCGCAGCGTGGAGCGAGCTCGGAGACGAGTGGTGGGAAACCCCTTCGACTTAAAGACCGAGCAGGGACCTCAGGTGACACACGCGCTCGCTCACTGTTACGCACATTGTCGTTGTCAACTCCCAGACCAAACTACGCCGTGGTATTTACCTGTCAATCACAAGGTAGCCCTGCCCTAAATGAACATCATGCTGTATTGAAGAAGACTTGAAACTAGAGATTGAGACCATAAACTCATGTTGACTGAGGTAATAAATCAAGTCGTTTTTTTCATAGACTTCTATACAATCAGAAGAGCCCCCCCCCCCCCCCCCCCCCAAAGGTCCTTTAGAAATAATTCAAGTTCAAGGCACTTCAGCATTGGCTTCACTTTCCAGACCTGGAGGTTTCCCTTTTTGCATTGGACTAGTATTACCTGGCAACCCCTAGTAATTTGTACTAATTGCGTAGGTAGTCTGTGATCTTAATGTCATATGACAATGATCAGGTGTTTGTACTTAGCGCTCGGGCTCTTGGGTTAGTGTACGTACTTTCTCACTCACTCAATGCTGTTCCCTCTGCGATGACCGGACCAGGTGGATCAGGAGCAGTTCAACAAGATTCTGGGCTACATCAGCAGCGGGAAGAGAGAGGGAGCCAAGCTGATGTGCGGAGGAGGAGTGGCTGCGGACAGAGGATACTTCATCCAGCCTACTGTGTTCGGAGATGTCCAGGACAACATGACCATTGCCAGGGAGGAGGTAGGATAGAATAGAATAGAATTTATACTATCTTTATCCCTTTTAAGGGGTCTCTGCATTTGACCCACCCCTGTATATAGGGAGCAGTGGGCTGCCAATGACAGGCGCCCGGGGAGCCTTGGGTTCAGTGTATTGCTCAGGTACACTTCGACACATGACACGTCCCAGTCGGGGATCGAACCGTAGACCTTCCGGTTCCCAAACGACCTCTTAACGCAGTGCGCCACGGTCACCCAAAGGTTTAGAATGCCTAACTAAAAACAAATAAAACAAATGGACTTCTTCATATGATTTACGTACTCTCTAAAAAAAGTGTTCTACATTGTTTTTGTTGGTCTGACAGAGGCGTTGATTGTACCTGCTGTTGTGATTGTATGTTGAAATGGTTTGCATCAATCGAATCACAAGAATCTTAGCTTTCCAAAGATATGTCGCATCAGTACCTTACCTATACATAGCAGCAGTGGTGTACATAACACAGGTTTACACTTAACACGGGCCGTTGGCGTGTTGACAGGTTAAATGGGTTTGAGCTCTGCGGTTGTTGCCGTTGGTTTCTATGCACACTAATGCATATTTATCAGCTTGGGTTTAGTTCCAGTTTGGTGTAAGGCAGGATCTGACCCCTCTCCTGTTCGTTGTTGCAATGGAAACAAAATCAATCTTCAGAGAGGTGAATGCTGATTGGTGCTATGACTGGAGGGACCTCTATGCACAGTCCGTTTCAGTGCTGGTCATAGAAATACAAATATCTGGGGATCTGGATTGCACATAATTACCTACGGCAGCAGCTACAACTCATACAGCCGGGATTGCCTGCCGGTCAACAAGTGTGCTGCTAGCCGGTTGCTAGCAGCTAACAGTGATGGTACTAGTATTGGTACTGGCATCTGGTGCATGTTCGGCCATTTAAAACAATAAG